>JAJJWW010004848.1:0-72365 GCA_023531295.1 Papaver armeniacum
CCGAATTTTTGTCAGAAGGGATGGTTATTTCTCTCTCAACTTTTAAGAATGAGATTGTGTTCATTTATGTGTCTAACTTCTTATGACTAGTGTGCGAGAATCTCTATGTCTTCTTAGCGCGTTGGATACTATCATTACGGAGAACTAGTAAGTTGGAAAAATAGGTTTTGTGGGTATATCTCTAGTAAACCCTCACGAGACTATAACTCGTCCACTAGGGACACCTAGGGGTTTAAAGGCTTGTTATTTATGCTAAAAGTGACCGTAGCCTCGGCGACACGGAGTTGTTGTATTTTATTATTTTGTTTGATTTGCTCGAGGACTAGCAAAGTCTAAGTGTGGGGAATCGATAGGTGTAGAATACACGTATTTACTATCTAGTAGTTACGCTTTCTTTGCTATTTTTCTTGTGAATTATGTACTTTACAGTGTGTTTTTGAGTTATTAGGTACTGCGGAGTCGCATCGGAGGAAAAGAAGCGGAGATTACTCTAATTGAGCCAAAGGACAAAATTGTCATCTCATGAGCTAACTACTATTTGGAGCCTAGCGAAGGTTAAGGGGCTGTAACAAGGATGGCCCTTATCTGGGACTAGGGGTTGGTGGAATACAATTATTACAACCCTAAGATCGACTTTCTTCTTCTCATTCATTTTCACGAAACGAGAATTTGAGAGATTAACAGCTGACCTCTGCTACTAAAGCCGAGAGGAGGAAATCAAATCGAGAGATGTAAATCGATGCCGATTCTTCGGGTCTGAGAACTCGAGATGAAGAGATGACGAAAGAACGATGATGTTCATAGCTCGTAGAGAAGGAGAGAATGAAGATTTGTTGATGTTAAGAAAGGGGTGAATCGATGGAGATGAACTGAGGGTTCTTTGTAGTCATTCTTGGGTTGAAGTTTGCAGGCTGAACTGAGAAGCTGGGGTTCTTGCTGTGAAGAAATTGATGTGAAAATCGAAGATGGGACGGTCCTGTAATTTGAAGAATAAATCAGATCGAGAAATGGGTCGCATGGTGCTGTTGTTGAATGCAAGAGTAAAACATTTGATATGTGTTTGATGGTTGAGTATCAGGTTCTGGTGTTCTCATTTGAGCAGTTGGGTTTGATTCTGAAGGAGATTAGATGGGTTTGAGGTGAGAAAGCAGCTGGTGGTGCAGCTTTGGTCTGTGGAATTGTTGGTGGTTATGATCTGTGGGTTGAGGTTGTTGCTTCTGGTGGTGATATAATGAGATGGATCTGTTGTGGTGGTGACACAGAAATTAGGGTTTGTTGGTTGAGTTACAGGGAGGATCAAATGGTTGTGCTGAAGAGTTGAGAATGGACTGAGGCAATGAGCTGCAGTTGGAATCCCTGATGTTGCAGTTGTTGTGTGTTTGCCAGGGAAGACATGAAGCCTTTGCTATTGAGCTAAGAATTGAATACCAGATGAAGATGGGTTGTTGTTGCTGGGGCATCAGAATGAAGTTGGCAGGTGACCCTGAGTTGAATGAAGGCTGTGGCAATGGTTAGGAGATTGCAGGCTTGAGATGCATATGGTGATGGATGCTGGAGCTTTGTATGAATGGTTTGGTGATGTGCAAGAGTATGCTCAAGTTGAAATTGTAAGCTTGGCTTGAGGTTCGAGGGGATGATGTTTTGTGTTGAATGAGTGAAAGGGAGTTCGCAGTGGCATACCGGGAATCGGAGTGTGATTGCAGGTTGTGATACACATTGCGGGTCTCAGGTGCAAGACCTTGCTGCTGTTGAGCTCTTGAGGTTAGTCCAGGGTAATGGTTCGTGGTTGTTGGCGAGGTATTGCAGTGGAGATGAAAAGTCGGGAAGGTGGTAGAATGGCCAGGTTGTGTCGAATCGAGTGCCATGTGCACATCATGGAAGAGTTGCCTTGCGAGTAGATGGAAATATGGAGCCAGGTTTTTGAGTTGATGTTGGTAGGCGAGGATGAGATGTTATTGCAGCTCAAATAAAGCTCATTGCAGGGAAGCAGGAGGTGATGGTGATTTGAATGCTTTGAATGAATGAGTTGCAGGTTATGATGTGATGGCAATGCAGGTGTGTGTGGTCTTTGTTGAGTTCGAGCATTGGCGGAATGGAGCTATAGATGAGGCTGGTATTGCGAGGAGATGCGGATTGAGTATTCCAGGTTTAGTGAGAGTTGAATGTGGTGCTGCCAAAGGAGAGATGGCATGGGTACGTATGCTGTGATATAATGCAATTGCGAGGTGATGGTCGATCTGAAGTTGGTTTGTGGGCCTGTATGAAGGCAGAGGAGAACTAAAGAAATTGCTGGTGATGCTAACTGGCAGGGTGCAACGATAATTGAGATTGCAAGGGAATCTGGTTTATGCAGTAGAAGATGTAGCAGGTCTGGAGCTGAGATAGTAGTCGAGTTTGAAGGCTGAGATGGTGTTTCTAAATGAAGTTACAATTTCATGGGGCTGTGGAAGTTCTATTGGCAGCTCTTGGTTGAAATAAGCTGTAATGAGTTTGTGTTGAAAAGCTGGAAGTGGCAGTGTTGGCTAAATGGTTGATTTAGTGTTCTGTGAGTGTGCAGTTGAGTAGCCATAATGGCTGGCCAGGGGATGGTGATGCACAATGATTGTGTTGCTGACGACAAATGGCTCTGTGCAAGCTGGCTTCGATGAGTCGATCCGGTTAGCTCATCGACACAGGTGACTCGAGTCGACACAGGATCTGACTCATCTGATGACTCACCCTAACTCGGTGCTTGGCCGAGGTTGACCGACCGAGCGACTCGTTGACCCGACCGTTTCGACTCGGTTGACCGGTGACCGGAGCGGACTTTGCCGGTCACCGGAGCCGATTCCGACCACTTCTCGGCCGATTCCGGCCACAATACCGATTTTCAGCGACGACTTTTTGGACGTATTTTCTACACGGGTCTCTCCCTCTTATGGGCTTGGTGGATTTTTATCTATTGGACTTTGAAGGCTTGACCTAATTTTGGAAGGGAGGAAAGGCTATAAAAGAAGAATTCTACAACTTTTGGGTTATCTTATCTCTTATTCTTGGAACTTTGGGGGAGAGCCACTTTTGTTTACACAACTAGGGTTTGCTTTTGTTCATCTTCTTCTTTATTCCATTGATATTTTTGGTGATGAACTCCATAGCTATGAGTAGCTAAATTCTCTATTATTGGTTAAGGATGTAGTCCGATTTCTAAAACTTGTGTTTGCTTTATGTATTAGTTTTCTCTCTTGATTATCGTTCAATTCTCTACTTGTTTTTATGATCACATGATTGAAGTATTGTGATAGGATTATGGTGTTTGATTAGTTAAGTGGCCAATTAATTGAACTTGCATCTTAGTCCATAGCTATTTTAGGGTTTTTCATCAAGCGATAACCTTGAATACGAGTAGCATGATATGTTTACGGTTTGTAGTGATACACTCTCGTAATCATATGTAGAGTTTGACCATTGTCAGAATTGTTTTGCGTAACGCATGACAATTGCATTGATTAACCTATTTACGAAACTTAATGCTCCTAGGAATTGAACTTGATTAGCGCAAGGCGTTAGGTTATTCTTTAGGTAGGATTCACATACGCAGCCCTAATGTGTGTGTTGATGAACTTGAGAAATTAATAGATTATCTTGCTTTCTTGATTCTCTAGGCTTTTGATAACACAAGAGATTAAATCGTAATTCTATTCATATAAGCAAGCACATGTCTAAGATTGAAGATGAATTCCTTGACCAATATCTCTCTCCATTGATTACTTTCTACAATTTACTTTGCTTTTAATTTGTTTTTATTGTTTAAATAGAAATAAGAAATCCCCCAATTGGTTACTTTAAGAAATTGATTACGAAATAACTACAATCGCCTCTCTGTGGATACTGAACTCTTTCTTATCATATACTTTAGGAAAGTGAAATTATTTTTTGACGCATACGACAGCGATCATCTAATCAACAAACAATACAACCTCTAACCTTCCATGAATGTTGTTTCAGAAGGGAGCAAACGGAAAGCCAAGCCACGGCGCAAACATACTTCCTCAACTCCTTCGAAGGCGCAAAAGAAGGATAATACGCAAGTTCTGCTCAACACACATAAGTCGATCCGGAAGCACCGGATTTCCCTGCTCCATTGAAGAAGTTATTGAACTTCTAGACGCCTGGATTCAAGGCAGGTGCAATCAAACTGCCATATGTCAAGAAAGAACCAAGCTGAAGAAGCCATGGAAAATCCTCGTTATTGTCGCTTTCATAGGTTCAGTCAACCATCCCACAAGTGATTGTAGAACTTTAAAGCGCATATTCAAAGAAAAAATCGAATCGGAGAACTCAACTTTTGGATCGGAATGAGTACACAGAGATCCTCTCCCGGTCGGAACCTTCACCCTTTACAGAACCGCTTGTCGAAGCAATCCGATCCTTAATCGAGCATGTCTACGAATTGCTATACTTATCAAAGGCTCAAAGGGGAGACATGTTTGCTGCACTGAATTACATCATATCATGGAAGCGTTTGTCGATTCGAGAGCCTTCAACAACGAACAAAGAAATGTACGAGCTGGGGACTTCTCACCACCGTCCATCTCGAGGAAACGAGTTCAAACGAGCATTGATTGACGTTGGCAGCTGCCATCAATGTTATCCCTCTGAAAACTCTCGGAGCCACTTGGTGTCATCAGACAAGAAGCCATCCATGCTCCGGTGACAATCACGGAATCATGAAGGAACACCTAGAGGCAGCTTATGGCCACATTACTCTCAAGGTGAACATAAACTCGGCTCGGACAGAAACAAAATTTTACATAATCCGAGAAGATCCGAGGATATGATATGATTCTTGGACGACGTGTGGATTCATCTTGGAAAGGTAACACCAACACCTTCGATTGCACACTTCTATGTCGAAGAAACCTCGATTCGAGAGGAAGAAAAGAGGATGTTTCACTGGTTAGAGTATCCGGAGGAGCTTGACGAGAGGCGACACAAAGCCTTGAGGAAAAACAACATGGAATTCCACTGCACGAAGAATTCCAAATCAGCAGAAAATTTTCAGGGCACGGATGATAAAATCTAACAAATTCCAAGAAGTAGATTTAGTTCTCAAAGCAACTAAGCGTAACTTTCATTCTGCAAAGAACTCCAACTGGGAAGGACCTTTTATGATCTCTTAGTCTGTTGCTGGTGGCTACTACAAGTTGATCAACATGGAAAACAAGGAGACTGTGGCCGTGATACATGAGAATTGGCTCAAGGCCTTTGACGTTTTGGATATTCGAGGCATCGGATGCTCAAGGCACGAACACCTCAAACATTTGGTGTTTAGAATTTTCTTTCATTTTATTTCAATTCCTCCAAAATGTTTGCAATACTTGCATTCAGTAATTTAAATTCAGCAATTAATCAAAATTCAGTTTACTTAAAATCTCAATCAAACCCAAAGAAAATGCTCAATCATCTACTTATCCAAAACCAATCAAAACCAGAAATAAAAACCTCACATCTCTCAGAAGTTCAGAAGTTCAAGAGATTATGAAAAGAAATCAAAGAAAATCAGCAAAGAAAGATTTTTGCTCCTCTGCATCTTTCAAGACTTGTAAGGCCGCCTTCTCCGCGTTCAGCTCTTCAGTCAGCCTAGCAATCTTGTATTCCTCCTCCATCACAACATCATTTGGAAAGGGTATGTTCTTGTCACATGAGTCCTTAATAGCATTTATCTTCTTACGAAGCCACTTCACGTTGAAGCCAAGTCTCTCAGAATTCTCCAAGTTGAACTCCCAATCAAAGAGTACATCTGGAGTCACAGTATTCCTGGGCCTAGCACATATATCACTTACAACACGCAAGATAACACCTACTTGCATTGTTAAGTAATAAGCACGCTTTGGGTCTCTAGTAACAATGATGTGGCCGAATTTCTTCCATATTTTCTCGTACAAGTCGGCATATCCAATGGTAACGCTGAATCCACCAACTAATTCGTGATATGGGAGTGATGCATCAAATGGAGGATCAAAAACAATCCATGCACTTGGGTATTTATGCACTACTATACGATTCTCAATCACTGGAGACACTTCTACAGTCATAGCAACATTTTCTTCAGTTTTTTCAAGGCGTAGTTCAGCTTCTTCCGCCACTGAAATAACAACAATTGAAGTCTCGGTCTCTTCGACAACACCAAAAACAACTCCCTCATGACTTTGAAGTTCAGAGATGGTTGTTTCTTCATCAATAACATCAGTGTTGCTCAAGCCATCATTATCAGCTCATTCATTCTCAACTCCCGTATTTGACACCTAATACGAAGTTACATGAGATTAGAGTCATTCAAACATGAAACCAAAGGAAATCATAAACTCCAGCATACAAGTGGTCTAACATCACCAAGATTCTTCATTTCACATGCTAGACATCAACAAATAACGTGGAAATCATAAAAACACGTTTTACGATAAGCTCGTCTGAGAAGATTTTACAATGCCCTGTACAAAACGGCGAACTGGGAGCAATTGGTAAAGAGTCTAAGGCTAAATTATATACTATTCTCTTCGTATAGATGTTATCTACAACATATCAAAATTTCATAGCAATCGGATGAACGAGCGAAAAGATGTGGTCGAAACATTGGACTACGTGATAGCTGAAAATTTCCTGAAAGTCTCCTGGATGTTTACTGTTTCGTCTATTTCGACCCCTAAACGTGCTCAAAACTTAAAAAGCTTCTTTACTAAAGCCTGAAAATTTCCTGGGCTTAAGTATACATATGTGGATCACGAAAATGTGACGTCGTATGAATATTCTACAGCGTTTTTCCTAAAAGGCTGAATTCTGAAATTTCTGGTGACGTATTTCGACAAAACTTTTCGTATATTCACATGAATTCTCATTCATTCATTCTTAAACCAAGAAATTTATGCTTATTTGGATAAAATGCAAGATAAGTACTTACTTGGGTGGTCTCCGAAGTGTTTGAGGACCCTGGATTGTCCGTATCAACATCAAGAGCACCATTGCTTTCATTCGGTTTTGAACCCTGGGAATTTTCTTTATCGCCATTTTCAGAGGATGAGAGAACATCACCAGTACCCTCCACCTCCATGGCGACATCCTCCTGGATATATTCTTAACAATTAAGCGTTTCATCTATAAAGCATCACGGTTGGTTACGCAAAGAAATACTTACAGGATCTTCTTCGTCACTCAAGTTAGGAACTGTTTGCCCAGCAGCGGAGAACTGAAGATCGTCAATACTTGATGGAGTAAAATTCTGCAACAGAATAACCAATATTGGTTTTTTAATTCCGATAATGCAGATGAGAAGGAGTCATAGCAAAACAAGTACCGACAACTCACCAAAGAAACGACTGGGGACTTTATGGTATTAGGTAACAACTTATAATTTTTGCTTCTGCCTTCTCCGCCATGGATAATTGCTTCAGTCTCTGAGAAATCTACATGGATTCGGGATCTCACATTACGACCGTCCTGTAGAATTTAATGCAATGATTAGAATACAATTTTCATAATTTTATGAAGATTATACAAAAGTACATACCTGAGAACATCCCGGAGATGATTTTCGCTTATCACCACCAGAGAGATGCTTCAGTCTTGGTCGAGTAGAAATCATCTCCGCAGAAGGAGGGTCTTTCACCAGAGGCTGACCAATCATCACGAAGTCATGTAATCGCTCAAGTTGCTGATCCCAAAAGTCTGCATAACTTGGAGTTACGTATGCAATTCTCTCGGAGCAAAGGAACCAGTATTCACTTCCTTCCACATGCGTACGGTCTAAATGGGTCATAAGTTGTTCGACTGATGGTTTCCTCCTTCGAAAATTTGGAACACACTGATCCATACCTATTTGTCGAGCCGCCCTGTCAATGTTATATTCCTCCACTGAAAGTTCTCCATATATCGCTGATAACAAGTGACCATGGGTGCAACTCAACATAAAAGATCTCTCACCATCACTCAGACCTGCACCAGATGCTAAAGCCATACTCTTTCCAGTATTGAAAGTTGTCAGCTGAGAAATATAAAGAGGAGTTGACACCCATGGGCGAAAGTCGAACTCAGATTCATCATCTAACACATCAATGAGACGTGCCTTAATGCGGGGTTGCTTTGTAGACCAGCGCATGATTCTGGCATTATTCTTCTCAGAGAAAATATGTCGGGCATCGGCATTCAGTCCTTGCAAGACAGTACGTGGAATAGGTGCATAATTATTGAAATGCTCCCACATCAAGGCTTGAAGAAACATCGTGTTGGCGTAGCATTCAATCTTCATAAATCCATTCGATACACTGGAGTCTATAATCAAGGAATCTAAATTAGAGTACAAAGAACCCAAGAATAGGCTACCTATTGGAAGTTGCTCACCTTGAGCCATTTTGATAGCAAAGGGGATCACGAAAGGCTTCAACAAATTTCCACTATCTTCAAAAACGTCTATGGACAACCATAAACATAAGAAAGCAGCAATGGGTAACATACCGTCGATGGGACTATCAGAAACCTCATATTTTGGCCACCAACATGTTAACCAGTGAGCATAAAAACCTTTGCTGCCGGATGCCTTATTAATTTCCTCCATTGCAACTGTCAAAATGTTGGAAATTGCAGTCTCCTCAGCTGAAAGACTCACAGGGAGATTGCCCGTGACTGGGAGATGCAACAAGGCAACCACATCCTCTAAGGTGATGGTAAATTCCCCCCATCTACATATGAAGGTATGGGTCGGAATGCACCAACGGGAAAGTAGAGCCACAATACCTCGCACATCATGAAAAATGAACAAGTCTCCAGATGCTTGAATAGCCCTTGTTACTTGTGCTTGATCGAGCATAGCCCTGACGTGAGGGAAACCCAGCATATGTCTTGCCCATCCAGAAAATTTTTCTAAAGGTCGACGAGAAAGCTTAAACTCTATGATGGATGCAAGGAAAAGTCCTCGTTCAAGAAAATCGAATCGCTGCCTTAGGAGTCACCAATTTATTCTGAGAAACACTTCTGGGATTTATCAGAAGACGATATGCTGGGGATCTGAGACGTTTTTCGGTTTCCTGAACTTCAAAAAACGCATCATCTATATTCGGGACGTTCTTGATTCCAGGTGTTTCATCTTCCTCCTCGCCAACAGAAGTCTCATCCATGCACGTATCATCCCTGGAGGCATCCTTATCTACACATGTATCATCTCTAGAGGCATCATTAGCTTGGGGATCAGACATCCTTGCGAACTAGCTGTAAAATTCACATAACATTCTACTTCAGTACATCATCCAGATACAAACTTCGACAAGATGATGGAATCATGCAAATAGCAAAACACTCAACTAGCATCTACCAAAATGGTAATTCTTAACTCTTACCTTTTACGATTTCACTAACAGTAGTGACTATAATGTGAGAGTTAACACTTCAAAACTTGCTTGTTTCTTCGAATCTACAAAAGACGAGCAAAATTCAGATTTTCATAAAGTCATGAACATTTCTACTGTGAACATTCACCATGGGATTATGAAAACTAAAACATTATTTCATCATAAATGATTGTTTACTTCTAATGACTACACAAAACTCTAGTTTTGATTTTTTAAGAAAATAATATATATATTCACATATATATATATATATATATATATATATAAATAAAGCGTGATTTACTCACGTAAAAAAAAAGAAAGATATTTTTTGACGTGAGCAAGGCTCACGTAAATAAAATTTGTGGATATTCCAAGGTTTCATAAAAAAAATAATCCATGAACAGGCCATGGTTTCATAAAAAAAAAAAAAAATCTTTTTCCTTCGCACTATCGTCTTTCTTTAAAACGAGGGTTTATTGCGGTTTTGTGAAAAGTTCACATCTTTTAAGGTAAAGTTTTGGTTTTCATGAAACCTCATAAACAAAATTTTATCACTGGACACAGGTCTATTTAAAAAAATCTCTCTCCTAAGTCAGGGATTGTTACTAGTTTCTTAAACTAACGATCGAACGAACATACGTTTTCTAAAACAAGGGTTCTCTATAAAACTCACAATTATATATGCACATGTATATAACTTCAACATGATCAAGGCATGAACAACTCATGAAAGCAGAAAAAAAAAATCCGCTTACCTGGTCGGCGCCAGCCGGAATATGGCCGCACGGTAATCGGACGGTCGGACGCGGCAACAGTTCCGGCAAAATTTCTCTCTTGTTTTCTCCTGAGCTCTGACGTGAAGGTGATGAAGGGAGGAAGAAGGTGGTCGGTCGTGGAAAGAAATTAAAAAAAAAAAAGATTAATTCCCTTTTATATCAAATTTTATTTCCAAAACCTAATCTCACAAGGATTTCCTTATTGGGCCCGACCCGTGAATCCTAAAACGACCAAGGTCCCGTCATCAAAATCATCGGTTCAACACCAATTTATGCCCATTGGCCGATGCTCTATCATGCCACCGGGATCTCCTTTCAAGCCGTGGTTTGCTCGTACTATCAAAAAATCCGCTAACGTCTTATCTTACGACTAAGTTCAATTGCTTATATTGTTTGTAACCAGAAAATCACCATTCAGTGCTGACTGAGGAACATGACTGTCCCTCACTAAGCAAGGGACTTAATGTAGATGGTGGATTTTCGACAAGGGGTAAAATCATAAAACCATAATTATATATGCTCCTGATCCAGCAATCAGATGAGTATCGAGGCTCATGTCTTTTATCGAAAGCGTGAAAGCTCGTTCCACGAGAACCTCTGACTGAGAATACTGTCTCTCAGAGTATATGTAGATGTGTAGTCTCTCAGCTGAGGCAACGACATATCTCATGAATACTGAGCAATTTCAGTGATCACTTTTATATAGAATTGCAAGATTAGACGGCTCCTAGACAACTTGCCTGCTAGTATAGAGCAATAACGTCTTCAGGATGTAACAATGTTTTCCCTGACTATATAAAAGAAATATGACGCTTCAACAAGCTCATATCACTCGATTCCTAAATAATTAATGCTCCTAGACGATCGTACTAGTATAGAGCCATCAATTAATTATTCTTAAATCATTAGATTCATTAACTGAATCCCTGGAAAATATTCAATGTTTTTCATAATATTTCGTTACTTCAATTTATGGTTCTTCCCAGCATAATTCCATGGGTTAGTAATAAATATTCAACACACGGGCATCTGAGATCTATCGTATAAGCCTCGACCAAAACGGTGCAAGTGTACTCAGCAATAATGCACTAACGAGCCCCTGAATGCACAAACGAGCATTCTAAAACATGAAGGAACGATGAACCTATGCAAAATAGGAAGAAAATAATAAATAATAAAATATTAGTCAAGGCGCTAAGGGACTGGTCTCACCGGCCGGCCAGTCACGCCGTGACCAGTCCCACGTCCAAATTTTATATTTTATCATATTTTTATTATTTTCCTTGATCTCATGAAAATCTCTTCATTTGAACAAATATCCTTCGTTTTAAGGAAACTCCTCAGTTTCATGGTGTTTCCTTCGCATCAAGGAAATAATATAAAATTGGGAAAGGTGTCGTGGGACCGTGTCTACTAGCCGAACGGCTATGCCCTAGTTGTGGCCGGTCCCACACCTCATGATTTTATTATTATTTCCCTAATCTCATGAAAACTCCTTGATTTCATGATATTTCCTTTAAATCATGAAAAATAATATAAAATTAGGGAAACTCGTGGGACCGGGCCCTAGGCGGACGGTCATGCCCTAGCCGGCCCCACACGCCCTTATTTTATTATTATTAGTTTTTATGTTTCCTTGATCCCATGGAATTCCTTGATTTCATGATATTTCCTTCAAATTATGAAAATTCCTTCAAATCATGGAAATAATACATAAAATTAGGGAAAACTCACGGGACCGGGCCCTAGCCGGCCGACCATGCCCAAGCCGGTCCCACACGCCCTTATTTTATTAATGTTATTTGTTCCTTCATCTCATGGAAACTCCTTCACTTCAAGGAAACTCCTTGATTTCAACAAAACTCCTTAGTTTCAACAAATTCCTTGATTTTATGATATTTCCATAAAATCATGAAAAAATATAACAAAATTAAGGAAATGCTATGGGATTGGGCTCATTGGCCGACCGGCCATGCCTTGGCCATAGCCGGTCCCACACTTCATGATTCCTTCACTTTATTATTATTTTCCTTCATCTCATGAAGTTTCCTCAGTTTCAGCAAAAATCCCTGATTTCTTCATATTTTCCCAAATGATTGCTTAAACGCACATCAGAAAATATCAAAATTCTCAGGACTGGGACACGAACACTTTGGTGACATGAGAATATTACCTTGACCGACCAGGGTTGGCTGTTTGGCTTGTAAGAGGCCAGTCCCTCATATTTTCATCATTTGACCCGATTTGTTCATATTAGGTTCAAACTCTTCCGAACAATTTTGGAATTTCATGAAACGATCGTCATTCGATCCCGTGACCACCCAGGGCCGGTTTCATGACCCCTTGGTCGGTCTCTCATCTCTTCATAATTAATTAGGTTTTATCACCTAAGGCTAAGACGAGCATTATTTTAATAAATGATTAAACCAGCAATTAATCATTCTTTCATCAACAAATCAACAAGTCTTCAAGAGACCTTGGTATTTGGTCACTTGAGCATCTGGGTGCTACATGGTCGACCCATGATCCCATGTAGCCGGTCCCTCCTTCACTCCGTGGTTAATTTTCAATAAACCATCAATTGATCGAATTAGGGTTTCGAGTCCAAGGTTCATAATTCCAGATTCAAACGCTAATAATTTTACGATGATCTCATGGTCAACACTTTATTAATTATACTTGGTTTAGTTGCCAATATTTAAATTAATATTCTACATGGTCCTACTACCAATAATTCATCAAACGAGCAATATTTGCTCAGACTAAGGAATATTGGTTCAACTATCAATATTCAACAATCCATCGAACGAGCAATATTTGCTCACCTTAACTATCAACATTTACTTGAGAATCGTACCTCTGTCTCAACAGACACACTCAATTCATGAGTCTCAGAACATTTGCAAATCACGTTCGACTCAACAATACAAGGACTCATCGTCCCATGAAGTCATGAAGTCAGCAACTGACTAACTAATCACGAGACATCAATCGTGTCACATGGGGGATATTAACTAGGGTTTTGGTCTGGCGGTCTACGGCACGTGTGTTCAAACACACGATGAGAATGTGAGCAAGTCGTGCAATCAGTTGATGGAGTTAACAAAGTAGTGGATGGAAAATCGACTAAGTCTCTGCACGTTGAGCAAATGGTTTTAACAAGATTTCCACTTCTCCACTCTTTAATTTCATCAACTGTCACACTTCATGGGATCATGGTGTTTACTATTCTAGCAATATAAATAAGTTTCTAAATCATGATTGAAAACAAGACAATCTCACGTCAAACAGACAACACGAGATTAACAACTCAACATCTGAGCAATTACTCTCAACATAGAAAATTCTTATTTTTCAGAATACACAACACGCCATCTTCCAGAATCAACTTTCCGGATCAGCAACAAACCCTGAGAACACTTGCGCTAAAATTATCCTCGGTGTTGGCGTTCCTTCCAATAGTGTTAATACACCACCTGTCAATACCATCAACATGGAGAATGTTCCTTCAGGCGTTACACCTTCGCTTACCAGAGCCATAGCCTCTGCCACAGAAAATGTTCCTTCAGGTGTTACACCTCCAGTCACTAGAGCCGATGCTACTCCACCATCAGGACGAGAGACTGGAGGAGCCAGAAGAAGCCGATCTCCTCTTACCACTGTTGATTTGATGGGAAGACAAAAGGTTCTCGTAAGGCTCAGACAGACATGGCTACAACTCAGAAAGAGATACCTATTTTCCTCAAGACACTAACGGAGCGGGTACCACAAGAGTCACGTCAACCCCATATGGAGCTGACAAGGAATATTTTTAACATCCAACGCAAGCACTTCAGCAGGATGCGCCATTATAGATGAAGAGGCTCGCGTTGCTCCTAAACGCCCAATAGAAAAGAATTAGCAATCCAATTTCATCACTCGTGAAGATTAGGAACGACTTCTCCAAAATCGAGGCAAAGAAAATCATCAACCCTCCTGAGTTCACAAAGACCCTCTTCCCATCAGGAGCTGCATAATTTCTGGGGACTCCATCCACAAAATCGTACAGTCTATGATGAAACATTTGTGTGAGATTCTGTATTTCTCCAAGGCGCATCGTCAAGACATACTTGCAGCCCTCAACCGCACTGTATAAGGAAAACAGTCGCTTCCAGAGCCAGAATCCGCTCCGCTTCAAGGTTTCGCTCTGGAAACCACTTCAACATTCTCTCGGGAAGCCGCTCCGCTTCCAGAGCCAGAAGTCGCTCTGCTTCAACATTCTCTCCATAAGCTGATCCAGTATCCTAAGCCGAAGCTTAAGCATTTTTGCTCCATAAGCTTCAACGTCCTCTCCAAAAGCTGAAGCCGCTTCAACGCCACTTCTTCCTGCCAAAGATCTTGCCGTAGCCACCACACTCCTCCCTGTCAAGGATCGTGATCACAGCCAGCCAAGGATCGCAGTTGTGGCCACTTTTTGATCCATCTCGCCAAACCTCGTGGTCATGGACAGTTCACTCGCTTACGCATGCAGCCGATCCCTTTGCTTCCATGGACGCCCATGCAATTCCAGCTAACCTATTTTGGTTCCCACGCGATGTAGTCTCTTCTAATCACATCTGCTGCCAAGAACTGTTGTTGCTCGTTTGTCGATACCAGCCAGAACTTCACCATAGCAACAACCGCTACAAGGGTAATCCGTACTTCTCTATGTTTTAGTTTCACATGGAATAAGTAATAGAGTCACCAGTACGGGTGCAAGATGGTGATATCCTTATCATGGTCAACTCACCGACCATACCGGATATAAACATGTAAACCACACTTGGGGACTGAGGCTCTACACGGGATCCCTTCACTGTCAAAGCTCAGAAGACACGGTCAACCAAAAGTCATAGCCACGACAAGGTCATCCACCCTTCAAAGGTGTAGCGTAAGAATATCATCACCTCTCTGTCTAGAAGGCTCCTGCAACACTTTACGAGGTCACGGCGGATCCCAAGCTTACTTAGAGAAAACAACTTCAGTAACCAAAGAGAAGTGCGACTGGGGACTGCTCATCGCAGTTCATCCCGACGACCATCAAAGACTCATGAGGTAACTCCAGGGACGTGGCTGAAACATTTTCTCGAAGAAATAGAGGGAGCCACGATAAACAACATAACTCTCTCATTTCTACCTCTTCGCTATCCAGAATATTTCGTTCATGTGATATTCTGAGCATCCCAGCGTCACATCCAGAAGAGTACAATAAGCTTGTATCAAATACCGTGGACGTGGATTCAAGGCGATGCGATGAAAGTAGGCTACACATGGGGACTACCAGCATGGGACGCTTTCACTCCCCTCAACTAGGCTATTTCTGATTTCAACATCATCGCTATCGAAGTTTTACAAGCCGCAGGGATTTCTCAACATGAAGCCGTACATACACATTGAAGACTCCCAAAAGCACGCCACAAAGATACATTCACATATTCGGCCATGCCATCGGATCTAACAAAAGTATAACTGGGGACTTTTCACCGCATCCCATTCCATACGATAGTCCAAGATTCAGAAGATGGTTCGAAGGATGTCGCTTGGAACAAAGTCCTTGAAGACTTGATAGCAGCATATCGACAACGGAACTTCTCCCTACTCATCTATTTCATCCAGTGGCTCCGGAAGATTTTGACCATACAAGCATCCACGGCATATTGTCATCGCGATCATAAGGTCCAGGCACCGAACGACCTAAAGTCAAGGATGGACCGACAACGCAACCACAATCCCCAAGATTAGCCCTGACATGATCGTTGCCGAGCATATGTTTCATCCATCCGTCCCAAGAATGCAATGGAGTCTGGTAAATTTTGGAATCCACTGGATAGACACTGCAGACGAAAGCACGGATCCGTACGAGCAACAGAAAACAGAAGAGGGTCGATACCTATTTTCATGCGGACGGAGTTTCTAAAGTTTGAACAGAATAAGGATTCCTTCTTGCTCCATGAACGGGAATAGATGACTGGGCGCACCACACTTATGCTCCATGACCGAAACCAAGAAGACGCCAAAGCCACGAGGAACACAAGCCGCTCAACCTGCAACACTCCTTGGTCAATCCAGCGCCAATGCTCCGAGCGCCAACATCAACAGTTCGTGGCCGAAGTTGCAGCACCATCATCAACGCTCTGTGGCCAAAGTTTCAGCGCCAACATCGATGGTCCATGGCCGAAGTTGCAGCGTCATCTCTACTTTTCCACGGACCTAGCCAGCAGCGCCATCTCCACCCGTTCTGTGGTCAAGCCAACAACACTATTTTCCACCCGCTCCATGGTCAAGTAAGTAACGTCATCACCACCGTTTGGTAGCCGGAGTTCCGAAGCCAGTCGTCATCCTTCCATGGAACTGAAGCCAGTCGTCATCCTTTCATGGAACTGAAGCCAGTCGTCATCCTTCCACGGAACTGAATCCAGTTGCCATCCTTTCACGGAACTGAAGCCAGTTGCCATCATTCCACGGAACTGAAGCCAGTTTCCACCACTCCGCGGACTGAAGCCATTTTCCACCATCCCGCGGACTGAAGCCAGTTTCCACCATTTCATGGACTGAAGACAGTTTCCACCATTCCACGTCCAATAGAGCCATGACCAAGCCAACGCCAACAGTCCGCGTCCTAGCCAGTGCCATCTCCGCGTCGCAACCGAGCCAGCGCCATCCTCTCCGCGTCCCAAGGCCGACGCTCCATGGCTCCATCTTCACCACGCCATTGGTCCTTCCAAGCTAGCCGCGCCATCGGCCCTTCCGAGCTAGCCGCGCTATTCGCCATTCCGTAGCATCATCTCCGCTCGACCAATATTGAAGCGCCATCTTCGCCGTTCAAAGCAACGCAATCTCCACCGTTCAAAGTCGCGCCTCCCGCCATTCCCAAGCCGGCAGCGCCATCTTCACTGCCCCATGGCCCAAATTGGCACCAACGTTCCGGGAAGCAAAACTCTACGCCAACACCCTCTGGTCAAGACGGAAATATGCCAAGTCGTCAATATAAGGATTCACGGATTCCTCATGCCTTCCGCCAAAGGTTAGTTGAATTTCCTTGGCGATCTCTTCACGTATTGCTCTCTCGATTTTACTCTCGCCTGTCACCATCTCATGCTTACCCCGCAATAATGCCATTGTTACGTGCTAAGCAGGGGACTTAATGTTGATGGTGGTTTTTAGCTTAGGGTTAAAATCGTAAAACCTTGCATCAGATGTGACGTCACTCTGCAAGGAAACGGTGCTGCGAGTACTAACCTCTCCACTGACACATTTATTGAGCCGCTCAATATACTTTTATCCATAACACTCTGTAAATTTCGGCACCTCGCCAATACGAGACTCACTGAGTACTTTCTTGTGCTATGTTCCCCAGCAGAACCCTTAAATCGGTATGGCATGACGGATTTATGTTCACTCGCAGCGAAGTAGCATGAACCTCCAAGTACCAAAGTTAAGGCCATTGCACGAAATGCTCAGACAGAAAGCACATTGCATTCTGTAGATAAAGATTTTTGTGTGGCAGCATACAAAATCCAGCCAATTATTGTGATAACTCACAAAGAACTCATAAACCCGACTAATTTACAAAATTAGGGTTTCGCGCCCCGCGCAGTATACTAGACCATGTTGGTCGAAACCATGCTTAGCCAAGCTAGGCAACCAAATCCGCCACAGCGCACTAAAAGTGCGGCTGCGCCCTAGCATGCCGACCCTCTTTCCATCGACCAATCAGGTCGCTTCAAATCCGCCACCGCGCATTAGAAGTGTGGCCACGCCCTAGCATGTTGGCCCCACTTCCCGTCGACCAATCAGGTCACATCAAACCCGCCACGATGCACTAAAAGTGTGGCCACGCCCTAGCATGCTAGCCCCACTTCCCGTCAACGAATCAGGTTGCTCCAAACCTGCCACGGCCTCAAAATAGGTCGCCATACTAAGTTGGTTTCCCAAAACACGCCAGCTTCCCAAAAACGCGTCAGCTTCCCAAAACGCGCCAACATGCCATCGCATACTGCACGCACTAATTAGGGTTTCGACACGCCAAACCCTAATTTGGGCAAGTTGCTACCTAATTCTTCCACAACGCCAATTCTAGCTTTGGACATGTCACAACTGGCATACCGCTATGCCGCGACTACTAGCATGCCGCCATACCACTGGCTGCCAAACGGAAGGTAGCCACGATCAACGGCTACCCTTCCTCCTTAGATGCAGATCTCAGCAGTACAAGCTTGCCACCAAACCGCAAGACTTGTGGAAACTTTTGTCCACAACGCCAAATCCTTTGGTTTGTGCCGTCAAACCCTAATTTGACCGTGCCCAAAGGCATGCGCAAGCCATGCCAGCCATACCGCCATGCCACAGGCGCGGATATGCCACCTCGGGCCCGCAACATCCCTCCTGAATTCTTCTTGAGTTTTACTGTCGGGCTGTTTTCACCTCCTGAACGAGCTCAAAACCTAAATATTCCCGCGAGCGGAGATAGGAAATTCTTTTCCGATCAGAATGGAGGGGTGGACCATCAAAATCCGAGTACGTACGATAATTCTACAGCGATTCTAGTAAAGGGCGCTAATTAGGGTTTCAACATGCCAATTTAGACAAAGTTGCCAGGTTACCGACGGAAGGTAGCCACGATCAATGGCTACCCTTCCTCCTGAGATGCAGATCTCATCCGTACAAGTTCGCCACCAAACTTGTGGCAACTTTTGGCCGCAATGCCAAATTCCACAGTTTGTGCCAAACCCAAATTTGGCCACAACGCCAAATCCTTGGCCGCACCACCAAGAAAACAGCAACATGCTACACGTTTTCCATGAAAACACTCTAGACATCAAAACTTGTCACAAACTGGGGGATGCTCATCAAGGTATTGGTCTGGCGGTTTACAGCGTGCGGCGTGCAATACGCCCGTTACAAGAAAGTGTCATAAAGGTGAGGCGGTTAGTAATGGAAAGAAATAAGTGGTGAAACACATCTTCATTATGGAAACATCAATTCCAGGCGTTACCCGTTACCACTTTCTTCCACCACTCAACCGCTTCCACTTCTTACGAGGCCAGGGTACGTTTTATTACGACTTGTATAAATAGGTTTCACCTATTTCCACCAAACAACAAGTTTTGGTCAGGAGAACCATACACATCCAGAAATCACCTGGTAGCTTTCCGTTCAGCTCGCCAGTTCAACTTTCGGAGACAAGTCGCAAAACACCCACACTTCCAGAATCAACTATTCTGGCCTCAACACTTTCTTCGCTTCCCTCCCTAAGACCAACCCTTCTCCTTCACTTTGTGACCGAAGCAAGTTTTGGGTTTAGAACGACCATTTCTTGGTTTAGGCCTTGTAAATTATGTATTTTGTACTCTGGAGTCGCATTGATCTCTCGAATCACCAAAAAGTACTATATGGAGCACCTAAGGTGCAAAGAGGTGCCCCTTACATTGTTTTGGGTTTAGCCCACATCCTTTTTTTCTCACCCGCCCCGAATCCAACCTCATTAATGGAAGAATGAAGAAGAAGAGATGAATCGATCGAGAAGAACACAAGTGATGGGTTTTTGGTGTTGTTAAAGGCATTCCGTTGAGAATCGAGAGATTGAATCAAGATTTGAAGTCGTCCCCAGACCGGATTGAAAGAAGATCAAACAATGGGTTTCCCCGAAAGAGATCGAAAGTCTAAGTGTGGGTGTTTGTCAGGGTTAAGTCGAGAAGAAAATAGGGTTTTGGTCTTTGTGTGGGAATAAAACAATGAGTTGAGGGGAGGCGATGGGTGCAATGAAGTGTTGATGCTTTGCTCAAAGAGATTTGATAATGGTTGGCAATCTCTACATTTGAGACGGATGTACTGTAATTGATGAGATGAGCTCTCGAGAAAATGGGTTTTGAATCAAATTCGGGTTGATTGATTTCTTTGTGATGTCAAGAATACTGAAGTGGAGATGGTATGATGCCACAGGAGAGAAGATGTCTTCTTTGTTGAACAACAGAAAGGAAGGAATTGATAACGAAGATGGTGGTGTCTGTTAGGGGGATTGAATTGATAACGAAGATGGTGTTGACAAGTATGAAATGATTTGAAGCCATCCGGGCGAAGAATTGGGTATGAGTGAAGCTTGAAATGGTGAAACTAGATGAATGCTTAGGAATGTCACAGAACCCGATGAAGTAGAGGCTTTGAAATTGGCCGAAAGCTCGAAATAAACGAAACTGGCCAAATCATCCTTTCTCGGGCGAGTCGACTCGGGACCGATCCGACGATCCCGATGGCCTATCCCAACCAAGTTGGTGACCGATTCCGTTAGTGAATTAGATTAAGTCGCCGAGTAAGCGACTCGATTTTGACTCGGTGAGTAAGCCAGTTAGCTGAGTCAGAAGCTAACTCGAGTCTGACTCACTCATTCTCCTTGACCTTTGACTGACGGTTGACCACTTTGACCGTTAGTCCTAACGGTGGACTGACGGAATATTCCGTCGAATATTCTCCCGACGGACATAAATTTTCAGGCGACCGGCATGACAATTAAAGCCAAATTAGGCCACAATCCCGCTTTTCCGGCGAGCCAAAAAATTCCGTAATTTTCTATGGACTTCTCTCATGGGTGTGAAGACTTGGGCTAGGAATTGGATGGAGAATTGGACTCAAATTTGGAAAGAGAAGGTGGAAGAGTTGAGAAAAGCTTGGATTTGGAAATTGAATTGCAAAAGGAAAAGGATTCTACTCCTTAGAAGATTTGGAGAATATTGAAGCTTATAAATAGAGAAGTTTTCTACAACTTCTACACACCTCTCTACACACACAACACTTGTGTTTTTGCTTGCTTTTCTAAGATTTTTCTTTTTAATTACTTGTGTGAATTTGAAACTTCTTCTTTTCTTATTCTTTGTGTGAACTTCAAAAACATGAGTAGCTAATTTTCTTATTGATTGAGGATGAATTCTAGTTCTTAACATATGATTTAAGTTTTTGTTTTCAAATTCTATCTTGAAGTTTTTCACATGATTATCGTTTGTTTTTACTCTATATTACAATTAGGTAGTAAAGAAATTACCAAAATCAGAAATTACCGTAAACGGTTTTCACCCACAAACACTTATATACGAAGTTCAAAAGATAAGCGTTATACTTCGTATTGTAATTCCTTAACACTATGTCTACTAGAGTATAATCATTCACAGCTTCACAGTTATGTTTTCAATATAGCACGACTTCAAAGATACGTTGGGAATGAAACAGTTCAAGTCAAAATATTACTAACCTCAAGAGGAAGGATGATGTCGTCGATGTAGCTTGTTACTTATTCACATTCTTCAAGTCTTCGAGTAATACTTGTATGTCTCATTATCCTAATCTTTATAGCCTAACCTATACGAAGTTGTCTCTAGTACATAATCAAGCGACTCTTTAATTGAGTTTTGATTCACTAAAATATGACAACCAAACTTGACATACCAACGCTTGGTGGGTTCAACCGAGCTATGCTCTAACAGTAAGGTCTATTTAATTATACACGTATGACTTATTCGTTCAATTAGTTAACATATAACTGGATAGGCTGATGACCATCAGTCTGATCACATAAGTGAGTCTAGCATGGTTCGTAGAGACTCGTTTATTTTTGTAAGTCAAGTACACAATGTCTGCTGTGATAAGTCAGTGATGCTTAGCATACCATTCTAGACACAAAGAGTCTAACATAGACTTAGTATTAATAAGTTTATGTGCTACTGTGTAATGCGAGTCAACAACAATGTCTGAATTAATTTATTAGATAAACATAGGTCTAATGAGCTTATTAGGTCTACTGTATATTTTTACAAAACTTGAGGTGTCAACTGTGACTATTGATAGAAATTTATATATGTATGAATTAGAATAAATTTTTAATGTCAATAAAAGTTGTTAGTACATCGCTCGGTCAGACTCACAATTTTTGGTATATCAAACTTGTTGTCATATTTAGTTGATCAAAACTATATCTTGATTTATAATCTATTAGAATCAGTCTCGAACTTGGAATAGAGCATGTTAGTTGAATATCAGAACTCACCAATTGACCTTGATGATTGAAGACTGAAGAACAACGAAGTCAACTTAAACTTCATCAACAAAGGTATGCAAAGACTGACTATCATATTTACTCATATTATCCACCACTCTATCTACTGAGACGTGTCGTATGACTTTATTATTATGATGAACATTGCAAAGAAGGATTCAAGCAATAAGGAGTAGTCAAGTTAGTTCTCGTGTTCACAAATTATTTTGCTCAGTTCGCGAACTAGTTATAAAAACGACGACTTCCAGATAATGAAAATCGGAAACAAGACTAAAATAAATTCTTGCAAGCACTTGGTCGACTAAGCTACATGTTGTTTATGACGTTGACTCATATAATGGAATATGACTTGTTACATCTAATTTAAAACTTACTATATAGTAAAGTTATAAAAACCTTTTAATCCCGTCAGATATGTGTCCAACAAATCGGGTACAAAAGGATACATGGATCAAATAACTCTGATTATGAGCCGAGTCATATCTCGAGTCAGACTTCCGGATAATGAAAATGAAACGATCTAACATCATACTCATCCCGTGTGACGTGTCAGATACCACCAAATGATAGTTGCATATATAAACAACTATAAGATCAAGTCTATTAAATTAGATCTTAGTTGAATCCCAGCCGATCAAGATGTGTGCAGAAATATCACGAGATACGAAAACCAATCAGTAAAATATTATTGTCTTTAAATCTTCAATTGCCTTCTATTATACTTGCACACAACAAACTTGATTCCACTTACGATCGATCACACACAAAACGAAGTTTGTTAACTATGGATGATCACAAGTTGTCTTCAGATCTAAAAACAGTTCCGAAGATCCCGTCAATACTTTGATCTAGTTTGAGTGACCTTATATCAAAAGAGAAGGCTCTCAAGAATAATCAAACTAGGTGCAATCAAAGTTTCAAAAAACTTTAGTCAATTAAATCAATAATCGAAAGCTAAATAACACTACAATTATCTAGTTTCCCACCAACGATACTCGTAGAGCTTCTTGATCCCACGGAAGTCTTTAAACGAGCGGACGTAAAATATTTCGCCTAATTATGGTACTTTCCTCTCTTAGGATAGTCGACTCTACTATTTATAAACAAAGGTTGTTTGGACAAGGAAATTCCAAAACCGAAAGATTCTCAAGATATGCAATAAGTACCTAATTTCGGTTTTTCATATTTCCAACTAATATCCAACCTGTAATCCCGAACTCTCTCTTTAGAAAATATCTAATATTAGTTTAGCACTTAACTAATATAGCTTTTCAAGATATATATTTTGATTGCTGGAAAATCAAAAACATATTATTCGAAAATCTTAATTAAAATATTCTCAATATTTCAGTTTGGGATCACCTTGAGTATCAAGGAATATGTTTGAACAATTAAAGATAAGAATTATACACATGTTGAAATTATCTCGACATCTAGAACTTTCCTATTTAGCAAACCCTAATTCCAAACTCGCACAAAACCGTAAGTAATATGTCATTGTTGAAAGTCGGTTTTGCTCTTGGGACCGGTTCTACCATTACACCTAACATAGTTTAAGATTGGTTCTACCAAGTATCCAAATATAGGTAGGGACCGGTTCTACCATGACTCCCAACATAATCTAGGATCGGTTCTACCATGTATCCCAATATAGGTAAGGATCGGTTCTACCAAGACTCCCAACAAAAGCTAGGATCGGTTCTACCATATATCTAAATATAAGTAGGGATCGGTTCTACCAAGACTCCCAACAAAAGCTAGGATTGGTTCTACCTTGTATCCCAAAATAGGTAGGGATCGGTTCTACCATAACTCAACATAAGTCAAGATCGGTTCCACCAGGGATTCCCACCTAAGGTTCGGATTGGTCATCCAATAGATCTTCATAGAAAACCGGACTAAAACGCATATTGATTTCTTTTCGATTGTGAAACAAGTTTTATATATGTACTTCCTTTAAACATATGTGATCAAACATAGTTTCCTAGGATGAAATCACACATATATCCAATACACAATCAAGTAACAAGTTATATAGATTATGTGGATGTCGCATTTACGAAGTTCAAAATATAAACATTATACTTCGTAATTAAATATCCTTCCTTGACACTTTGATCATAATAAAATGATCAAGTCTAATACTAGAATATTAAATATAACCTCGCATGTTATGTTTTCAATCTTAAACGACTTGAAAGTAACGATAGGAATGGAAACAAGTCAAGTCACTATCACTAACCTCAAGTGGAAGGATGATGTCTTCATTGTAGTCGATACGTCTTCACATTCTTCAGGTCTTCAAGGTAATACTTGTATGTCTCAACATTCCTAGACTTTCTAGTCTAACCTAAATGAAGTTGATTCTAGTACGTTTAATCAAGCGACTCTAATTGAGTTTTAATACTAAAATAAGACAACCAAACTTTACATACCAACGCTTGGTGTTTTCAAACGAAGAATGCTCTAACAAAAGTCTTTAAGCTAGCGGGCGTAAGAGATTTCGCCTAATTAGGTTACTCTCCTCTCCAAGATAGTATTAAAAGTAATAATATTAGTCACTACCGCAGTGACTACAAATGAAGTGACTGCGTCAAGATAAGTTTGTAAAAAGAACAAACTTCACTATTTATAGACCAAAGTAGATTGGACATTAAGGATTTTTCATAACCGAAAATATTCTCAAGATATGCAATAAGCACCAATATCCGGTTTTGTCTAATTTCAACTAATATCCAACCGTTACACTGAATTCCCTCATGGATCATGACAACTTAATATTAGCTAGCATACAAGTATAGTTTACTGATATATCTTCCAGAGATATGTTTTACTTGATGGAAAATAGATCATATAAATTCGAAAGTCTCAAAATAAGATTCTCAAATATTTCAGTTTGCGATCTCAAAATAAGATTCTCAAATATCTTTGAACAATAAAAGATAAGATTTTATAGTGTTGAAATTACTCACTATGTCAACATCTTGAACTTACCTAAATAGCAAACTCATATTCCGAATATCACACAAACCTTAGAGAATACGTGAGACCGAAGATATAACTTTGATATTGGGATCGGTTCTGCTAGAGATCCTCAATAGGGGTCGAATCTGCTATAGATATCCTCAATAGGTAGGTATCGGTCCTTCTAGCTATATTTCTCTAATAGGAATCGGGCCACCAATCCCATTGATTCCTTTCAACTACAAAACAAGTTTCGCAAGTCTACTTCCTTAAACTCATGTAACTAAACATATTTTTCTAGGTATGGAACTAATCCTAAGTTCATTACACAATCTAGTAACAAGTGACAAAGATAGTGTCTATGTCACAATTACCAAGTTCAAAAGATAAGCGTTATACTTCTTAATTCAATATACCAAAATTGTGATACAACTTGTGTTAGAGCACTGCTCGGTCGAACTCGCAAGCGTTACTATCTCAAGCTTGTTTGTCAAGTTTAGGTGATCAAATATATAAGTCTTGATTTCTAATTTACTTATAGCTATGTCTCGGGTTAGGATAGAATGTGTAGTTGAGCTTTAAACTTCACGAAGTTCATCGATTAAAGACGAAGATCTATTGCGGGAGCTTGGAGGAACTTCAACAACAAAAGGTATGTGAAGACTAAAACTTATCTATCAATCAGAAGTTTATTCTATTATATCTCCTAATGAGACTAAGTCGTATAGCTATATAGACTTTTGTATTATACACATTTGATATTACGAGCTAAGTATAACTCGCTTATATATTTCTCGAAATATGTGTTGGAAGCTTTTTGCTTTAGCTACGTTCATCATTATTCTTGACGAGTTTAGTTGGAAACAATTTTTTTGTTGGAAACTACATAATAACTCAAAAGATGATCATGTGGAAATTGCCTTAAAACATCTTACATGATTTGTATGAGACAATCATTTGATGTCGACTCGAAAAGTTTCGTATTGATCATTCAATCACTTGAAAATTACTTATAAGCTAATAGTTTGTGTGAGACATTTAAGGATGTTTCAATGATTGATATGGGAGTTGAGAACAATTAACCTTTGTCTGGATACAACACAGTATGCAAACTGTTTTGGTATGATTCAGGTCCGGAAACCTTGTTTGCATACTGTTAGAGCATAGCTCGGTTGAACCCACCAAGCGTTGGTATGTCAAGTTTGGTTGTCATATTTTAGTGAATCAAAACTCATTTTAAGAGTCGCTTGATTACGTACTAGAGTCAACTTCGTATAGGTTAGCTTGAAAGTATTAGGATATAAGACATTACAAGTATTCCGAAGACTTGAAGAAGTGAAGAAGTAAGAAGCTACAATGACAACATCATCCTTCCACTTGAGGTTAATGATATTTGACTTGAACTGTTTCATTCCCTAACGTATCTTTCAAGTCGTGCATATTGAAAACGAAACTGCGAAGCATGAACACTCTAGATAGACATAGTATTAAGGAATACAATATGAAGTTTATTGCTTAACCATTATAAGACATCGACATAATCGTTTAAATGCTATTGTGATTATGTATGGGTATGAGGTGAGGATTTCATCCTAGGAAACAATGTTTTACATGTGTTTTAAGGAAGTAAGTTCATAAACTTGTTTATGAATCGAAAAGGAAATCGCCAAAGCGTTATTGGGATTGTTATTCATTGCATATCTTGTGAACATCCAATATGTGTGATTTAGTATAACCGCTCACGACTTGTTTGTGTTCTTGGTAAAACTATTCACAAAGGCCTGACTTATGTATTGGTATGACTTTTATTAGTGAAACCAATCTTAAGTAATCACCTGAGATGGTATGATCGAGTTTGTGATTTGTTTGACCGAATATGGGTAAAGGGGAACCGATCCTATAAAGAGGTGCAACACATCACAAAGGGGAATCGATCCTTGTATGAGGTGCAGCAAGTTTGTAGCATAAAGGGGAACCGATCCTATGGAAATGTTCAACCCATTTTTAGGCAAAGGGGAACCGATCCTATGGACATGTGCAACACATATAAGTTAGATACCATATATATGTGGGGAACCGATCCTAGTACCTAGTCAACCGAATTTTGGAAAGCTAGTGTGACTATGCACAGTTATCACATGGAGGTAGAACCGAAACTTGTTTTGGTAAAACCGTTAAACCCATGATTTGTGATTGAGTGTTTCTTAATCAATCGCATAGTTCTTGAAAGTCAGACGAGCCAATTCTAAACTTGTTTGGAAGTGTGGCAAATCGGTTTCAAGGTTGTAAGTATGAAAGAGGACTTACAAAGTAAGGATGTCGGCATACTTTGAACACATGCAGTAATGTTTATCTTTTATTGTTCAAAGTTATTCCTTAATAGCTATAGGAAGAAAATCCTAGAATCGAAACATAAATAAGTTAAGAATCTTTTATTTAAGGTTTTTAATTTTATTTTAGGAAATCGAGAATTAGTAATGTGCATTTACTAGTTGAGATTTTCCAAAGAGATTTTCGGGTCATTATTTGGGACAGAGCATTTCCAGGAATTATGGAAACCGAATTTGGAATATATTGAATATCTTTGAGAATATTTTCGGTTTTGGAAATTCCTTGGTGTCCAAACTTCCTTGTCTATAAATACTTGAAGTTTTCATTTCTAGCAAACTAATCCTTCGTGACAACGAACTTCCTCGGTTGTGTTGTTACTGGTGAAGCCGCCTATTAGGAGAGGAGAGTAACCTAATTAGGCGAACTCTCTTACGGCCGCTCAGTTTAAAGTCTTCTTTGGGATTGAGAAGCAATACGAGTATCGTTGGTGGTAAACTAGATAATTGCGGTTTATCTTTTGTTTAAGATTGATTTGATTGACTAACGGTGGTTTAACTTTGATTCACCTAGTTTGTTTATGCTTGAGAATCTTCTCTTCTGATATAAGATTCACTCAAACTAGATCGAAGTTTCGACAGGGATCTTTAGACCGTTGTTAGTGCTAAAGACGATCTTGTGATAATCCATTGTTAACAGACTCCGTTCTGTGCGTGATTGATCACAAGAGATTCAAGTTGTTGTGTGCAGGTGTTTATTGAAGATCTAAGAAGATTTGATGAAGACTAAGAAGATATTGAAGATTTCTGATTGAGGGTTCATAATCTTTGGTGTGCACAATACTTGTTTCGGTATAAGAGGATCCAACTATAATCAGTTTATCCTTGTGGTAGATTTGATTGATTAGTTGTGTAGATCGGCATCAATACAATTTTTTGTGATTAAAAGTATTGATTGCAAAATCTTAAAAATTACTTCGGTAGTTGAGAATAAGATAGATCTAAGAACCTGACGAAGGAGTTTATTGAGATAAACAGAAGAGCCTTTGTCGAACTCACATCACTTGGTTGAAGAAAGTTGATACCAAACAGATTTGTTGTTCGTTTACTGTTTGGAATACGAACCAAAGGAATTGTTCAAGTACGTGACTTATTCATAAGTTGGAGGCGTGGGAATACAGACGGAACTAGGTGAACTATAGGTTTAGTTGCTTGGTCTCAACTATACGAAGTTAGGTTTAATTTTGTGTAGCGGCTTAATCCTGAGAGTATTCAATTCTGGACAAGGCCCCGGGGTTTTTCTGCATTTGCGGTTTCCTCGTTAACAAAATCTTGCTGTGTCATTTACTTTATATTTCCGCATTATAATTGTTTTATTATAATTAAAGTAAATTACACAAATGTTAATTCCTATTTACTTGATAAACAATCCTATTGTGTTTGGTTAAGTCCGGACTCTTTTATCAAGTAAACATACTTCGTTGTTGTATTGTCTCGATCTCGTATCCATAGACGATCACACGAAGTGTGAACCGATTAGTTGCATTGTCTCGACTCATTCCATAGACAATCACTTTCGGAGAAAGGACTTATAGGTTGGAAAAGTTTTAGCTTGAGGTATATTTGGGTACCCTCGCCTTTTCACATACCAGTATGGGAACGTTTTTAACTGTTAAAGTCCGGGAACGAAGTTTGCATACTAGTATGCGAATGGCTCTACCTGAGTTAGGTCCGGGACTGCTGTTTGGTACCCGTTTGCAAACAGCTGGACAAGACCAACGTCCGGAGCTATATTTTGCGTACCAGTTTGCAAACTTAGTGGTTAAAGTTCTAAAATCGGTTAAGTATGTTTTCATACTCATGAACAAATACATTAATAAATTAAGGAATGCAATCTTAGCAAACCGTGGCTTAATGTTCATGAATTGATTTTGGTATAAGTAATTTGTACGATTACGAATCAATCCGATTTTGTTTCAATTGGTTCTTATATACCTCTATGAGATAGTATACAATTGAACAACTCTATGAGTAACACAAATAGATTCATTTGATTATCTTTCATGTTTGATTGATCATCATATTTGATCTAAAAGTGTTAGATGAATGTGGTTAAGAAAAAAGTGTTCATATGGCTAACTTCGGTTAACTATTGTTGTGCCAACTCAATATCGAAATAAAGGTATATTTTAATGAAGGTATATTTCATTTGTGTGTAACAAGCTAAGACCATTTAACGGTGGAGAGATATTGCTTTGGTTTTAAGCAAACTTAGCTTGAATCTTAAATCAGGTTTTCATCTAACGATGAATATTGATTGCTTTGTTTCTAAGCTATCAAACCCTGATTTGAAAGGTTATATAAGGGAGAACTCTAGCAACAGGAAAAACCTAATCCCGACACTTTCATGTGTCCTAGTTGCGACTAGAGTCGATTCTCTTTTAACCTAGGTTTTTCCAAAACCATTATAGGTTAACGACTTGAAGACTTCATTTGGGATTCGTGAAGGCAGATCCAACTATTTTCTTTATAGTTGCGTATTCATGATCTTACTTGTTCTATCATGTTGAGTATTACCTTCTCTAAGATTTGCTCGAGATTTATCTATGATAGGTAAGATATAAAAAGTAATCACAAAGATCTTCGTCTCATTCTTCGTGATTCCACAATAACTTCTTCTACTACCATATAGTTAAGTTATTGTGAGGTGATTGATATTTCTAGGATGTTCTTCGGGAATATAAGACCGGATTATCAATTGGTTCCTGTGCACCTTGATTTATCAAAAGATGGAACAAAACTTTATAGGTACTTCCGTGGGAGACGGATTTATCTATCATAATAGGCTTTTCTGTGTGAGACATATTTATCTATAAGTCTTCGACTTTGGGTCGTAGCAACTCTTAGTTGTGGGTGAGATCAGCTAAGAGAATCAAGTGCGTAGAGTCCTGTTGGGATTCAGAGGCGTAAGGAACGCGACTTTACCATAATCGGTGTGAGACTTGGTTAGGGCTCAACTGTATTCCAGTCTGAAGTTAACTTGTAGTAGGCTAGTGTCTATAGCGGCTTAGTAAAGTGTGGTGTTCAAATCTGGACTAGGTCCCGAGGTTTTTCTGCATTTGCGGTTTCCTCGTTAAAAAATTTTCTGCTGTCTGTGTTATTTCTTTTTCGCATTATATTTATTTATATAATAGAAATGTCACAGGTTGTGCGTAGTTCAATCAATTGGTAAATCCGACCTTTGGTTGTTGGATAAAAATTTATTAACACTTGGATAATGGTTTTGATACCATCCAAGTTATTCTCATACCAATCAGTTCATAGATTTGATCCTGTGGATTTGCTGATTGATTTGAGAAAGAGATATAACTCTTGGATAACTTTCCTCGATTGAGTCTGACTGTCTAGTTGATTCTCTCGGAATTATATTGGAGTTAGTCCATACATATTGCCAAACAAAATATTGGGTGTGGTTGTTAGACCCCCGCTTTTTCAACTTGTATATTCTTCATTGACACTTAAATCAATATAAAATGATCAAGTATCTAATGCTAGAGTTTCTTATATATATAACTTGGCATGTTATGTTTTATATCTAAATGACTTGAAAGTAGCGTAGAAAGAAATGGAAACAAGTCAAGTCTTTTATTACTAACCTCGAGTAGAAGGATGTTCATTGATGTCGATACGTCATTGGATTCTCCAGGTCTTCAGAGTAATACTTGTGTGTCAACATTTCTTTACTTCATAGTCTAACCAAGCGAAGTTGACTCTAATAATCTAACCAAGCGACCTTGAGTTTTGGAACTAAAATATGACAACCAACCTTGACATACCAACGTTTGGCAGGTTCAACCGAGCAATGCTCTAACATGATCCTTTTATGAATGTCTTAGGGTGTAAGTGGGTTTATAGAATCAAGGTTACATATGATGGAACTGTGGACATATTTAAATCTAGAGTTGTAGCTAACGGGTATCTTCAACAAGTTGACTTAGACTACAATGATATTTTCAGTCCAATTGTGAAGTCTACTATCAAAAGAGAAGTTATTAAATAGCTTTAACTATACAATGAAGCATCAAACTGTTAAATGTCTCAAATGCATTCCTTCATGGAAATCAATCAGAAACTGTCTACATGGAGCAACCTCAAGGATTTGTTGATCTTAAGTATCCATCACATGTATATCTGCTCAAGAAATCCATTTATGGTCTGAAATAATCACCAAGGGTTTTGGTATGAGAAGTTCAGTGGTTTTCTACTTCAACTTGGTTTTAAGAAAGGTGTCACGGATCATTCAATGTTCATTTACAACAATCCTGTATTATGGTTATTCTACTCTTATATGTAGATGATATTATACTTACTTGCAGTTCTAATTATTTGATTAGCTCATTTATCTATCAACTTGGCTCTGCTTTTGCTATGAAATACCTTGGAAATATACACACTACTTCCTTGATATTGAAGCTGATATGGGAAATTTTTCCCACTCTATACTTCTCACACAACAAAAGTACACTTTAGATCTTCTTACTAGATCAAAAATTCTAGACTACAAGCCTTTCAACACACTAGTCACCACTGAGAAAAGATTGTCAATTCTTGAAGGCACTCCAGTCACAGATCCCTTGCAGTATAGAAGTCTTATTGGAGCATTGCAGTATCTTACCTTAACCAGGTCTGACATCAACCTTGCAATGAAATATGTATATCAATTCGTGCATGCACCAAAAATTTCTCATCTTCTTCTTGTTAAGCACACTCTAAGGTACTTAAAAGGTGTTAGAGCACTGCTCGGTCGAACTCGCAAGCGTTGCTATCTCAAGCTTGTTTGTCAAGTTTAGTTGATCAAAACTATATACTTGATTTCTAGTCTACTTATAGTTATGTCTCGGATTAGGATAGAAGTGTGTAGTTGAGCATTAGACTTCACGGCGTTCACCAATTGAAGAAGAAGATCTACTGAAGATCTCGGAGGAACTTCATCAATAAAAGGTATGTGGAGACTAAAACTTATGTATCACTCAAAAGTCTATTTTATTATATATTCTAAAGAGACTAAGTCGTAAAGCTATATAGACTTTTACATTATACACAATTGAAGTTCCGAGCCGAGTTTATCTCGTTTATATATTTCTCGAAATACGTGTTGGAAGCTTTTTAGCTTTAGCTAAGTTCATCATCTACTTGACGGGTTTAGTTGTAAATAATTTATTTGTTGAAAACTGAATATTAAGTCAAGATGATCATGTGAAAATTACCTTGAACATCTTACATGATTTATGTTAGATAATCATTTGATGTTAGCTTGGGAAGTTTCGTGTTGATCAATTAATCACTTGAAAATTACTTGAAGCTAGTGGTATGTGTAAGATTACCATTGTTGTCTTCCAAGGATGTTTCAATGATTGAATGAGAGTTTTAGAACTATTACCAATGTCTGGATTATAACACAATATGCGTATCTTGTATGCGAACTGTGAGTTCTAGTTCAGGTCCGGAACTCTTGTTTGCGAACAGGTTTAATTGTCAAAGGTCAGAACTATGGTTTGCAAACAGTGTTTGCGAACGCCTAGACTGGTCAAGTCCAAAACTGTGGTTCGCGTACTCTGTTTGCGAACACAGTGGTCAGGTTCTAAAATCGGTAAGTATGATTTTTCATACTCAGGAACTCAAGTTCGTTTGCGAACTTAGTTTGTGAAATAAAGTTCCTGGAACTTTAATGAAATAAGGTAAGCGAAACTTGTTTTCCAAACTGTGGCATTATGTTCATGAATTGGTTCTTGTATAAGTACTTTGTACAACTACAAACCAAACCGAATATATTTCAAATTGTTCATGGATATTTCTATGAGATAGTGAACATTTGAACAACTCTCTTAAAGCACATTTAGATTCATTTGATTATCTATCATGATTGATTGATCATCATATTTGATCTAGAAGTGTTAGATGAATATGGCTAAACTATAAGTGTTTATATGGCTAACTTCGATTAACTGTTATTGAGCCAACTTATAATACACGTTTAGGTACGGTTCATCCATATCTAAATATAGGTATATTTAATTTGTGTGTATCAAGCTAATACCATCTAACGGTGGAGATAGATTGCATATTTTCTAAGCAGACTTAAAATCTTAAATCAGGAGTTCATCTAACGGTGAATATCAATTGCTTTGTTACTAAGATATCTTAGCTTTGATTGTAAGCAACCCTGATTTGAAAGACTATATAAGGGAGAACTCTAGCATCTGGGAAACCTAATCACGACACTCTCGTGTGTCCTAGTTACAAACTAGGACACACGAAAAGCCAGATCCAACCCTGTTTTGAAGAATTTATTTGGGATTCGTGAAGCCAGATCCTACTATTTTCTTTGTAGTAGCGTATTTTAATCTTACTTTTTTTATCGTATTGAGTTTAATCTTCTCTAAGATTTTCTCGAGATTTATCACCGATAGGTAAGATATAAAAACTAATCACCACAGTTCTTCGTCTCAGACTCTTGTGAGTCCGCAATAACTTCTTCTGTTAATCAGTTAGGTTATTATGAGGTCACTAATATTTCTAGGCTGCTCTTTGGGAGTATAAGACCGGATTATTAGTTGAGTTTCCTGTTCATCTTGATTTGTCTAGAGACGGAAACAACAACCAGAATAGACTTATCTGTGGGAGACAGATTTGTTTATAAATCTTCGAATTTGGGTCGTAGCAACTCTTAGTTGTGGGAGAGATCAGCTAAGGGAATCAAGTACGCAGAGTCCTGCTGGGATTCAAGAGGCGTAAGGAACACGACTGTACCTTAATCGGTGTGAGACTTGGTTAGAGCTCAACTACATTCCAGTCCGAAGTTAACTTGTAGTAGGCTAGAGTTTGTAGCGGCTTAATACAATGTGGTGTTCAAGTCTGGACTAGGTCCCGGAGTTTTTCCGCATTTGCGATTTCCTCGTTGACAAAATTTCTGGTGTATGTGTTATTTCTTTTCTGCATTATATTTTGTTTATATAATTGAAATATCACAGGTTGTGCGTAGTTCAATCATAGTTGATAAATCCGACCTTGTTTGTTGGATAGAACTTGATTGACACTTGGGTATTGGTCTTTGGTACTGTCCAAGTTATTCTCATATCAATCAGTCTCACGGATTTCTATCTTGTTGATTTACTGATTGTATTGAGAAAGAGATAAAGCTCTTTGATATCTTTCTTGAATGAGTCTCACTTTTAAGTTGGCGCTCTCGGAATTATATTGGAATTTAGTCCATACAGATTGCCGAACGAATTAGTTGGGTGTGGTTGTTATACCCTCGTGTTTTCAATAGGAACTAAACATGTTCGTATTACTCTATCTGCAAAAGGTATCACTTCTATCAGTGTCTATTCAGACTCTGACTGGGATGAGTGTCCTGATATTAGACGTTCTACAGCTGGATTTTGTGTTTTCTTGGGAAAATCTTTGATATGCTGGTCGTCTAAGAAACAACCAACATTCTCCAAGTCATCTACAGAAGCTGAGTACAAGGCAGTCAGTTTGCTATCTTCAGAAGTTATGTGGCTCTCTCAACTTCTGGAAGAATTGGAAATTTCTCTTACAGGACCATTTAAGCTTTGCTGTGACAACCTTGAAGCTACATTTCTAGTTTCCAACTCGGCTTTTCATGCAAGGACTAAGCATATTGAAATTTACTATCACTCAGTCGGAGAATTGCTTGAATCTGGTGATGTTGTGGTTACATTTGTTCCTTGAGCAACTAGCTGACATTCTTACAATGGGGTTAACTGTTTAACATTTCTCTGATTCAAGGTTCAAATTGAAGCAGGGTAGGGGGAGTGTTAGAGTATCTCTGTTTTACCTTTTGGTTTAGGTTTATCTGTTAGACTTTTACATTTATTGTTTTATCTGTTACCATGTAACTTGTCTTTCACATTATCTCCTCTATCTAAGTCTCTCTTATGACTCTTGAAAGTTTACTGATGATAATCTTTAATGAAGTACTTTTTGCTTACATCAAATTTCCAACAAGGGGGTGACAAAAAAGATTCTGACATGTTGAGAAAAATTTGTTGTCGGCAATGTGTGTTAGCATCAACAATTTTATGTGAAAAAGCAAATTGATAACTAACAGATAAAATTGAACGCATCCAAGGATGAACTGGGTAATGATTTGAAGCTGCAAGCTCCTAATTGCTATGGTACTAGTCAGAGTGATCAAGACTTGACAGAAAAAAACACGGAGAAGAAGTGAGCTCAAGTTGGAATAATATACGATGAGCTCATTTCCGACCTCTTGTGTCCCGTGGATCTGATAAAAAGGAACATTTATTATTGAAAACCGGTAGAAAAATAAATAGATTACTTTACCATTATTCAGGGGATAGTAGATGGGAGACTTGCAAGGGTTCCTGCCAAGCCAAGGTCCCTCATGAAGTTGGACACAGTTACGGTGATAGTTAATTTTGAACTCCCTGACACGAAGGCTCACTCAACATCGTGACCCCATTAATGGTCATTATTCATAATGGATGGGGTGAATCAAAGGCCAACTATCACCGGATGCAGATGATTCAAAGATTTCTTTTAACTCCATTACATTAGATATACACACCATATCTTCTAGGGACCCAATTTGGGTCCCATTCGTTGACCTCTTAACAGCTCATTCTGTTATAGTAGACAGAATGGGGCATTTTTACTTTTTTTCAAATGTCGGGACATTTTTCCAACCATGGCACCCAAATTGGGGCATTCTGGCTATTTTTCCTATCTTCTATACCTTGAAAACTTGTCATTTTGAGGATGATTTCAAATGTTTTAAGCATGCATGATAACTAGCAAACTTATCGAACTGACATTGTTGCCAATAAAAATATGCTTACAAAGACAATTCACGTTCCGGTTCTTAGCTGTACTTAAGAACTAGCACATATGCTTCCGTCGACAAGTTTTCGAGCTAATTTCGTTTCATGACATAATCACCCCCGAAATTTAATTTTAATCAACATTTTAAGGAAATAAACCTTTAACCCTGAGTTTAGACACTCAGGTATTTAATTTTTTCATCTATATACTCAAGAACACAGGAATCAAAATGGGGGCTTTTGACCTTCCTTTCAGTATCTTAGAGACACTCTGGTATTTTGGTACAGAGTTAAGATAAATGGAGCTCAGTTTAAAACGAACAACTCTTAACCAATTCAGTCCATTTTCTTTTCCCATTTAATTTTCAGATAGACAAGCAACTAATTTCAACCCATGCTTCAAAAAAAAAAAAAGTGCCGACACCCAAGAAAGTAGTAAATGTGGTGCTTGGGAATCACTAAACTTGTCCTTCGCTAGCTTCTCTCCCTCCTCCATTGTTCATCACCATTACTAGCAATATCAACCATCTCTCAATCATCTGCATCTTCACCCTGTCCAACTATAACGGCTTTTCTTCTTCTTCGCTATCACCTTTTCTTTCTTCAGCATACTCGACCTTAAATAGATAGAAAAGAGGAAAAAAACATTAATTGAAGTCTGCTTTTTTCCACAAGTCGAAATTAAGGATCAAAGGCAAGGAACAAACAAAAATATCGAGGATAAGACCGCCACCATGGTGAGGTTTGACTAAGAAATGGACCTAATCATCAACTGTCATTCACAGACCCAAGTTCTACAAGCATCCATAAGACCATTTTGAAGTCCATAATTTGTTTATTTTTGGATCTTAGTTACCTTCCTTCTTCTACTACTGATCATAATTAAAGATTTTAATGACAATACTGGAGGGAATTTAATTTAGTTAATGGAGCTGAAAAGTCTTCAAGGAGCTTTGTAGATAGTACTAACTGTGAGAATTTAGTGGAGAAAGATTAAAGATGTACCTTTGAACAGCGGAAGAATTGTCCTTCACCAGCTTCTTCTCCTTCTTGGTTTTCTCATGTGAAAACTTCATACCAGAATGGCTTGGACATAACATTCGATGACCTTCCTATTACCAGACAATGTCAAAGAAAATAAGATAGCTTCACGCCTAGGAGAAACAATAGACGAGGAGTTTAATTACTTTACACAAGGTAAAAATTGGTGCACTAATCAATGTAAAGCTGTAGCTTACATCATCCCACTGGCAATCAGAAGTACCCAATGCACAAGGAGCGTGATATGTATTCTTGCAGGAGCGCTTAAAGCATCCAAGAGCTGCACCTTTTAACCCGCAGCAGCTACATTTAAGCTTAGAACTCCTAGCCAATTCCTTCTCCAAGTTCATAACAATCTCACCAGCATAATAAACTCTAGGTGCCCTACAATATCGGCAAATATGATTGTATAACCAACTAGGGTTGAAAGATGAAATTTAAAAAATGAAACAAAATGAAAACAAGAACATGAAAACTTACAACTCTATGCATTTTTGGTGAACATGTACCACATTTGGTCCAGATGCCTCATCCTCTTCTACTTCTTTTCTATTGGCAAAATGCAAAATGGATCCAGAATTCTGAATGTGCGCGCCCATACAGAAAGTCAGAAACATGGAAAGTGAATTAGTAAAAGAGAAAGTATTAGTTAGCTAATAATCAGTACTTAAGGAATGAAAATAAACCTTTTTTCTCAATAGACAAGGCAGAGATGAACATAGAGGTTAACAGCTTCCTATGTTGCTCTAGTAAAATTCCCCTCAATGTCAGCCACACAAAAAAAAAAAAATAACACACGTACCATTGATACTTTAGAGGTTTGGCAAAATGCACAGACAAAAGCTGAATCCCTCTCAATGGATTCCGATACCACCTCCTGAATCACAAATGCAACAGTACATTTATTCTTCGTATATACATCGAGGCTAATTTGGATCATATTTATTTTGGTTTAGGAACAAACAAGCTACCAACCTCAATAGAGTCATGTGCTGTAATTGAACATTCAATGATGCAAGCATCATTCACGGTATACCCATTTCTAGGATCTTTAAGTTCCTTTAACTGTATGAAGTCATCAAAACCCCAATCACTTTCATCCTCGGTGAACCGGAAAATCTGGTCTTCTGTATCTATATATATACAAATACACAATGGCAACAATGGCAACAATCTAGAACCTTTAGAAGTTATCCATTTTAAATCTGTAGTGTATATACTTAATGCTACATACCTTTTCTCAATGTGTTATGGTTATAGGTTTGATCAACAATGGCCAAACTGAATTTCGCATTTCGCGAATTCTTACATTCAATTGCAACCACGTAGACTGATAAGTAACTGTTGACCTCGCATCCCCTACGAAATGCCAGCAATCGCCTAATACAAATATAGCAACTTTTGAGTATTGTAAAATAGAAATAGTCCTAGTACAGAAAAGGGGTTGATCGATATACCATTTATCAGGACCTATACTGAAAATAGGAGAGAAATGATCATCCTCGTTCAGTTTGGAAACGTTTTCGATCCTCCATATATATCTGGAAGTCCAGGGGACGTCATCTTCGTTAACTGCATGTTGATTTTGAACTGCAAGAAGCAATGAAGAAATAACAAAAACAATTTAAATAGCATCCTGTTCAATCCTCCTTGTGAATTTTGAAGATAATTGAAAATTTACTCAATTACTTTAGAGAGTAACTAATTCTCAAAAAGAAAAAAAAGATCAAAAAATTACCACTTTCCATTTGGAATAAAGAATCCCAGTAACAACTTGAGGAAACTGAAAGCTGTTCCTGCAACTTCAAATTCAGTGAATGAATAAAGAATCACAGATTTTATTAATCAATCAGAAATCTCATGGTTGCAAAAATTGCTGCAAGCACAATGGATGGACAATAAAGAGTAAAAACATTTCATTTTTATCAAACGATAAGAAATTTAAAACCACCTTAGATTTGTTTTATCATAAGAATTTGCATGACTACCAGAAATTTTTATTCCAAAGAAATGCAGAGTCTTTGACGAACCCCCAATAAACTACTGCTACTACTATATAAGAGGACACTGATAGATGATTACCATCAATAAACCCTAGTTTTAACATCACAGCTAGCATCAAATTCATCTCTTTTCATCCTCCCATAAACTAAATCAGTGTAATCTTCTGGAGGTTCTAATCAAGGTATTTTAATTCTATACTGTTGGCATGTTAGATATCAGAAAAATCGAGGGGGTGGGGGGGGGGAAGGGGATGGCAAAGAAGGAAAGAAAGAAAAATAGAAACTAGGTGATTCAGAATTACAGAGCAATGGATCAGTTGAACTGCATGTATTAAGCTTTGAAAAGATGAAAATGAGAGTAGTTTTTAAGTTTACAGAGTAAAAAGCAGAACGAAGAAAGTAGAAACAGAGAGGAAATGGGGGAGTTGAAGGCAACAGACTAGAATAGCTTTATCTCATCCGGACTCTTGAGTTGTCTTGTATTATATAGTCTGACACTCACGTCTGATTGGATGTTTAGAACAGTGTGGCGTATCTTTGACGGCTAAATCTTTTTTTTTTACTCCACCATTTTACCGCTATTCTTATCCGGACAAATAAATTACGAAAAGGACCATGAAATTAGTATTGACCACACCAATCCGTAGTTCATCATATGTTACAGGGTGTTAGTGTTAGTTGTGAGAGATTTCACAGTATTCTTATGACAAATATTACGAAAAATAGAGTATTGGCAAATCCGTAGTTCATCATATGTTAGTTAGTGTTAGTTGGGGAGTTTGTCAAAATCTTTTAAAATCTTTAAAATCTCTATTAGTGGTGAGAGATTTCTAGGGAGTTTCTAAAACTACCTCAAAATCCCTTAAACTCCCCCGTTAGTGGTGAGAGATTTGATTAGAATCTCTTAAACTCCCTGTTAGTCATAAAACACTAGAGTTATAAGGAGTTTATAATTTGGGGGAGTTTGAGGGAGTTTCATGATGTTTTTGTGCTTGGATCAAATCTCTCAAAAAACAAGAGATTTCTGGGGAGTTAGGGTTAAACTCCCCCAAATTGTCTAGACTCTCATACACTCCCTCTAAATCCCTAGGGATTTAAATACATTAAAATCTCTCAAACTCTCCCACGACTAACCCCCTGTTAATCAAACTACCAGTATCATTTTATAGTTTCAGTAGTCGTGCTGTGACGAGGGTACCCTCGTGACAGCTTCCGTAAGGGTGCACCTAAAAGCCGTTGGATATTGTATCATAGATCTATGCATATCTCAAGGCATCTTTTAGATAATAAAAATATTTTCATTATTTTCATTTTATTTTTATTATCTTTGTATCCTTACATTTTATATTATTTGCTCCTTAGTCCCTGTAGTAAATTAGAGACTTATTTTGGTCCGTACTACCAAGATCAGGTAACGAGAGCTTGGATGCTTCAATGATTAATAAACGGGAGCTTGAATGATTAATAAAGAAACCAAGAAACTGGTTTGTACACGCACCTTCATCAAAAGTTATATTTGCCCAGATTAGGTGGTTCAGCAACGGAGGCTCCAAGTAAAGACGTGAACATTCTTCAAATCTTGTACAGGCATCAGGTGATTGAGAGGGACTTTCTGGGCTCCTTGGAAATGGAGTTCCACAATATTACTCCCTACGATTCCAAAGGTGTTGAACTTGTTATAATACTTTCTCTATGGGATTCTGTAACTACTGATAGCGCTCCACCCTTGAACACGGATTTCACATGCATATTAACAAGGAAAATAAAATACCAGCCAAATAGCAACCAACTGTATAGACTACAGATTGTATAGTTGTATTATGTAGCTTAAATAATCACTTACGGAACATTTTAACTTTACATTTTCAGAAATGGTTTGCGAGAGATTCAACGTTGCAGTATCCGAAAACGATCTGAAATGGTACACAACAGAACCTGCTTATATTCCTACATGGGTGCGCAACCTAGCCAGTGATCAGTTACAGTCTGTTATCAATTCGCGTACGCAAAGTTTAATGCATACAGTCGGATGTAAGCAATGAAATGAGTCCACTCACACTTAGAATGATAAGAAATTTGTGAGAGAATCCAAGATTAAGAAAGAATAACGAAGTTGCTTATCTATGTCTCGGTTTCGACTTTCTTTCAGTCACACGTTACTTCTTGTACAGACAAAAACTGAATAAACTTAAGCTTTTATTACTGTAGTTCAATGGAGGGATCAATAACCACAAAAGTGAAATGCCCACTAACCACAAAGGTTATGGTATTAGCACCTGCAACATTCACTCTTTTGTACAAGACATTAAAAAACTCACATATGGAAAGTGTATTTTATTCATTTCAAGAGATGAATTAACTTAAACAAAAGATATGTACTTTAATCTCAACAAAGTTCAAAATCTTATTTCCAACTATCTAAATTTATATGTCCAATAAAAAGAAAAATACTCTAAAATCAATAATTCTCATAACTTCAGCCCACAAAATTTCTAGCAGCAAATTTGTTTCCTCCCTGCCAAAGATAAAAAAGAATCCAGGTTAGTGACTAAAAAACTAAAACAATCCTATCTTGAATTAAGTTGAGTTATTTACCTATCCAAAGTTGAAACCATCCGAATTTTGATCAAAATCCATATTATTATCACACGGGAGGTGATATTCTTTAGAATCGCACTCACTACTAAGACAAATGTTGCAAACAAATAAATATATAGGTGTGAATAGATTAAAATTCAGAATGTAAATTGAACATGGTAATACTAGAAACATACTTGTGAACAAAGTTTTCCGCTGCATGATTCTTTGCCTGACTACTACCCTGCATCGCTTCTGCATAAGAAAAGCATAAGTAAGAACAGTTGACAACAACAAGTTAACCAAGTCGTTACATGATATAATTCAAATATACATACTTGTTTTGCCTGGTATAGGACTTGCTTTTTGAGATGTCAGACTTTTACTAGATTTACGGCGTCTACTGCATGCTTACCAAAGTAACTAGTTAATGACGTGTATATATATATATTGAATGATCAATGTAAGACATAATAACACATACCTTGAACAAGATTTTGATGTTATATCTGTAGCTGGACTAGTAGCTTTTTTTTTCTTGATAACTCGTTTATCAATACACGCCTTCATCCTACCTGTCCGCCCTTTAGTTTTGGCGATAGTGGGATCATGTATCAACTGTTTTTGAGGCATGGATGTATTCTCTAGACATTCGTCGTCTCTTGTTTGCATGATCTGATCCTTAGGCTTAATCGACAAATTTCTCATATTATCGTCGACCTCTTTCAATGCTTTATCAAGGATGCACTTTGTCACATTGTACATTTCAGTGGTTGTTGAACCTTTAATTGCAATGTTAATAGCTTCTTGACAAAGGTAACTGTATCGAACACTAGTAGTATCACGACATATATCTGTAATTTCTTCTCCTTGATCATAAATCACAGAACCAGATTTTGCGTCTAACGTCCACCTTTTTAGTATATATTGAGGTGGAATACTTTGAATATTCACAACGGAGAAAATTTTTAAGATATGTCTACACAGGTAGCCTGCAAACTCATATTACTGACAACTACATTTGACACTCTTGTCATCAGAATCGTATACAACTTTTCGTTGTTTCTTCTCATACCCAAACCGCCATACATGAAAAGTGAATGTTGTCCCATTTTGTTCAACTTGATCCTGACAATAGTGAAATGCTTGAGCTAGTTGTTCTTGGAACTTGCGGAATACTGTCTTTGTGTAAATATCCAATGCCTCTTGCTCTATATTCACGGAAAACCTCAACATGGGTTTTTATATTTTGTTTCGTAATCCTGATCATTTTCAGCTTCTCGTCTAGCCAATATTGCCCTCTCATATTGCCTAATGAACTCACATAGTGGCATATCTCTTTTCATAAAATGATCAAAATACGCATTTATACTTTCGCTTCTCTGAGTTGTATACATATCCGCACAAAATATATCGCGTGTATACACGGATGCCCACTTTTCTTTTTTTTTTGTACAACTTCAGCAACCATTGGTTATCCTCTAATTCATATGTTCTAAGCATCGATGCCCAGGCAGATTCAAACTCCTCAATTGTCTCATTACCATATAAACATTTATTAAAATCAGAAGTAAAATCAGCATGTGCATTAATAATGTGAGATAAATGCTTAGCAGCTAGTCTACATATATGCCACAAACAAAAACGATGGCGAGTACCTGGCAAAAAGTTGCGGATACTGCATGCTATAGCCGATTCTTGATCCGTTAATATAACCTTTGGTTGCTTACCATGCACTGATTTCATCCACGTTTTTATAACCCAATCAAACGATTCTTATGTTTCCGAATGAAGCAAGGCACCACCAAACAGAGTAGTTTGGTAATGATGATTGATTCCTACAATAGGAACAAATGGCATGCCGTACCTGTTTGTACAGTAAGTAGGATCAAAACACACAACATCACCAAAATGAAAATAATCCATTCGTGATTTGGCATCAGCCCAAAAGAAATTTGTCATCTGGCCTTCTGAGTCAACTTGGATAGAGTAGAAGAACGATGGGTTATCTGCTTGTTGGCGCTCAAAGTAGTCGAGTACAGCTTGTGCATCTCCATTTTTAAGCTCTAATGATCTCTTCACACTTAAATAATTTCTGACATCTTTTGCTGTAAACCCAATATTTTGAACTCCTCCAGATTCGAGACCGAAAAAATTCATTGCAAGATTTGTTTTTATTCCTGACAATCTTATGTTATCAATAATTTTTTCATGGCCTTCACTAATGTGTCTTTGCGATCTAAGTTTATGCCTCTTCTTCGGAGATACAAGGATATGGTTATGTTCTTCTAAGACCACTGTCACAACCCATTTATCTGCCTTTTTCCTTATAATCATGTGTGCCTTACATCCTGTTCTAGTATCAACTTGTTTTCTCTTTTGTTCTTCAACGGGCTTAGATCTAGGATCGCGCTTACCTTCAAGTGAGCAACAATAAGTACGCCCTATGACTACCTTCTTATCTTTTCGTGATAAACTAGTAGAATGCTTTCGGACGCGAAACCCAATTTTCGATGCATAGCGATTATAAAAGGAATATGCAGTATCTTGCGATTCAAACTCCATACCTACATATGGGCGGAATTCATTCATCTCATTCTCGAGGAAGCTTTAGCAATCGACTTCGTCTATCTTGTCATCACGATGGTCATGTTCATCCATCACAGTAGATTTCCCGTCAGTATGACAGTTGTATTCTTTCTCCGGATGATCTAAATATAAATTAAAAATAATAATTAAAGTGTTAGTCCAGATGATCAAAACATGCGAAAACCATATACTTGTTAATTAGCTGGGTGATATTAGATTAGATTGTTGATTAACCGATATACACTAAAACCTAATAACATACAAAGAGTACATAAGTAGGATGTATGTACCGTTAATATTGTACGTTTTCTCCCCGTGATTAATCCCCTCAAAGTTGTCATGATCAAAGTTGATCGAGTCTTCTTCCATGTGAGAAAAAACGCTGCTTGGCTAGGTTTTCACGAAGCAAGTGAAAATAACAAAAAAAGTTCATTCACGAGATAAAAACCAGCGATTTACTGGAAGGACTTTAGAATAATTAATATAGAATTTAGGGATCTATAAGATAATAAAAATAAAATGAAAATAATTAAAATATTTTTATTATCTAAAAGATGCCTTGAGATATGCATAGATCTATGATACAATATCCAACGGCTTTTAGGTGCACCCTTACGGAAGCTGTCACGAGGGTACCCTCGTCACAGCATGACTCTAGTTTCAGACTTATTTATCCTGGCAAATTTAGGGGCTACCCCAAAAGAATTAAGGGCGACACAAAAGAACAAAATAGGTCATAATCGGAAGGTTAATCCATAATCCTATTTTTTTAATGGCCAAACTACCCTTTACAATCGGTAGATAACTATACAATCGGTAGTTAATCAACAATCGGGAGTCAATTTAGTTTATATAGCTTCCGAATATAAAGTATCCCCAAAATAAAATCCTCTATCTTTTGAATTTTGATTATCCTATAATCGGTAGTAAATAAAGTTATCTTGACTCTCGATTAAAGTAGATCTTTGCTAAATATCCTACCATAATCGGTAGTCAATATAGTTCACATAACTACCGAATATAGAGTAGCCCCAAAATGAGATTTTGCAAAAATCCTCTTTTTTTGAATTTTGGTTGAGCCTATAATCGATAAGAAAGGAAGAGCTATCATGACTTCCGATTATACAGTCGCTCTCTTTGCAAATATCCTACCATAATCGGTAGTCAAGATAGTTCATATAACTACCGAATATAGAGTAGCCCCAAAATGAGATTTTGCAAAAAATCCTATTTTTTTGAATTTTGGTTGAGCCTATAATCGGTAAGAAAGGAAGAGCTATCATGACTTCCGATTATACAGTCGCTCTCTTTGCAAATATCCTACCATAATCGGTAGTCAAGATAGTTCATATAACTATCGAATATAGAGTAGCCCCAAAATGAGATTTTGCAAAAAAATCCTCTTTTTTTTAAAAATTTTGGTTGAGCATATAATCGGTAAGAAAGGAAGAGTTATCATGACTTCCGATTATACATTAGGTCTTTTTGCTGAATTCCTATCATAATCGGTAGTCAAAATAGTTCTATAACTACCGAATGTAGAGTAGCCCTAAAATGAGATCTTGCCAAAATCCTATAATCGGTAGTAAATAAAGTTATCTTCCCGATTCAATTGTTCTCGAGAATTAAATGACTGTGCCGGCAGTGGACTGAAAACCAGAAAAAAAATCCAAAACAGACTGAAATTTAATTTTCTCGTAGAAAAAAATATTCTACGAGACGCTGTCTCGCACTCTGCTAGGGGGCGCTGCCCCCTAGACCCCCGCGACCTGACCTGTCAGGTCGAACACAGCCGGGAGGGGCTACGCCACCCCGGACTGGACCCCCCAGACCCCCTATATAGTGTACCGGCATTGTATTCATACCATGTCCATGCCCGCACCGAGCTTTTTCAACTACATTGGTTGAGCCTATAATCGGTAGCAAATGAAGGTATCCTGACTTCCAATTATACAGTGGGCCTCTTTACCGAAATCCTAGCATAATCGGTAGTCAAAGATAGTTCATATAACTACCGAATATAGAGTTGCCCCAAAATGAGATTTTGCAAAAATCCTCTATTTTTCTAATTTGGTTGAGCCTATAATCGGTAGTCAAAATAGTTCATATAACTACCGAATATAGACCTGTCCCAAAAATGAGATTTTACAATCGGTAAATAACTAAACTACCGATTATGAAGGGGCATACAAGTATTTTCATCCTATTTTGTCTTTTGTGTCGCCCCTAATTCATTTGGGGTCGCCCCTAAAAATGCTAGCTTATTTATGGTATACATCTAGAATTTTTTTTTTTTTTTTTTTGTGAAATGGAGAAAAGGAAGAAGAATACATAAAATAGAGGGAGAAAAGAATAAAAATTTCTTATTAGCTGTATATAATACAAGAGATTAGGCCTCTATTTATATAGATAGAAGAAACCCTAATCTTAGCCATAGGGGCATCTTAGTAAATAAACAATGGTTTATAACACTCCCCTGATGACACTGTGTCTAAGCTAATTACAAACGCACCAGGAAAACTCAAAAGAGAAAAAACCTGAAATTGCATAAGCATGTAAAGACTCGAAACAGTGTTGGACACGCAAATGTTGCCTCATCAAAACCTTGACAAGGAAAACCCAGTGGGATAAAACCTTGACGAAGGGAAAAGAGTACAACGCGATAAAGTCTAGTGAATGCACCTTAATTTGATGATGGCGCTCCCCCTGATAAATACTTCAGTCTAATCTTGGGGTGAAAATCTTCGAGTCAAGACTTTCCAATTTTGAAGAACGAATTTCTTGAGTGAAGAAGACTACTGTGTTTTCATGAAGATGTCGGATAGTTGATGAAGTATCTTTTGTGTTGCACAAGAAGTATTGTCTTCGATTAATACTTTTGCGGAGTCTACATTCTTCTTCAACCCATTGAGAACTTGTGTCATGGATTGCTAGCTTCCCGAGATGATTTGCAGAAGTTGTTGATGCAGTTTCTTCAACATAGAGCCAAAATGTAGATAAATTACCATAAGTGAACAAAACTATATTTGTGGTATACCAGAATGATATCCAAATTACTAAGGGCTTGTTATGTTGATTTGGCTAACAAAATGACCTAGTTAATGGTGGGAATCCACCAAATAATCGAAATTATACAACTCCCCCTTGGATGACCACTATGTTTGATAAATTGCCTCACTAAAACCTTGCTAGTAAAACCCAATGGGAAAAAAAAATTGGACGAAGGAAAAAAAAAAAAAAAGCACAAATATCAACATTTTGAAAAACAAAAGTTAAACGTCAACTATGTTGCCTCGTTAAAACCTTATCAGGAAAACCACATGGGACAAAACCTGAATGAAGGAAAATGAGTACAAATTAATGTTGACAAAAAATGTGGATGCTAACCCAACATTATGAGTTCTACAGTAGACAAGCATCAAGCAAATAACTCTAGTCTATCTCAAAGAAGAGTTTAAGCTAGCATAATTCTAACTGCAGATTTAAGGAAAAAATAGAATATATGCTGCTAAAGCGTGGATTTTTGTGTATTTAAGGACTCCTCAAGAGACCTATATATAAAGCTGACATCATCAACTAATTAATCCGGATTCTTGGTTTCGCACCAAATTACTAAAAACACATATATAAAGGATTGTTAAACCTGCTATAATCGAGTCAGGTGGCTGCCAGAATATAATTTGAATCCTTTAAGGATTACAAATTCGATTATCTTCCCCGAGCATGTTTCTTTGTGAATACAATACGAGTCCTTCAAGACTACCACCCCAAATGCATTATATAGGGAGAACAAAATTTTATTGAATCAATCCTAGGGTTTGAGAAAAATAAATGAAATCCTCAAATCGTTTTTACAACAATCATATTTCTCATATAACGCATGAAGACTACACCAAAATGTAATTTTCAAAATTCATGCTTGCACGGTTAAGGTGTTAAGTTTTGGATCCAAATATTGCGTTATTCAAGAGATTTCAATCCAATATAATTTGGATTTTGTGCATACCAATCACATACGTCGATATTTCTCCGTAGAGGGGTTAACATCCACCATCTTTATTATTTCAGTAGCTACCATAAATTAATATTCGACAATAATTTAGCTTACTAGGAGCCCACACGATTCTCAAATTTATGCATATTTTGAAAAAATTAATCAATTACTGGTACCAGCGCTCGCAGGCATTATAATCTCCTCGTTTTCATGTGAGAAGATATTATATTTGAGAATCTGATTTTGGTACACTAAATTGGAGCACTACCTGTAGCCTCTTATGGAACGCTACTTATTTGCTAGATGTGACTGTATTTCCTCTCAAGAGGCAAAGCTTATATAAAAAGCTAGATGAGATAATTTCACGCCTAGTAAACGACATCCTTTTTCGATTTAATCAAGATGGGAGAAAAACGTCTAGTAGCGTATAGTCTCCCCCAGATTATGGCGGAAATATTATCATCCAATATACGAAAACAAGTTTCGTAAAGTATTATCCGAATTATTCGAGGACATACACTTATAATAATTTATGGGTTTTAATGTACCACTGATACTGACTTTTCAAGCGACATTATAAATATTTGTCATTAACCATGGATTTGTAAAACTAAAATTTAAACTGGTTAAATCCATAAACATTTACAAATATAATTAATCCCCAATAACTTTCGTCCTATAGGACCGAAAAAAATCATTTAACTTGGAATGCAAATATAGACACTTTCTTTGTCAAAAGAAAATTAAATCAGGATCAATTCAGCCACTACAAGGACTAATGATATTGGCTAACCAGCCGGGTGAGCACCCACTGATCTTGAGTGTCCAATTATAATCTAATTCCAATTGGAACAATCCCAAAATTTGGAGATAATTACCACGAGGAAAATTAAAATTTCAAAAATATCCAACAAGAATGCAGTATTTCCTCATTTTATTGGTATTTGGTTGATGAAGATTTCTATGGAGGAATAGAAATCAAAAACTAAAATTGGCTAAAAATACTTAGAATGCCAATTTTACATCTCATTATAGAGAATTTATGAAGAAAATTAATAACGAACGATATACCAAAATCGTATCGACGACTGGAAAAAAAATCGTTTTCTATGGAAAATCCATAGTGTGGTAAAAAAATGGGTCGGTGTTTTATATAGAAAACCATAACAATTTGACAAACCTAGACCTCTCTGTGGGATCGATCCTTTCTTGCCCTTGCTATATTTATATTTTATAGTAAGAAAGTGTAATTATATTTGTGTCGTCAAAAAATCGCAGATTTTCTATGCGGTTGTTAATTATTTTTGGTTTCTTATTTTTGTATTTAGTTTTGTTTTTACTTTTTCTTATTTCTTGGTTCTTATTCGAGTTTTGAGAATCTAGCCAGTACCAATTTCTATGGACTGAGCAGATATTGGAGTTAAAAAAAAACCTCAACAACATAACAATTATCACCCTTATGGGAGTATAATCAAACCAATCCTTTGGCTATGATCAATACTCACGTACCCTGAGTTATTCCCATACATATCAATCTTATGGTGGTTATGTGAGGAGCAACAAGGAGGGAGAATAGTTGTTTTCCTTATAATATATCTCTAGTTTGGTAGATGAGATGCAACAATGGCCAGCATGGAATTGTGGACAACCAAGCGTGGAACCAATTTCATCGAAATGTGCTCATAGTATGTTTGGCCCAATTTACGATCGTAGTTATGATCATCCACCCATTCAAAGGAAGATAATTACGGAAGTAAGTAAACTTTTTCTTTGTCGAATGAGCTTTACCAACAAATGAACAACACTATATTCCCAGGAATTTGGATGGAACACTCCAAGAGCTTCAAAAAGGTGTGTTTCACTTTAAGACAAGGCATTGAAGAATACAAGGAGGAAATGAATAATTATGTTGAAAAAGGCGAACCTTTGGGGACTTTTGTTGATATTTGGGTAGTTAACTCAACTCTTGATCATAATAATGATCATTCACCTATTCAAAGGATGAGTTCCGAGATTAGCAACACAGGACAATGTTATGATGACTATGATAGTGATGATGATTATTATGAAAATAATCGTTTGAACCAACTCATGGTGACATCCCCGAGGAGTGTACAATGGAGTCTTTTTGGGATCAAGATGAAGACGAAGAGGAATATGTCGAGCACTTGTGTGGATTACTCAAGCATTGATCTTAATAATGATCAAGAGCCTATTCAAAGGGTGGAGCTTGAGGATGATGCATTTTCGGGTGTTCTAGAAAAGTTTCTTATAATAAAATTTGGATCCGCAAAAAGAGTATGTGCCTTACAACAAAGAGGAATGGAGAATGGCAATAAAGACCCAATTGAGCTTGCATATGATTGTAAATGATGATGTTTAGATATGACGAAGAATGGTTGCAAGGTTTGATAGGGACCATGATATACAAGAGGTGAATAATCACTTGAGTTTTTCATGATACAAGAGATTGTGGAAAGGTTTATCTAACCCTTTGCCCATTGTTTCTTCTCCTTTACCTCTTATTGGTTTGAAATTTCCGGAAGTAACGCTTATATTCTTTACACTTCCAAGTGTGACGAGAATAAGTGTGGGGAAAAACTTGCTCGGTTCATAGCTTCATTTTTGCTTTATTGTACTAATATTTGTGTGAAGCTAGTGTTTGCAAAACAGGTTCTATGGAAGGATCCCCAACTTTTCCGATTATTGGTGTATGGGAATGAATCTTGCAAGGATAATGCTGACGACTTTAAACCAAGCGCTAAGTGGGAGGCAACCCACCGGTTTGTATCTTTACCTTTATCTTTTTATTTTTAGCATTTGCTTTTATCTTTATTTTCTTGCTTTTGCATATCATTTCGTAATTTCCACCTTGAACTTTCTTTGGATGATTCAATTTTACACAATGTAAAGATCATTTATATGTTTTAGTTTGTTTCATGTATAAAAAAAAAAAAAAATGAGAAAATAGAAAAACCAAGAAAAATTGTGCTTTTGAACTCCAAATCTAGAACTTGTGCCTTTAGGATGACACCAAGTGGATGGAACCATTTGAATGCGGGAGTTGAGGAACCAATTAACTAAAGGGAAGAATATAGCTCAGAAATCACAAATTAACATGATAAATATTCGGAATATCACCATATCACATTCTATTTTTATTTTTCCATATTTATCTAGTTACATAAGTGCTTTGGTGGGGTCATTAAAAATCCGTGTTATTAAAGTAGATGAATAAGAAGTGATTGAGTTACTAGAAAAAAAAAAAAAAAAAAATTGAAAAAAAAAAAAAAATGAAAAAATATATTTTCAATCCGCCTAAACAAGCGTGGAATGATCCAAGGCACTATCATGTACTTGTCACAAGAAGCATGGATCCAAAAGATCTAATCATGGTCTCTAAAAAAAAGAAAAGAAATTGGATCCAGCTTTGATAAAAAAAAGAGAAAAAATTATTATTGTGTTTAATAAAGTCGCTCTTGGTTCCCTTTATATGCCAATTGATTTATGTAGGAGGCTCAATCTAATAGGATTAGGTTCATCTTAGCGGTGACCCTTCAGGATATGGGAAACATCGAACACTTGTGAATATTCGCCAACATCTACATCTTTATCCATCTTCTTAATCTTTTCATTGTGATTGTGTTTGTCTATAGTATTGTGTGACTATCTAATTAGAGTTTTTTACTAATAATTGAATTGAATTTGCAAGGTACCTCCTCCCGTAGTCAATTTGGATTCGTTCATTGATTTGTTAGACGGAGTTTGAAATAAGGTTTTGAGGTAGACCTCTTGTAAACCTTCACGAGACTATAACTCGTCCACTAGGGACACCTAGGGGTTTAAAGGCTTGTTATTTATGCTAAAAGCCTCGAGTTGTTGTATTTTATTGTTTTGTTTGATTTGCTTCTAAGTGTGGGGGGGAATTTGAAAGAATCGTAGTATTTTATGTAGAGTTTATGCTTTTTCTTTCTTTATTTTTTTTGTGAATTATGTATCTTATATTTGCTTTAGTTTTATATAGTCATTGGGGCAAAAGGAAAGGGAACTTCGCTCCAAATCCAAAATCTCGTATGAAGAAGTTATGGGCAAAGAATCAGGAATGGTAAAAATTTCATCGGCTAATACTAATGAGAGCCCAGCCACATGTTAAGGTACAGATTTGGTTAAGGGAAGTGTTATCATCGAGATATTCCAATAAAGCCAGACAAAAAGCACCTCCCCCTTCATAACTAAGAGCTACAGTGTTTTTCGGACATTTTAGTACAAGCACCGAGAGAATCGGTCCCGGATGGTTTTTCAGTGATGGAATGGTTTCCAATGGAACGATGAGAAACGGAGTCCTTTGCCATTGATTTGCAGGTAAAGTGAGCAAATGGAAGAGAGTTGGAGTCCGTGAAATTAATCCCGGATTGAATTTGGTTGATTTATGCCAAGAAAGTTGATGAAGAAGACAACTGTTGCCTTTGATCCTCGGATGAATGATGTGCTTGAATATGTGTTCCTAAGTTCAATGATTTTGCATTACAAGGGTTGAGATCAAAAACATTTGGTGGATTTGGATTTAAGCCATTGAAGCTATGAAAGATACTCAGGGAGATTGTGAGAAAGTGCGGGTTCATAGTTTTGTGGTGTTATTGCGTGGATTCGAACCGGTAATTTCAGATGGGGAAAGCATGATGTTGAACAATCCCAAAATTTGTGAGATAATTACCACCGTGTCATGGGTGGAGGATGGAGGAAAATTAAAATTTCAAAATATCTCGTGGTATTTGGTGCAACAAGAAGTATTTCCTGCGAGGCAATGATGGCGTCGGTTTTATTGGTACAGAAGGAGATTTGCAGCCACCGATGCTTGTTTGATGAAGATTTGGCTTGGCATGGCGGCAAAGGGAGAATAAATCAAAAACTAAAATTGCTAAAAATACTTAGAATGCCAAGTTTTACATCTCATACAGGAATATAGTAGAATGCGAAGAGAGAAAGAATGGATGAGAATGTTTGAAATTAATGCACACTTGCCAAGTTTCCGATATACCAAAATCGAACCCAAAAATTCAGAGACTTATTTTCATGATCTAATTTGAGACGGGTTTGGAGAAGACTTGACCTACTTTGGGTATCCTTTTGGGAGAGGCATATAAAAAATAAACCTAAAATATACATCTCCATTAGGGAGACTTTCGGTAAAGAATAGAAATCAAATACGAATCACATGATCATTGTCCAATGGACAAAGATACCAATATTAACTGGCTGGAGGTTTTTCAACCATGCACGTGATTGGTTACCGTGATTACAGTTTCATTAAAGGAATAGAAACTGTAAACCACATCTTTCGATTGATTTTTTTCTTTTTCTTTTTCCTTTCTCTATAGAAAAAAATAGAGGAAAGCAACATCATACCCAAATTACCAAAAAAGGCAATCAAATCTGAAATAATACCAATTATTGGTTATTACGATTTTATTAGAGGGATAAAAACCGTCAACCATTTTTCAATGGTTTTTACTTTTTCTCTCGTAAAAGGGTTAAAGAAAGGATCCAACAATGGATATATATTGCTCCAAAAATAAATGGTTACAATATAAGCTTGAAATTGAAGGTAATATAAAAATAATAAAAGTATAATAACCTAGTAAAATCGTACCTGACTGTTTTCAGCGGATCACATGTAATCAAAACCACTCTTATATGTTCAGTCGTTAATTAACGTAACGCCAATTGTCAGACTACAAAGTCAAATCCTTCCGAATACGGTGATAAGTGTCCTTTATATTATTCGCCAAAGGAGAGTTCATGTACAAACAAAATAAAGCATCAGTATTTGGCCGTGGATATTAAATCAATAAAAGTAAAATAATCTATGAATTACAACAAAAAAAAAATAATCGTGGAATCAAAGTTGAAAACCATGTATGAAACTTGCCGATCAAATAAAATAATGGCTAGACGGTGTTGCGGCTATCTTTCCTGTTTACGAAACTTGGTTGAACTAATCAATGTCGCACAGTTAGTTGGAACTACGTTGCTGATAACGTCTTGTGAAATAGAGAAAAGGAAGAAGAAGACATAAAATAGCGGGAGAAAAGAAGAGAAATTTCTTATTAATACAAGAGATTAGGAGAGATTAGGCCTATATTTATATAGATAGAAGAAACCCTAATCTTAGCCACGGGGGCATCTTAGTAAATAAATAATGGTTTATAACCGTTTTTTGATTTTTGGGAATCAAAATGTCAGAAGTTAATTTGGATAAATAATTTCAAATATCTTCTAAAAACATAAAAAATAACTTATTACGAAGCAAAACATTTTACTACTAATTTTTATTCCAGATTTTTACTTCTGGAGAAGCATAGACATTTCTACTTCTGATATCCAGACGCGTCATACGCATCTGTGTAACAAAATGAAGACGAGAAAATTGAAATAGGAGAAGTTCCCTTTTATTTCTCAATGTTTCGATTACTTAATTTGATACAAGAGCCGGTGAACTCACATCCTATTTATTGACTAGACTAGCACGACATGTTATAGACTATTTGGATACCAGGAGCATTTTTGCTTCTGCTTCTGGACTAAACTTCTGAGAAGCAAAAATGCGGACAAGTTAGTTTGGTAATTGTTAAACTTTTAAGTTAAAAAGCAAAGCTTGTACGACCGAATATTTATCAGCTTATCATAAAAAACCAACTATATGTTTTTCATACATCATGAGGCTAGCTAAATGTCATTAAATAATCACAAAATTGGTTAAAAAGACCAAAATCAATAATTTTTGGGTGAAAAAGACATTTAGATTTTGATACTGTTTAAATGGACAAAAATATAAAAATAAATGCATGATGTAATCGGGCCATCCTACCCATTTTCAAATTATTTTTCTTATTTTTAATTTACGTCAGGATGCATCCAGTTTCATCCTCGCTATTTAATAAGTTTAAGCCAGGATGAATCCAGTTTCATCCTTGTAATTTTTTTTGTGTCCATTTCACCCATAATAATTTTTACTCGTCCATTTGAACCATGTTTTAATTTTTTTTTGGACAAATGACCCATTTTCCGTTAAATAATATCATCTACATATAAGTGTTTTAGTTGAATGCATTAATTATCTTTCGCCTTCACTAATAATTTTTTTAAAATCATTAACAGGAGAAAACAAATGTGCCGATCAAAAAAGAAAAACGATCCGTTTCGAGGTCCAAAATGTTTGCTCTCTCTGTACGACTCCTTCTCTCACACACATCCGAGTTCTCCTCTTTCTTGGCCTCCACTATTCGTTACCTTGTCTCCTAGTGGCTTAACGGCTAGCCGAAATTCCTATGCTTCTCTCTATGATCACTCTTACTGAATCCTTCTTTTTAGCTTGATTGCTCTCTACCTCTTCTCCTTTTCCCTGTTAGTTTATCTCATCTTCTTTGGGAGGTCCATATGCTATTGCTGGTTCTCTGCTAGTCCTTTTCTTTCTTTTTGCTATAGTTGTTTCTCTAAATCACCTGGTTTCTATGGATTACGCTAAGCTCAATCATCACTGCTCATTTAACTGCATCAACACATCTAGGAAAGACATCACAAACATCATCAACGACAATCACAGTTACACCTTTGTGAGTTCTAGCACCATGAAAGTAAAAATTACCAATATCGATCCTATCATTAGCAGTACTAAATCTTATTTCAACTCACATATCTACTACAATCACCCAAATTACATGTTTTCACCTTTTCCCCTAGTATTTAACCCATCCCCACACTCTTATTCTTCTATGATTCTAGAACTCCCTCTGCATTCTGCACCTACCTATTTAGGATCAAATCACACGCACATTAATATACAAGAGCAGTATGAAATTCAATTGCAAAATCCATATATAAACCTTAAGCAATTTAAAACCAAACCATTCAACTTAACCACTTACAAAAACCACATAAATTTATACAAGCATCAACAAAACCTTAAACCAAGTTGTCTTAACAAAACACAAATCAAATTTTATCACATAACCAAAATAAAAAAACCCAACCGAAATCAAAGTTTCTCCCATAAGTTTGCAGGATCTGGAGAATGAGAAAACCCAAATTCACTTACTTCTGCTACTGGAGACTGCAAGTCCGACTACGAGTCATTCGAATGATTGGCTCACTCCTGCGCAACGCTGGCTCAGGAGACTACTGGCCTTCAAAATAACTGAACCGTCCCTACTCAGCTGCACTGGAATGATTAGTTTTTTCCGGTTTGGCAGAAGCTGGTACTACATCATCAGAATCGGTCTCTGGCGGTGCTGGATCGGTGGCTGGTTGTCCTTCCCCTGCAAATATAGCCCGACCAATCTGACCAGTTACCAGACAAAGAGCATCCATCACAGGAAAATGCATTGGCTCATCGTAGCGCCAGGGTTGTGCAGCCAACTTACGAACCATTAACCTCGTTTCCACAGGGAGAGTGATAGATTAAAATCCAATCCTACATAGTCCGGAAACAAGAAAACGATCAGCAACAAAAACAACACCCTCATGCACTTGAAAATGACCGAATTTGGGATGATAAGCATACAAAATCTAGTCAGAACCAGGCCAGCGAGGCTTAACAGCATGGGAAGGAAATTTAGTAACATCATCATCCATCATATCTTCATCTTCTTCTCCCCCTGGATGATTTTTAGTCACACCATTTCCATAATTAACTTGTTGACTGCTACCCCTCCTCTCATAATTTTCCATTTGAATTACAAATAGATCCTGATTGATTGGCTCGAGTTTTGGTTGTTTGAAGAACTGAATCAACCTCTCAACTGGAGAATCAACCAACAGTTCATGTACAATATCTGGTGGCACTCCTTGCTGCAAACACTCCTCAACCTTAACATTTACATTATGTTGCATATCTTCCAAATACCATGCAAAATTTTCTTGGAACTCTGGAGATTCACAACCTTGAGGAAAAGCGATTCCATACGGCAATTGATCAACACAATATTCATGTGGATACCAGTGAATACGTGGCTCAACATCAACCTCAAGTATTACTTTCTTGCCTTTTTTGATTCCCATTTTTCTCACTCTCGGCCATTCTGGAAGAACTGATCGAATCAATTCCAATTTGAGATTAGATGAAGTTGAAATAGGGGAAAAGAGTTTGATCCAATTTCCGTCTAATGGAAAGAATTTTATAATGGAATTCATTGCTTGGTCTTGGGTCGTTTCATCATTAAATAGCAGTGATTCTTAAAGAGATACCTATCTCTTCATAGATTTTCTTTCTCCCCACCCTGCCGCTTCAAATTTCCCTCAACTAGATATTCATTACCTAAACCCTGTAAGTAAAAAATATTTCCAAATCCCTTTAACTGATACACTTATACTTGTTTTGACAGATGGAGGGTATCCCCTTCTTATTTTGCCAATTGTCCAATGGAGACTCTCCGTAGAACAAGCTGGATGGATCAAAACACATATCATTGGCACATGCACCTCTTAGAACTACTGCTGGCTGATTGGAGATTCTAGGCTTGCTGACTGGAAAGCTGACTCAGTAAAGCCTCTTAACATGAGAAATGCAAAGCCTAGCTGGGGTGACCATAAGGAGCAAAGATACCCAACCTGGTTTGGTCCTCTTCATAATTTTTATTGCACAAATAAACTTATCTTGCGTTATCGTCTCAACGTGTGCTAGCATTTTTATTCTTTCCGTTAGCAATCTGTTACCCCCCTTATATCCTTCCTACTTTCTTATCCCTATGATAGATTCTAATATAATTAGTGACATTCAACTGAATTATGACAACAAACAACTTGGGAATGATATCACTATTGGTCTGACACCCTAAGGCTAAAGAAACAAAAAAAAAATCATATTACCTTAAATATGCATCACGGGCCAATTAAACAAATTATTATGTGCACTTTATTTTCTTTTGTCTTATGGCTCATAGACAAGTCGTACGTTCTTTTAAGCCTTGCTACTAGTCAACCATAACAAACAACTCAGAACTCATCAGCGAACTTTGCATTGTATTTTTTCAGAAGCCACATGGAACTTTTACTTCTCTTTCGATTGGATTTGGCGTATTGAACATAATCCCTCTCATCCGTCAAACACAAACAAAAATTACTACAATCATGCTAAGGCTTTCAGCTTCAAAATTTAAAATAAAGTTGTTTACTTTCTTATTCCAAATAACATTGTCTTCACCACCTCTACCACTACCATCACCCTCACCCTGTATCTCTCAACCAAGGATCTCATGGCCTCCACTTCTGGTACTAAACCAAATGAATCAGTTGACAACCTGGTTGAACAGATGAATTCTACTCTAAATATCCCTGAAGATTTATTCCCAAAAGTCTTCATAAACTTTGAAACCATTTTACGAAAACAACAAGTGAACTAGAAGTGGGTCTTCATTGGAAGACTTTGCAGTAAAATCTCTCATGAAACCAGAACCATCTCTAGATTCATCAACTCCAACTGGGAACTTAAAGGGATGCTCAGGTAGCTCTTTGGAAGAAGAGAAGAAACCATTATTCCATCAGGCTTAGTAGTATTAAAGATTATAGATTCTTCACACAAGGAGGAACAAGAGGTATCTTCAACAAACTTATTGTTCTAACTAAAGTACCTCAATCAGGACCCGATTATATTGATGAAGCCAATTTATATGCTGTTTGGGTACTAGTTAAGAGAGTACCTATACACATTATACCAGATATCAGTAACATTCTCAAACCTGCTGGAATTTTTCAAGAAGCAAAAAGAGCCTATGGTGGAGATGAAGATGAGAAGAATCTTGAGGTCCTCTTAATCATTGATATTACCATATCCTTAAAGTTTGGTATAGATGCTTATGAGACACTAACTATCTCTCACTAGTTGGAATTTGCTTATGCTTTGAATGACATTGCCTTTTTCAAAGTTTGCAGAATCCTTGATCACCCTTGTCCTCTATGTGAGGAAAAAGAAAAAAATTCTCCCTTTGTCAACGACAAAACTCACGCCTCCAACTCCACCAATTTCAATACCACACCCAAAACTCCACCCCTATAATCAAGAAAAGATCTTACTCAGATAAAGATGCAGCTGAAGAATTTGCTATTAAGATGATACTAGCACAAAGCCAAATTGTCATCAAAAACAACACTGAAGAACTTGATGGCCCTGAAGAATTCATCATCTTTAAAGTAGGATTTCAAGATCCCATTACTGAGAGGATCCCAACTCAAAATTATGAGGCCCTTGCTTGTCAAAAGAAGCACAAAAAGATTCTAGAAAGTTACAAAGCTAAGGATAAAAACCAAAAGAGAAAGGGTACCAACATCAAAGTAGCTGCCAGGATGCAAACTCAACATACTGACCATGGGAATGAAAATACCATCAACCATGACAATATTTTCCCTAAAATCACTCTCAACATATCCACTCCTTACAATTCAATACCTTTCTTAACTGATATCCAAGAACAAATTAATGAAGAATTCAACAATCAGAAGAAGCTTCTTTGGGAAAGAAGAAAAAAGAAGACTAAACTTAAATATGCTTCTATCCAAAGTATCCCCCAATCTATAAATTCAAAGAGGAAAAACCAAATTTTGTCCAGCCCCACTGAACATAATCTGAATATCTGGGACCAATTGCCCACATCCAAGAAGAGCAGTATTCCTGACAAGAACATGGAGATGAACCGCCACACAAGCTTGACTACTAGCAACCTTGGGGGACTAATCCTTTCCAGCTTAATAAGGTACATACTAATACTCAGATATTATCTTTAAACTCTTTAACCATGTTTTCTAGCCATCTTTTTGTTCTTCTTAATAAGGACATTAACCAATGGTATATTATTAACATGTTTCATCTATACATTTGCATAAATTTCACTTTCCAAATAAAGTACAATATAGGCTATATTATCATCACTTTTGTTTATCCTAGAGTTTCAAATTTCTGGCAATTCATTACTATCATGACTTGGAACTTTCAAGGTCTAGGGAAACACAATACTAGTAGAAACTCGAATAACATGATAAATAAGCATTATCCTGACATCTTCTTCTTATCTGAGACTAAACAACAGTCTAAAAATCTGAGAGGTGTTGGTATCAGTAGTAGTGGCCCCTCTCTTCAGTGAGCTTTGGACTCCTTCAACTCAGTGTGTGTCGACGTTTCTCCTCTCTGCTCTAGTAATTTTTCCACCTATTCCATGAACTCTTTGGCAAATATTTACTTTGATGCGGTTAAGAAAAACATACACACCAGTTATGCTATGTCGGAACGCGATTCTGTTTTATGGCATTGCAACCAGACTAAACATGCCTGGGATTTTCTGATGGCGATTCCAATAGTGGGGCTTAATCAACATATTGGAGCTAGGCAGTTCAGTGCGATTCTCCGGTACAGATTAGGGATCCCTCTTTTCGAGGTGGATGGTGCTTGTCCCTTTTGCAAGAGAGATATGAATATTTTTGGTGATCATGCCTTGCATTGTGCGCATGAAGTTGGGCTTAAATTTAGACATGATTTGGTGCGAGACACTTTTGCGGACATGTGTTACCGTACGGGTGTACCGGTTAGGAAGGAGGTTGACTTGGGACTTTTTGCCAATAACGGCACTACTCTGAGACTGGCTGACATACTTGTGCATAATTGGGATAATGTGAGGGATGTGTGTTTGGATGTGACTGGTGTTTCACCTTTTACCGGGGGTGGAGTTCATACCTTAACCTCGGGTCTTGCCATTAAGAATGTTGTTACTCGCAAGAATGTTAAATATTTAGAGAAGTACACGTCTCATGGTTTTGGTTTTGAGACACTGGCCTTTACTACCTTAGGGAGTTGGGTGATGGTACCATAGACTTTCTGAAGCGTTTGCATAATTATATGGCCAGCTATAACATGGCCCAACAGTTAAGCGCAACAGTTGCGCATTACTTAAGAAATTTAATCAGTTTAACTGTAAACCTGTGTGTACCCCTTATGATTCTAACTGTCGTCTCAAGAAGAATAAGGGTGTAGGAGTTAACCAACTTGAATACTCGAGAGTCATAGGAAGTCTGATGTATTTGATTAATTGTACGAGACCAGACATTGCTTATGTTGTAAGTAGGTTAAGCAGGTATACTTGTAATCCGGGGAAGATACATTGGGATGCACTTATTAGAGTGCTAAAGTACTTGAAGTACACAATGACCTTTAGTTTGAATTACGAGGGATATCCGACCGTCCTTGAGGGATTTTGCGATGCAAACTGGATAACAGGATCGAGGATTCTAAGTCTACGAGTGGATATGTATTCACTCTAGCAAAAGGCGTCGTATCTTGGAAGAGTTCCAAAAAGACATGTATAGCTCGTTCCACTATGGAATCACAGTTTATTGCGTTAGATATTGCAGGAGAGGAGGCCGAATGGCTAAGAAACTTTTTAGAAGATATTACTCTCTGGCATAGGCCCGTGCCAGCTATATCTATACACTGTGACAGCAAATCTGCGATAGGTAGAGCTAAGAGTAGCTTCTACAATGGAAAGTCTATACATATTCGTAGAAGACATGATACTTTGAAAACACTAATCTCAACAGGCGTTATTTCCATAGATTGGACGTAGTCCAAGGAGAATATCGCGGACCCTTTGACGAAAGGTTTGTCCAAGGAGATAGTTAGTAAAGCATCGAGGGGGATGGGGCTTAGGCTCAATAATTAAACTTGCCATGAAGGATACTCAACCTTGCTGACTGGAGATTCCAAGATCAAGGTTTCGAATGAGACAACTAATTCATGGTGGGTAAAGGTAAACACTATCAGAGAATTTCATTCTCCGTCCCTTCCCTATGGTGTTGATGTGATAGTGTGACTGCATGTGGAGGATGACTTTTAAATAAGTCTTAATAAGTCTTTAGTCCCACATTGTGGAAAACTAAAGAGGAGCTCCACTTGTTGATGGTGGATTTTCATTTAAGGCTAAAATTGTAAAAGCCAAAATTATGCGCTAACATCTTGCAAAAGATAAAGCTATTAATGAGTGATGAATACTTCTTCACTTTAATAATTCACCTAGAATGGAGAATCGGCAACAATCCAAAGATTCTCGTGAATTAAATACACGAAATTCATCCAGGTTGGAGCATGTGGCAACAATCCCATATACCCTGTGAATTTATAGCATTATTAATTAATGCATGACCAGCCTTGTATTTCCTGTACTCATTACCGGTGCGGCATGACGACTGAGTGTTGTTCTCAGCAGAGCAACACGAATCTCCAAGCATTAATAATAAAACATATACGAAATACCCTTCTGTGCTACAACTCTCGGTGTGTTATACTAACCCGATTGAGCATATTTGAACCTCGAATCGACCATATGGTCTCATAAACGATCACGACCATCCAACTTCACCGGCATGATTGGATGGCCTAGATTAAATCCATGACCCCAAGCAGGTATTGGAATATTCACCACTGACCCAACGCGGACCCCGCATGGTCGGTCTCCCCAAAAAAGGGTGGCATAGCTTGCAAACCGTCCAAGCCAAAGCAGTATGGACGCAAAACCCTAAATTAGGGTTTGCGGCACATTACATGTATCGCAAAACAGTCTCAACCATCCATCTTCGCAGGCATAGATGGAGGGTGTAGATGTAGATTCAAAGGGCCCAGAGCATGTCAACACAAACACCGTGGGCCCGCCTACATACCTGACTGATCGGTCAGGACCAACTATGGTTGGTTGTCTTGATTCGTGCGCCCCAAACTGGGTATAACACGCGGCCGGTAAAACTTAATTAGGGTTGTGTCGCGATCACGAGCGTCCATCTTCTCCTGCACGAATGAAGGGTCCAGGAATAGACTAAGCAGGTCCGGTAAGTATCAACACGATCACTGTGGGCCCACCTATCTCCACACCCGATCGGCCAAGACCAAACTTGGCTGCACATCTTGATTCGCGCGCCCAAACTAGGCGTGGTCACACTTCCCAGCCACAAACTGATCTCGACCGCTCAAGTTTACCGGACAAATTGAGTGGCTTAGATCACGTTTCTATGGGACGATGAAGTACAGGTATATACACCATCCCACCGTATGCACGCCGGACTGATCGGCCAAGACCGACCAAGCTTGGTCGTCTTGGAACGCGCGCCCAAAATTGGCATGATGCGCGGCTTTTGCGGCACCAGATTTCTGTTGCAAATCGATCTCAACCGCTCCTCTTTGCCAATCAAATTGAGTGGCCTAGATCGCACCTTCATGGGACAGTGAGGTATGGACGTGTACACCAGCATGCCGTCTACACGCATGCCCGGTTGGTCCTTTCCAAAACACCTCAGATGCTTAGATTCGACCAAGCTGAAGAGTGATGCTTGCGCACCTCTTCAAAAACCCTAATTCCATCAACGTTCGCAGATGAGTGTCTCAAAGATCATCTCGTCCGTCCAACTTCACCGGCTTGGTTATACAACCCTGGTCAGGAGTTAATTGGTTAGTGAAGCGTCATGGTGATCACCACCCGTCACTTTACCACATCATGATGCAGTACATCAGATAGAATACACACGATACTTCACAAGTATCGACTTACTAAATAACTTAGTTATTTAATCTAGCATTACATGCTACTTTCTGTGTGTCCCACGATCCACACACTCGAGACATCAATCATGTCACAAATCGGGGATACATATCGGGGTATTGGTCTCGGGCGGTTTACGGCGTGCAGAGAGTGCAACGCGCCATCACAAGAACGTGTCAGGAAGTCATGGACGGTTAGAGATACATGAGAAGTGGGCAAGACTGGTCGTGTAACACCAACACACAACTCCACCACTTCATCATTCCACTTCCTCCACTTCCCACGAGAGACATGAATAAGGCTCAAATGACTTGTATAAATAGGTTCTCCTCCCTATTTCCAACAACAACAGAACAAGTCCAGACAACAGAAGCAAGTGTTGATACCATCGTATTCAAACACCGAATCGATAGCTTACATCCCCGCAAACCAGTTCGGCTTTTCGATACAAGTCATACATAGCCAACACCTTCACAATCTCAACACCTTCTTCGCTTCCCTCCCTAAGATCAACCCCATCTCCTTCACTTTGTGACCGAAACAAGTCTGGAACGGTCATTTCTTGGTTTAGGCCGGATTTGCACAGATTGATTTCTCGAATCTACAAGCACTCCCGTGTAGTGCATTTTTTTAAGGTTTAGACTCATTTCTCATCCACACACCCCAAATTACCAAAACCGGTAGAAATAGTTTTCACCCATAAACAATTGGCGACCACAGCGGGAGGTTAATCTCTCGGTTGTAAAGTCAATTTCTTCAAAATCCGATTCAATTTTATCAATTTCGAAAAGGGTAGAACTTAGGACCAATTCAATCACCAATCCATTTTAAGATGGTAGAACTCGGGTCTGTATCAGCAATCAATTCTGATGGAGCTAGTGTGGTTAACACTCCCGGTGTCGATGTACCTATCAGTGGAGCTACCGTGGTCATTACATCTTATGGAGCCGTCACTTCTACCACCAGTGCCAGCGTAGCAGGAGATGTTCCAGTAAGTGTAACACCTCCCATCACCAGAGCCCGAGCAGCCGCAAATCCCGGCATCTCATCAAGTGTAACACCTCTAGTAGTCACTAGACCAACAACTTCCACTCCTTCATCAGGATGAGGAGCCGGAGGGACGAGAGGAGGACCATCCCCCATTACCATTGCAGACTTGATGGAGAAGCCGGAAGTTCTTGCTAAGACTCAAACGGATATGGCCGCAACTCATAAAGAGGTACTCACTTTTCTTAAGACATTAATTGATCGGTGCCACAAGAGCCGCGACAGCCCCGGAGAAAAAAAGGAACGCATTCAACGCACTTAGGAGAAGGTACTTGGCGGAGCGGACCTCCATGGACCTGATCAAAGAAGCGACATCAGATATGAGCGGTCCTGTCATGGAGACTCCTACACTGGGGACTGATCCTCACAACGATCCTCCTCAAGTCAATAGTTTCACTATGAACCAGAGGCCGGTGGATCGGGAAGCGGTTTCTCTAGTGGAAAGTTTATGTGAACTTTCACACCTCTCGAAGAATTAGCGCGCGGAGACGTTTTGCTGCAATCAACCAGAGAAAGGTCACGACCGTGCCCTACATGTCACCGCACGCATTAAGGATTCAGAGTTCAAGACGGCCCTTATCTACACAGGAGCGTCTTCGAATGTGATTACTCTCAAGACTCTCAGGACATCCAAGGTTCTCCCAGGCAAGATCGTACGGAAGCCTACCACAATGACGGACTTCGAGGGAAACCAAACCAGCACATATGGGAGAAGCTCCGCGGAAAGAATCAAACAAGTTTGTTTCGTCCCACTCCCCACGTGGGCGTCAATTCAGGAAGAAAACCGGCTTGCATCATTAAGGTCTAAAACCCACGATGCATCTTTGCTGACAAAGCATTTTTCTCCATCATGTGAAGCCACGACCCACATTCACACGAAGAGGGAACGAACTTTTGTGGCGAGTCGTGACCAGAAAGGGAAAACGGTATACCGACACTGCCATTATCAATTAGCAGGGGAGACTGTTACCCAGTCTCTCCACCCAATGGAATGCTACAACAGCAACGAACCACAAGAACAAGTGCTAGATGCTCCACAACAGCTGCAAGATGGCACCAACTCCACAACTGATGAGATTGAAATCATTGAGGAATCTCCTAGGCCTATCTCCATCACTCAACCTTGTGTACGGATAAACGCACGAAGCTCGTGGAACTTCTCAAACAAGCACCCAGGACATATTCGCTTGGAGATATGAAGAAATGCCGGATTTAGATGAAAATTGGTCACCCATCATCTACATGTCATACTTGTATCCAAGTCGGTTAAACAGTTGTAGTTCAGACATGAGGAAAATGGATAGATGCTGCATAGACTTCAGAGACTTGAACAGGTGCTGCTCCAAAAATGATCCTCCTCTACCTAACATCGACATGTTAGTAGATGCAACCAGCGGACACGGCATGTTCTCCTCCATGGATGGATGTAGCGGCTACAACCAAATAAGGATGTACGAGCATGATGCAAGTAAGATAGCTTTTCGAACTCCTCTCGGAAATTTTTATTATACCATACTGCCATTTGGTTTAAAGAATACCGGTGCAACGTATCAACGCTCTATGACGGCAATCTTCCACTGGAGCCAATACCTCAAGGGAGCAGCCTCAAGAAGATAACGATGTCCACGCGACATATCTAGCAAGATCCGGGCGAGTCACTCTATCAGACAATGGTCGAACAAGATCTGGGCGAGTCACTTTATCAGACAGTGGTACATGTCTATCATGCTATGTTGGAGAATCCGCGCTTTTGGTCATCCTCTGGAGCTGTTGAACGCTCATCTACAACAACATATGCCATGATAGAAAGAAACAGCTGCCGTGTAATGAAGAGCCTCATAATGTTTGTAGGGGCATATATCTCACCAACAGCGATACAACCTTCAGCCTTTCTAAGCATGGTTCCTCTCGAAGAAGCCGGAGGAAAACCACCGAGATACAACATCCCGTGCGTCCGTCAACTCCAACTCCAAATACCACATGCACGACTCCCACAATGATGAAACAATGTCCAAGATATTCCATATCCGGCTCGACAACAACCACTATGAACAAACCATGTAAACCACGCTTGGGGATCGAGGCTCAAAGCATGAAGTTCCTTCACCGTCACCAAGGAATTCTTCAACATGAGAGAGATGGTCACCAAGAAGCATGGAATTCGCAAGGGTAAATCGAACCGAAGAGGGAAACACTTCAACGCTCCCTCTAGCGTAAGCCGCTTCAATGGTCTATTCAAGAGCCGCCTCAACGCTCTCTCCGGACCCACGTTCGCTTCGTAATCCTTCTTCAACACTCTCTCCAGATCCACCTCAACGTTCACACCGTAAAACCACTTTAACATCCTCTCGAGCCGTTTCAACACTCAAGCTGCATCAATAATCTGCGCTCTGGTCAAGTTATCTTTGATGTACTCATTGCTCAAAATACGTCTCATCCATCCTTCATGAGGGCCCAGTGGAGCATGAAAAACCTTGAAGTCGATAGGAGAAGGGTTATCTTGTGGAACGGATATTTTCAATAGTTGAAAGGACGCGGTGAACAACTCATCATCAATGTTCGGCATATCTTTGAAGCTATCAACACCTCCTGACTTGTCACCAGCATTATCCCCAGAAGACATCTCAACAGGAGTTCTTTTCTTCATTCTACAATAAAAGACATGAGTCAGTACTTGTATAAAAACGTGTGAGATGTGTAGTCACACACGACAGAACACACATTCACGTTGGAGTACACAAGGCTGGTATTGGGTCCAAACACCGGTATTGATCAAGGCACAAGTCCGGTATTTCTCAAGTCTCAAGTCCGGTGTTGATCAAGTCACAAGTCCGGTATTGCTCAAGTCTCAAGTCCGGTGTTGATCAAGTCACAAGTCCGGTATTTCTCAAGTCTCAAGTCCGGTGTTGATCAAGTCACAAGTCCGGTATTGCTCAAGTTTCAAGTCCTGTGTGATCAAGTCACAAGTCCTAGATTGATCAAGTCACAAGTCCTAGATTGCTAAAGTTTCAAGTCCTGGTATTGATCAAAGTCACAAGGCTGGTATTCGAATAAAACAGGCGTACGCAACAGGGCCGGTTTTCAGTCGAAACACAGGGTCGACATTCAGTCAGACACGCGGTGGGTCCCACTTAATCCCAGACCCAGATTGATCGAAGCAGACACAGCCGTCCCCAATCAAAGCTCTCTCTCCATAAGAAGGCGTTTCAGCTCCAATACTTCAACGCTTTCCCGGGCCTGCTCCAGAAGCTGCTTCAACGCTTTCTACAGGACCCACATTTACATTTGAGCACACAGGTTCATTTTTAAAAAAAAAAACAAGCTTGCTCACATCGGGTCCCAAGTTCGAGCAAAGCAAACAGCAAGGCCGGTGTTTGGTCAAAGCATCAAGTCCGGTGTTTAGTCAAGCTAGCTGGGTCGGTGTTTGGTCGAAGTAGCAAGATGACACTCGAGCAAGTACATCAATCGTACGATCAAATTAGGCACATGACATGGCCGACGTTTGAAACATGTACACGGTGGTCCCGCGTTTGATCGAAGCATGCACATCTGCCCATGTTCGAATCAAGCATGCTTACATCGGGTCCCACGTTCGATCAAGGACGCAAGCGGACCCACGATTAACCAAAAACAGCACATCAAGCCCACGTTCGATCAAGCAGGTGCAGAGCCCCACCAACGAAACAGCGTAATAGTCCATCGAAGCTGAGCAAGACCGACATCATGCTAGGGGAACACTCGCCTGGACGCCTCTTGAACGTGACATGCTACAAGGACAGGATGATCCGTCTCTCCTGGTAACATCTAACTTTGTCTCATAAGCTTTGTCTTTAATTGTCACCATCTCATGCCTACCCCACAATGGTGTAACCATTATGTGCTAGGCAGGGGACTTAATGTTGATGGTGGATTTTCATATAAGGCTAAAATTGTAAAAGCCAAAATTATGCGCTAACATCTTGCAAAAGATAAAGCCATTAATGAGTGATGAATACTTCTTCACTTTAATAATACACCTAGAATGGAGAATCTGGCAACAATCCCAGTATTCTGTGAATTAAATACACGAAATTCATCCAGGTTGGAGCATGTGGCAACAATCCCATATACCCTGTGAATTTATAGCATTATTAATTAATGCATGACCAGCCTTGTATTTCCTGTACTCATTACCGGTGCGGCATGACGACTGAGTGTTGTTCTCAGCAGAGCAACACGAATCTCCAAGCATTAATAATAAAACATATACGAAATACCCATACGAAGCTACAACTCTCGGTGTGTTATACTAACCCGATTGAGCATATTTGAACCTCGAACCGACCATATCGGCCTCCGGAAACGATCACGACCATCCAACTTCACCAAAGATGATTGGATGGTCTAGATTAAATCCATGACCCCAAGCAGGTATTGGAATATTCACCACCGACCCAACGCGGACCCCGCATGGCCGGTCTCCCAAAAAAAGGGCGGCATAGCTTGCCAAACCGTCCAAGCCAAAGCAGTATGGACGAAAAACCCTAAATTAGGGTTTGCGGCACATTACATGTATCGCAAAACAGTCTCAACCATCCATCTTCGCAGGCATAGATGGAGGGTGTAGATGTAGATTCAAAGGGCCCAGAGCATGTCAACACAAACACCGTGGGCCCGCCTACATACCTGACTGATCGGTCAGGACCAACTATGGTTGGTTGTCTTGATTTGTGCGCCCCAAACTGGGTATAACACGCGGCCGGCAAAACTTAATTAGGGTTGTGTCGCGATCACGAGCGTCCATTTTCTCCTGCACGAATGAAGTGTCCAGGAATAGACTAAGCAGGTCCGGTAAGTATCAACACGATCACTGTGGGCCCACCTATCTCCACACCCGATCGACCAAGACCAAACTTGGCTGCACATCTTGATTCGCGCGCCCAAACTAGGCGTGGTCACACTTCCCAGCCACAAACTGATCTCGATCGCTCAAGTTTACCGGACAAATTGAGTGGCTTAGATCACGTTTCTATGGGACGATGAAGTACAGGTATATACACCATCCCACCGTATGCACGCCGGGCTGATCGGCCAAGACCGACCAAGCTTGGTCATCTTGGAACGCGCGCCCAAAATTGGCATGATGCGCGGCTTTTGCGGCACCAGATTTCTGTTGCAAATCGATCTCAACCGCTCCTCTTTGCCGGTCAAATTGAGTGGCCTAGATCGCACCTTCATGGGACAGTGAGGTATGGACGTGTACATCGGCATGCCGTCTACACGCATACCCGGTCGGTCCTTTCCAAAACACCTCCCATGCTTGGATTCAACCAAGCTGAAGAGTGATGCTTGCGCACCTCTTCAAAAACCCTAATTCCATCAACGTTCGCAGATGAGTGTCTCAAAGATCATCTCGTCCATCCAACTTCACCGGCTTGGTTATACAACCCTAGTCAAGAGTTAATTGGTCAGTGAAGCGTCATGGTGATCACCACCCGTCACTTTACCACATCATGATGTAGTACCTGCATAGAATACACACGATACTTCACAAGTATCGACTTCCTAAATAACTTAGTTATTTAATCTTGCATTACATGCTACTTTCTGTGGGTCCCACGATCCACACACTCGAGACATCAATCATGTCACAAACTGGGGGATACATATGGGGTATTGGTCAGCGGTTTAAGCGTGCAGAGTGCAACGCGCCATCACAAGAACGTGTCAGGAAGTCATGGACGGTTAGAGATACAGGAGAAGTGGGCAAGACTGGTCGTGTAACACCAACACACAACTCCACCACTCCATCACTCCACTTCCCCCACTTCCCACGAGAGACATGAATAAGGCTCAAATGACTTGTATAAATAGGTTCTCCTCCCTATTTTCAACAACAACACAAGTCCAGACAACAAAAGCAAGTGTTGATACCATCGTATTCAAACACCGGAACTGATAGCTTACATCTTGCAAGCCAGTTCAGCTTTCTGATACAAGTCATACATAGCCAACACCTTCACAATCTCAACACCTTCTTCGCTTCCCTCCCTAAGATCAACCCCATCTCCTTCACTTTATGACCGAAACAAGTCTGGAACGGCCATTTCTTGGTTTAGGCCGGATTTGCACAGATTGATTTCCCGAATCTACAATCACTCCCATGTAGTGCATTTGTTTAACGTATAGACTCATTTCTCATCCACACACCCAAAATTACCAAAACCGGCAGAAATAGTTTTCACCCATAAACACCACTATATATTCATACACTTATGTATGAATTGTAAAACGTGGGTGGAGCGGGTGGGAAAAAATACATATTTTTACACATGCGATATGCGCGTATGCCATGCACCAAGTCCCTTTTATACACGGATTTATTTTTGGGCGAATTTTTCTTTAGGAAATTAATTCCAAACTTATTTCTTAAGAGTTTTATTTATGGTAAATTCCTTTTACTTGTTTTTGAAGAAAACCAAAACCTAACTTGATTTGCAAGTATTTCATCCTATAAATACAACTCGAAAATCTGTTTTCAACACACCGAAAAAAATCTTCTTTTATTCTAGGGTTTCTCCATACGTTTTTAACATCCATCCCCGTTGCTGAGTTCGAAGAGAGGGTAACTTGCGTTGTGCTAACTCAAGTTATATCGGGCAGTCTTATCCTGGACACATCTTCGGTCTGAAGCTCACTAATAATGTTTTTAATTTGTTCGTTGTAGTAGTAAAAGGGTTGTCGTTCACTCGGATGTTGTTGAGATTAAATTAAAAGGTTTAACGAAAATAATAAACAAAAGCGAGAGTCACTGGGTTTAGGATTCCACCGCATTCATATTAATAGGTTCAATTATTATTCTTCAGCAATTATCGCTCAAAACAACAAGGACTCTTATTTTTGCCAATGTAGATTCTCCAAACATTAGTTATAAATCGTAAGCATGGGCCATCAAAAATCTAAGCAAGCATGAACCATCTAATAAAATGATAACTAATTTTTTCAAATCAAAAAACAATTTAAAATAAATGCAAAAGTCATATAAAGAATTAATTAAAATTACCCACGTATGAAACTCGGCTTCCTCCGTCGACCCAATGTAGGGGTTTAGCTACTCATATTGTAGACACTCTCAAAATATTTTTATAGCTCAAATGGTGCTTACAATGAAGAAAAGAAGAGAAAATACAATAAACCGGAATTTGCAACGGTTAA
>JAJJWW010004849.1:0-54752 GCA_023531295.1 Papaver armeniacum
CAAATTTTCCATATAAGAATCATTGCAACATAGAGGCTCCAAATTTCTTGTAATACATAAAACAAGGAAGTGTTTTGCCTTTTTTGATTTATTTTGCAAAAGAATGAGTAAATTGTTACATCACCATATAATCTAGTTAACTTAAGCATGCCGGAACACTGTCCTTTAAGACCTCATACAATGCATCATATTTAAATGGTTTGCAAAACTTGATTGAAGTTCTTGCAAGAGAAGTTTGTTTCTCAATGACTATGAACAGGCATATCCCTCATGGTCACCTGGTTTCTGCAATAAGTTCTTTTTCTCCTCTAGTCGGAGAACAAAGAGGTTACATATTTCCATCTTTATTTTCTGAACTGTCGAGGAGCTAACACCGTGATCTATACCACCTGTGCAGAAAACAACAACGTATAACAAAAATAAGAACTCATGCAAAAGTGAATTTCTTTTACTTGGCGTATTACCTGAAAGAAGCCCCGGTCATTGCAGGCAGAGTGAAGTTTCTCTAATGCGTATCTATTGACTCTCCAGAAACAAGGCCCTCAATTTTGATAACAGGTATTTTGTGGGCAGCGGAATCAATGTGATTAATTTCAAGCCATTGATGAGTTAATTTGCCACAACATGGTTGTGCCAAAATTTTGATTTAACTGAGTCAACGGAAGTTCTAAGTACCAACCCTGAAGCTGGACAAAAGATACGCCAAACGCTAACTTTCACAAAATGTAAGGTACCAAAAATCCATTAACCCAAAGGAGTGTCTTTCTTGTAATTATCATTGTTCTCTTTATATCTCTTAATTAATGTTGATCATTTCATTAATACGAAGTCTTAATATTTTCAAAATGAAAGACTAATGGAGTGTCTTTTTTTTTTTTTTTTGATTAGTAAAGAATTCGGTGCTAGTCAGTTTCGAGCTCTGGTCACTGGTATCATCAGTGACTTTACCCTTATACTCAGGGGCGGAGGCACATCGAGAGCTAAGTGTGCAATTGCATCCCCTCAAATGTGAGCTCCCAAGCCTAATCTATACAATTATCCCTTTTTTAGTCATCTTAACCCTTTTGCACTCCCTAAAATTTGTGTTAATTGGTATTTTGACGAAATACGTAAACCGTCGACAACATTTTTATACAGGTCGATATGCACAACACTTTCGACTAGGACTATATCTAATTTCGTTTGCTTTTCAAGCTTTTGCATCTCAGTGTCGGTGTCGGTTTTTTCCGCTCAACTTAGCAGATTTCTATATCTTCTTTATATGTCTGGATATCACTTAAAAAGTTACTTTTCAATTTTTATGAGCAGAAAAAATCTGGAGTTTATTTTAGCACGCAATTTCAAATTAAAGCAAGAAAACACTTTCTTTTATAAAGCAAATATAATTTGCTTCAAGGTTGAATTGTATTTACTCATGACTTCTAAGATTAACTTTTGGCTTTTGGTATCCAAACACCTTCAAGGAAGGTTAGGTTTGAAGGAGATTTCAGTAAATCACATGTTTGAGTTGTCTCAGCCTATAAAAAGAAAAATCCCCAGCATTTCATTTCGTTGTTTAGAAGGAGAGAAAAGTGAGAGAGTGGAAGAGACTAGTGAGGTCGGCAGTGTTTAACCAAATCTCTTAGATCTGAATAGAAATGAGTTGTTGTGGTGGTAATTTTTGTTTTGTATGGGAACCCTTTCACATACCATGGAGATCACACAGTAAATCTATCGCATTATGATTTCTCCTCTCACGGTTTTATTTTTACGGTTTGAACAGCTTCCTTCGATTTAGTGTGTATTTGTTCAACAACAGTGTCAAAAAGGATGGGAGATTCTGTTAGATTAGTGTGTATTTGTTCAGCAATTCTCTATACAGATTTCTATTTTTATTTTATTTTACCAAATGAATGTAAGTTAAGCTCACTTGTGATGAACTTGACAGAATGGCTCTCTAAAAAGTTCATACTGGATGATTTTATTGGAGATGATTTATCTCTATAATTGATTTATAGCAAATGTGATGATTGTTTTCTTCTTTAGAAAAGAGATCTTCATTTATATGTTATCGATCAAATTGTAAATGCAAAGCATTGAAAATATATTGTATGAATGGCTTGAAATCACACACACACCACATGCAGTGAAACATTGGCATCTCTACAAGTTCATCTTTGTTGTACACTAATTAAGATGCTTCATTATTTTGTTTTGAGTACATAGTTTGCAAAAACATGAGAAATTTTCTTATTAGTTGATTGGAATTTTACTATGTTCCACTTTTGATGCGAGCCAGGAAATTTTCTTGTCATTTTCTCATCAAAGATTTGTCTCCCTAACTCATTTGCCTTTCTCCCTGTTCCATAGAACTGACAGAAAGAAACTAGTCTAAGAGCATTTAGAATGACTATCTAAGAAGAAGAAAGCTGCACTAAATACACCATCGCTGGAAACAACACAATCAACCTTTTTTAAAAATTCAACATAGGGTATATATGTAAGCTTTCATCATGCGTTGCATAGAAAATTGAACACCAGGGTTTGCTTCGCCAAACTAACAACAAAGGCCAAACTCATATATATGATGAAAAATTTCTTCACAAATTGAGATATATGATGAGGGTTGGCTCACCTTTAAGACGGATGCGCTATTTAGCGAAATAGTATATATTTTGAATCCGATTAAACCACTATACCTAGCTCCATTTCAAGATGATGTGGATTTTTGAAGTTGGAAATTCAAAGGAAACACCACCAGACTAGACACAACCTTAGATTGTTAAAGGTAGGTATCGCCTATCAGCAGGGCGGGCACGACCGATCCTTTAGCCATTATGCAGCCGTAAGGTGTCTACTCCTAGCTAGCCAAAAGTAAGATATATTTGAAAGAGATTTTGGTAAATTACATGCTATCTGTTGTCTTACGTAAATCTTAAAAAGAAAAACCCTAGCATTATAAAGAGAGAGAAGTGGGAAAGTGAAAGTGGGGATACCAGTGAGGCCGTCCGGCCGGCGGTGTTGAACCAAATCTATGAGATCTGATCAGTAATCAATATAATTTTGATGTTTCAGAAGAAAGTGGAGAGTGACGAGTGAGATCGGATCGGTCGTGCTTATCCAAATCTTTGAAGATCTGATGGGAAATGGGTTGTTGTTGCAGTTATGAATGTAATTTTGGGTTTCTATGGGAAGCTTTACTGGGAGAGATCACACATTGGATGGATCAGTCAATAGCATAATGATTTCTACTCTCATGGTTTTATTTCGAGAAGTCAAACAGCTTTCTTAAGATGATTAGCAAGGGTGAGTTTCCCGTTCAAGAAGATGATAACTGACATAAACTGGTCAAGATCTTATGAAGAAAATGGCTCTATGAAAATTGAAGTTGGATGATTTACCTCCTTAATTGATCATTTATCATTTATTATTTTGATTTTCTTTTGATTTAAGTACAAAGCTAGTAACAAATTAAGAAGATCTCCTTGATAGAAAGTATATTATAAGAGTTCATTGCAGCACAGAGCTTCCAATGGCTTCAAATGTTTTTCCCTTTCTGATTGATTTTGACAAAAGAATGAGTAAATTGTTACATTATTATCTCGTTAACTTAAACATGCCGGAACACTGTCTTTAGAGAGTAGAATGGAGTGCTGTATACCGAATTACTATTACACGAAACCAGTTACTAAGTTTAAGGGAGAAAAAAGAAAATGATGGCACGCCACAAAGACTCCAAATTCTTATTTTTTGTTATGGTCTCATCAATATGAAGGCAACAGAGATTGGGGATATCAAAATGCTGAAATTTTTGTCATTGTAGGATTACACATCGTCTTATTTTATTGGTGAGTGTTTTCGCAAATTACATTATTTCTCAATTATAGATAATTGTGTTTGGTTAAACTGGATGGGAACACATAATGTATGTATACTGTGTTGGTTTAACATTGACCACACATCTTGAGTATGAGGATTCCAAAAAGATTCACTCGTTTCAGTTGGATTTCCTGTCAGGATCATTGGTTACTAACATAACGCTGGGACAGGCACATAATGTATCTCAAAAGTTAAAAATTCACTTCGGTTACTCTTGAGCTTCAAATGCTTCCTGCAAGAGACTTTTCAAATTGCTTGTTTCCTGGCAACTGACCCTGCTAGTTTGGTAATAATTCGGCTTCCTTTGTAGCTCCAAAACATGCTGCAAACAAAGAATTATCTGTCAGAAATTAACAGAATCAAATCTGCAACAGACATCTAGGGTTTGCAACATGTATTGATCGCGACAAACTCTATTATGAAGGGCCAAAGAACCTCAAGTGCTTGTGTTACATTTCCTATCATACATAGGATAAGTACTTGCATTGCTGCATCCAGTTCTGATGTATTTGTAGCATCCAAATAAAATATCTATCTGTGTCAATGAATCTAAAGTTAACATTGTGCTGAATAACCAAGTGGTTTTAAATTCAGCAACAACACATTCAAAGACTAAAATACTCACAAGTCACTACAGCCGTGTTTGGACAAACAAAATATGAAAAAAAAACTCTAGAGTGTGTCTCCTAAGTAAGTGAAGCTCAGTTCAATTGTGATTCGATGCAAAGCAATGGGTATCAAAACTTGAATTCAATATTAAACAAGTTAAAGAAAATTACATACACCAATCACCTAAGCTATTAAAAAAATCATAAATACCTAATTTGGTGCCGCTTAGTCATGAATAAAAATAAAGTCAATATTCAACTACCCCCATTTCATACTCTTTTCTTTTCAGTGAATCACTAGTAGCCTCTCATGCTTGTCATGAAGGTAAAAGAATCGCTCTTTTAAACATTAAATCACTACTGGAAGACCCTGTGAATTGCCTATCTTCATGGCAAAGAGGAAGACATCATGGGAACTGATGTTATTTCTGTGCTCATTTGGAATCAGATGTTTCAACAATCCCTTTCATGGTGTTTCAATAGACCTTGGAAACAGAATTAAAATAGACCACAACCATGCAACCGGGTCATCAGAAATCTCCACTCTGCCTGCACTACTGGTAACATCCCTCCTTCCCAATTTACTCTTACTCATTTAGAGTATAGAGACCTTAGCTTCAACAAATCTACGGACACACAAATCCTTGATAAGTTATCTAATCTAAAAAATCTTAAACATCCTAACCTCTCCAATTCTGGGTTTTCTGGCTCCATTAACACCCAATTCTCAAACTTGGCTTTTCTAGAATACTTGGACATCTCTTGCAGTTTTATATCTACAGAAACATTATTTTCTATATCTACCTTGCTCCTGGTACCATTATCTACAAAGTGGATAAAAGGGTTAGTGAATCTAAATGTATACTAAAGTTGTCTAGTGTCGGTCTTCATGAGGCTGATACAGCATCTTCACAAGAGAATTTTGCGGAACTGACCTCTTTTCCATCAATTTAAAACCTCTCTAGATTACAATCTCTGCACCGACTTCACTAACAAGGTCGTCTAAGTATCTGAGTTTTCGGGTCACATCTTTCTCTTTGTCAAGTCAATATACAAAACAAGAAGGGGAACTAAACACAAAACTAAGTGTTAATAACAGAAAGACTCACACTAATATGAAGAAAGGATTTTTTCTGAAAAAAAATCCAGATTAAACCCTATGGATTTAGACCTGGTGAAAACGATGTCTTTCCAGGTGCTTAAGAACAACTTTATCACCCTCTATCAACTCTTCCAAGAGTACTAGGCACTTTTCTATTGTCCCCACTGCAGGAAAGTTGACCAAAACATCATTAGAGAAAGGACGATTAGTACTAGATGTGATTTCATAGCAATATGAACAAATGACTCTTCAAGAGGAAATCGATATTTCCTTTATGCGATACACTCATCAAAGTAACATATCGGTCACACTCTTAGAAATATACTATGGATTTTCGAATTTGATGATTCTAAAAAGTGTAAGACCAAAGACGAGGGAATGCAATATGCATGTTTTCGAAAGATAACAAATACTAAGCATACCACCCACCCAAAAGTGCCTAGACCTTTTATGAATGATATTATAAATGCAAACATGTATTCAAACTGACCAGTACTGACAAAATTTGATACCTCGTCGCCGTGTTCTTCCGACAAAGTCCCAACCTCATTCTTTTTTCTCAGCGCTAAATCCAGGAAACTACAGTTGAAAAATATGAATTCAAGACAAGTGTTTTAAATCCACAATAATTATTTTATTCTGCACTAAATTTCAAGTCTTTATCCTACAATTGATGAGGATCTACAGATATATCAAATGAAATCATAATAGGTTTCCCATTAAAGTTCTGTCTAAGTCTTAGATATAGGTATATATATATATATGAAACTCGCCACCATAGACAAAATTTGATACCTCATGGGGTGTTTCATTCAGGCTCTTGTCCGGGAACCTTCATTTGGCAAATACGAAATCAAGACAAGTCTATTAAAACCACAATATTATCCATGTCTAGCTCATAAAAGGCTTCATCCTACAATTAAAGATCAACAGACATAAATATCAAATGGAATCCACAAAATATGTTAAGTTAAACATACAAGACAGTGGATCAGTGGGAAGGTTAAAAGGAAATTAAACTTACCTAACATATAATACGAGCTTTCACAGCCTCCCAGGTTAGGTGGAATCGGTATTAGAAGTTGCTTTTAGATCCATTCACGACCTATATTCACCTGGAATAAATATCCTGAAAACAGAAAGAAACCAGAATCGATTGATATTCATTCAAATTACAATAAATATTGAAATGTAAAAGAAGTAAGATCTACTAATTACGTTTGAGATGAGATATCATTATGCTGATTATGTAGTTGTAATTGATCATCATCAACATCATATGCCATGATCAATTGATCTGTCGTAGTTGCTTTGGAGACGGCGCAAAACAGGGAGGAAATTTGTGAGAGGCGGCAAGAATGAATCTGTCCGAGGAGGAGCGAAATAAACCCTAATCGCAATCGCTTAAATAAGAGGACTATAGGAGGGGTATGGATGCGGGTCTGATTTTCTTTAACCCGGCCCGTTACTAAACACAGTGGTGGTCGACTTTGCTCCCAGTTACGGGACTACAACCGTAACGTGGATGGTATAGCAATCGAAAGGTTGGTTGTACGTAGTAGCAAGTGTAATTTTACTGAGTTTTCTGCATTTTAACAGGGTCGATTATTCTAAAAGGTACTGGGATCAAATCATTACCTGACTCATGTTCTAACCTTCGGCTTGTGGAAGAAGAAAATTGAAAATGAATCTCAGGCACTTTCTATTTTCCCAAAATCACAAACCAATATCAGTCGAGTAAATAAATGTTTACCAATATCACTCGATTAAATAAATGTTTTTATTAAGTATGCTACGATAACCAAGGAGTATGTCATGGTAGATTATAGCTGCAGCGTGCAAGTGAGTTTCTACATTAGATGACCGAAGACTTCATATATATACACCAGTGGACAAAATCGAATTAAGTTCACTCAGTCACTCTTGGGCTTCCTGCAAGAGCCTTCGAATTGCTTGTTTTCAAGGCAGTTGACCCTGCTAGTTTGGTTATAACCTAGCTTCCATTATGGCTCCACAAAATATGCTGCAATCAGAACCGCAACTTCTCAGCAATTAACAAAATCAAAAAATTTGCAAATTACATTTCAAGTTCTTAATATTAGATTATCAGCCTCCAATTATGCTTACTTTTTCTTTCGATTACACACCATAATTAAACTTACATCAACAGAAAAAGAGAGGTAGTATATGTCGCAGCCACATGTGACATCAAAGGAGCGGGAGAAGTTGCTTCTTGATCCATGAATCTAGATGCTCAGCTTCCGGGAAACTCCTTGAAAAACCAAAAGAACAATAAAATTTTTATATAAACTCTATCAGTCAAATTAAATGCATAAAAGTAAGATATGTTACTCACCATTTGAGAGGAGATATCATTATGCTGAGTATGTAGTTGTTGTTGTTGATAAGAGGACTGCAAGAATATATTACACTTGCTTTACATTCATTTTTGGCACATCCTATCAATGCCTGTGAGCCCTGTGGAAGAATATAAATTGAGTAGGTTATCACACACCCACCGGTAAATTGGTCAGATGTCACGGTCCATGCTGGTCTCTATATACTGTGTTGGTTTAGTGTACATGCAGTCCACATATTACACACCATTGGATGGGAAATTCAACATTGACCACACATCTTGAGTATAAATCTTGACCTCGGAGGATTCCACTAATTTCTTTTGACTTCAGTACATAATGTTAGGTCACGCACAACCACCATAGAAGGAAAAGACAGCCAAAGTTGTAAGTTCACTCGGTCACTCTTGAGCTTCAAATCCTTCCTAGTAGTTCCTGCAATACCTTCAAAAGGCGATTGACCCTGCCAAATGAATTTATGGTGCAATATGAAGGCAACAGATTGTCTGTTGTCTAGCAATGAAGAACTTCACACTATCAATCACTTGCTACTGGATTGGAAATTTAGAAAAGCAATTTGGAACTACTTCATTGCGGGTTTTAACTTCAGATGGACTCCGGTAGAGACAATGGCAGTTCAACTCCAAGCATAGAAACTCAGACGAAGAAGAAATAGAGGGAGGAAAGTTAGGCCTGTGCTCATATTTGCAATCTGTTGGGCGGTTTGGTGAGAGAGCGACAGAAGACTAATGGCACACAGAAGTCCTAGGAGTGACCAATGAAGCTAAGAGAGCAATATATCTATTGGGATCTGCCAAGAATTGGATTAGAACAATACCATTTCCAGACCTGGCAACCCAATGGAAAGTCATTATAGACTACAGATCTTAATTAAGAGTACAAGAAATGTAAGACCTTTAATACAAATTTGTCATTATAGTTTTTAACACAGTACAAGAAATGTAACACCCGTTAACACAAGTCTGTAATTATGAGAGAGGGCCGAGGGGGCGTCTCAGTTATAGATTGAAAGATATTACTTCTGAGTAAATAAATCATATACACCCATACTCGAAACATTTTTGTAAGAAGAGTTCAAGTGTACTGTAATTATTTATTTTTTATCGAGGTTACTGCATTTTAACAAAGATTCAGAAGTCACAATGCATGTTGGTCCACAAGCAGAACATACAATTATATACGTATATTGTGTTGACTATAAACCTTGAAGTTTGAGGATTTCCAAAAGATTCACTCGTTGCAGCCAGCAGTACCTCAGTTGGATTGAATAGATTTCTAATCCTGTTAGGATCAGAAATTTTTTTAACTTGATGGTCTTCTATGCACCACTAATTTCTTTCAACTTCAAAACATAATGCTAGGACGTGCGCACCCACCAAAAAGAAAATGACACCGCCGAAAGGAAAAAGACGAGTTCTATTATATATCTTTAAGTTGTAACTCAGTCACTCTTGAGCTTCAAAACCTTCCTGCAAGACCCTTCAAATAGCTGGTTTTCGCGGCATTTGACACTGCTAGTTTGCTAATAATGTGACTTCTTATATGGATCCACTGCATGCTGCAAACAAAGAATTATCTATTAAAATTCAGCATTTAACAACATTAAACCTGCAAGATACATCTCAATTTCTAAACACGTATTCAACTGGACAAACTCTACATTAAAGGACAAAATAACCTCAAGTACTCATGTTACATTTCCTAGCATACATAGTTTAAGTACTAGCTTAGAGTGGCATCTGGTAAAAGTTGAGTCTTCTACAGTTTTGTATCGAGAATCCGAGATAAGCATAGAGAGACCCCCTATATTCAGTTCAGCTAGCCCAAAATTTCACATGACCTATAGTGAAGCGCATTAACCTCTTAACCAAGTGGTACTAAATACAGATCCCTCAGTAACCAAAATCTAAAGTAGCTGCAGGTTTTCTTTCCTATCTACTGTAGCATGTTCCAAAATATTGTCTGAAATAGACGATCACAATATAAACAAAGTTTAGATAAATATGTATGAATTCAGGCCAACAACTAGTGAGTGAGTGGTGAGTTCCACAACAAAAAGGTGCATTAAAACAAAAATCCAAGTGTTATGGAGAGAACATTTGTATTGTCCTCACTGCAGGATACCTCATACTCATATGGGAATAAAAGTACGGAATTTCGAATTCGATGGTTTGGCAGAAATTGTGAAACCTACAACAAATGAATGGAATATGTAGGATTTTGAAAGATATGAAACCCACTAGAAAAATGAATAGACCTTTTATCAACAAATGTAAGCAGCAAAGAGTCATCAATTTATCATAATTGCATTCAACTTACAATAAAATTCCAGATCTTGCAAGTTCCATTCTAAATTTGTAGGCTGTGACCACTCTTTCTCACAGGTATATACGGAAAAAATTAAAAATCATCCAAGCATTGTTTGCCCATGTCAAAATCAGGACGATTTGCATCTTATCTAACCATCTACCAAATTCAAACAGTTCATTCTGATCATATATGCATATGAAACTCATCACTGCTAAATTCACAATATTTTTCCAAGTCCAGCTCATGAAAATTATATATCATAGAATTGAAGATCTAGGACATAAATATACCAAATGGAATCATCCATCTATAAATTATGTAGAATTAAACAATGAAGACAGTAGATTTAGTGTCTCAACACTTCAGGGGAACGAAAGGGTTAGTAAAAGAATGTTAAAAGGAAACTATACTTACACCTCTCAACTGACTCTCTCAGACACTCAAGAAGTTGCTTATAGATCCATTAACGAGCTTGATAAGTTGATATCAATCACTTTGAAACACATATTATATACGTTTGAGAAGAGAAATCATTGTGCTGAGTGTGTAATTGTTGTTGTTTCTGATGATTATCAACATCACAAGCGATGATCTATTGAAATCTGTGGTGTTGGTGGTTTGAGGCGGCGTAAAATAGAGATGAAAAGGGCGACAGAAATGAACCCTAAATGCAATCGGTTAAATAAGAAGGAGGGGGATGGATCCGGGTCTCATTTTTTTTAACCTGACCCATTAAAGAAAGCGATGTTAGACCAAGCTCTCGGTTTGTTTTCTTGGAGCATATCTTTCTTTCGTAAAGCGTAATGCTCCTAGCTAAGGCAGAGGTTGATAACACGCATTCTTCATATTTTGTTACGGGAAGAGATCGAGTTTGCTTTTGACTTTTGAGAGCTCAAAAATGAAGATCCACGGAAAGATCAGAAAGTTCTTCTGATCATTTTAAAAGACTTCTACGGATGTATATATATATATATATATATATGTGGTCATATGGTCTTTTATGTGTCTCAAGTTCTTTCTTTACTTGCTTGAATTTAATCAGAAAATAAGTCGCTTTAGATCTCGAGTGCAGATGACCTTTTCTTGATGACTTATGGAGCAATATGAAGGCAAATGAGAGGGTTTGATGGAAAGTTATACCTTGAAAAGAGAAGAAAACAAACTAAAAGATTTTGTGCATTGTTATCCTTTGTTTACAGATAGAAGAATGACTAATTTACTAGTCTTATTGTTCATCAGCTACAATTTACTTACAATGACATTCCAGAATTAATACCCTCCCCCCAAAAAAAAAAAAAAAAAAAAAAAAAAAAGACATTGACAATTTCCATTCTAAGATTATATACACTAACAAGATCAATAATCACCTAATCGTAGTTTGCATGAATGAAGGACACCATGTTGATGTGCATCATCAACTTATCATGTTTGTATAAGAAACTACCCATTGTCGACCAAAATTAGCCTCATAGCGTTGTGTTTTTGAAGCAAAGTCGTCTCTGCCTCTTCTTTTTTTGAGCTCCGAATTCCAGGCACCTGTAGTTGACAAATATGAATTCCAGATAAATGTTTTAAATACACAATAATTTTTTATTTTCCTCTAAATTTCAAACTGGATCTACAGATATATCGATCAAATGAAATCATCCCTCTACAAATTTTGTTAAATTACACACAAAAGACATTCCATCTAAGGATTAATTAGTAAGAGAGGAACAAAAGGAACAAAGAAATTAAACTTACATGAATGATGAACGCAAAAGGTTGCATATGCGTCCAATTTCGTGACCACAAGGACACAAAGTCTCAACCTCTTTCATTTTTCTCAGCGCTAATTCCAGGCATCTGCAACAACGAATTCAGGACAAGTGTTTTAAGTCCACGGTAATTTTTTATTTTGGTTTAAATTTGAAAGTCTAAGGAAATAGGGAAACACCGCATAAGTGAAAATTAGACAAATATACACCACCTGACCTAGCTCAGGTGAAAAACATGAAAAAAGAAACAATTTTTCGATTAGCTTACAGAGTTGAAGATCTACAGCGGCGTTGATGCCATTGCCAAATGCAGATTGCAGAAATGTTCCAGTGGTAAAAAAAGGATAAAAGAATTTAAGTAATTTTTGGATTGGCTCTGATAGAACACAATCAGCGATGGAATAATTGGTTTACAGGAGCAGTTGCATAGAAAAAGATATTTGAAGCTGGAAATTGAGCGGTTGCAGCTGAAATTGAAAGAGATGCAAGGTCTTAATGAGTAAGTTGATCATCTGGAACTGAAAGACAAGATGATCATCTGGAATTGAAAGAGATGCAAGCTGGAAATTGAGCAGTTGCAGCGTATTGTATTGAGGATCTATTACAAGGCTCTAATGGTGAGAGAACGCCAAAACACGTAAGGAGATAATCAACGTAAGCTTCTAGGTCCATTCAGGTGGTCTTTGGACGTACAGCAGATTCCTTAAAAAAAAAAAAAAATATATAAATTAAAATAATGATTTACATTAGTTCTAAGAAGACAAAAATGAAACCTAAAAAACTAAGATATATTACTCACGTTTGAGAGGAGATATCATTATGCTATGAGTAATTGAACATCGCGGAGACATCAGGAGCTATAGATCTGTGTTTGTATTCATAGACGGCGCAAAACAGAGAGTAAGAAAAGAGGGAGATGTTGTAGAAATGAACCCTAAGCGCAATCACTTAAATAGGACTGAAGGAGGGGGATGGATGCGGGTCTCCTTGTCATTGTCTTGTCTTGATATACTGGTAACATTATCTGAGAGTAGAATGTAGTGTATGCTGGATTTTTATTACGCCAAACCAGTGACCAAGTTGAATGGAAATGGAAAGAAAGTGACGGGAGACCAAGCACCCTTTCTTATCTCATTTTTTTTACCGCTCCCCTTGTCATTGGCTTGATATACATTAATGATTGAGGGGTGTCCGCCGCAAAGACTCCAAATTCTTATTTTTTGTTATGGCCTCATCAATATCAAGGCAACAGAGATTGGGGATATCAAAATGCTGAAATTTTTGTCATTGTAGGATTACACATCGTCTTAGTTTATTGGTGAGTGTTTTCGCAAAACATATCCCACCCACTACCACAAGCCTGCAATTATGGCATCATTTCCCAATTATAGATAATTGTGTTGGTTAAGCATATGCATCGTTCGGTCTACATAGTAGACCACTGGATGGGAACACATAATGTATGTATACTGTGTTGGTTTAACATTGACCACACATCTTGAGTATGAGGATTCCAAAAAGATTCACTCATTTCAGTTGGATTTCCTGTCAGGATCAATTGCTTTTTAACTTGCTGGTCTTTTATGCTCTCATCGGTTCCTAACATAACGCTGGGACAGGCACATAATGTATCTCAAAAGTTACAAGTTCACTTCGGTTACTCTTGAGCTTCAAATGCTTCCTGCAAGAGACCCTTCAAATCGCTTGTTTCCTGGCAACTGACCCTGCTAGTTTGGTAATAATTCAGCTTCCTTTGTAGCTCCAAAACATGCTGCAAACAAAGAATTATCTGTCAGAAATTAACAGAATCAAATCTGCAACAGACATATCTAGGGTTTTCAACATGTATTGATCGCGACAAACTCTATTATGAAGGACCAAAGAACCTCGATTGCTTGTGTTACATTTCCTAGCATACATAGGATAAGTAGTTGCATTGCTGCATCCAGTTCTGATGTAGCAACCAAATAAAATATCTAAAGTTAACATTGTGCTGAATAACCAAGTTGGTTTTAAATTCGGAAAATGGGTCATTTGTCCAAAAAAAATTAAAACACGGTTCAAATGGACGAGTAAAAATTTTTATGGGTGAAATGGACACAAAAAAAATAACAAGGATGAAACTCAATTCATCCTGGCTTAAACTTAAAAAATAGCGAGGATGAAACTGGATGCATCCTGTGTAAATTAAAAATAAGAAAAAGAATTTGAAAATGGGTAGGATGAAACTGGTTACATCCTGCCTATTTTTAGAATTTTGTCCATTTAAACAGTATCAAAATCTAACTGTCCTTTTCACCCAGGAAATTTTAATTTTGGTCTTTTTAACCAATTTTGTGTTTTAAATTCAGCACCAACACATTCAAAGACTAAAATTAGAAGTCACTACAAACAAAATATGAAAAAAAACTCTAGAGTGTGCCTCCTAAGTAAGTGAAGCTCAGTTTAATTGTGAGTCGATGCAAAGCAATAGGTATCAAAACATGAATTCAATATTAAACAGGTTGAAGAAAATTATATATATCAATCACCTAAGCTATTAAAAAAAATCATAAATACCTAATTTGGTGCCGCTTAGTCATGAATAAATTCAATATTCAACTACCCCCATTTCATACTCTTTTCTTTTCAGTGAATCACTAGTAGCCTCTCATGCTTGTCATGAAGGCGAAAGAATCGCTCTTTTAAACTTTAAATCACTACTGGAAGACCATGCGAATTGCCTATCTTCATGGCAAAGAGGAAGACATCATGGGAACTGATATCTTTTCTGTGCTCATTTGGAATCAGATGTTTCAACGATCCCTTTCATGTTGTTTAAATAGACCTTGCAAACACAATTAAAATAGACCACAACCATGCAACCGGGTCATCAGAAATCTCCACTCTGCCTGAACTACTGGTAACATCCCTCCTTCCCATTTTACTCTTACTCATTTACAGTATCTAGACCTTAGCTTCAACAAATCTACGGACACACAAATCCACAACCATCTACAAATTTTGTTAAACTACACATTAAAGATATATAGTGCATCTAAGGGTTAGTAACACAGGAACAAGGAATTTAAACTTACATCAAGAAAGAACACCAGGATATGCGCCCCATCAATGTGAAATCTAAGGAGTCGAAGAATTTCTTCTACGTCCATTAAGAGAAATGACTGGACTGACAGCAGATACCTTGAAAACACAATGAAAAAGGATACAATTCATATATAATAATTCAAAAAAAAAAAAAAAAAAAAATTGTAGGAAATCTAAAATCTATATTGCTTACATATGAGAGGAGATATCATTGTGCTAAGTATGTAATTGTTGTTGATGATCATTGACATCAGATGGCATGATCTATTGATGTGTGGTAGTGGTGGTGGTTTGAGGCGGCGTAAAAACAGAGATGAAGAGAAAGAGAGGCCGTAAGAAACTAAAGTAAGGATGAACGAGAAAAACCCTATAAGAGATATTTATATAGTATGGGTAAAGAAGCAACAATATTATTACACTGTGATTACACAACTGGTGTGTGCAAGTATAAACAGTTTTTGCTTCACACTTCTGATTTTGTAATCTGACTAGTGCTATATTGTGTGTTTTCCGAATATAGGCAATTCATCAACTTGAATTTCTTGGCAATATAATAACTTTTGTGCGCCGTGAGTTAACCGGTTGTATTTTTCTCCCTTCCAGGTTACAGATTTTCTTAGAACATGTTTTTTCAGTTTGCTGATAATTTTGACTAAATGCAGTAATGTATTCCTAGTTCTGCCTCATTGTACGGATTTGAAGTATTCGTGTTAACAAAAATTTGTAGTAGAATGTGAGCTCCATAAAATGATATTTTCAATTCGTTGGATTGGTCTTGTGGAATTTTAGCTTGGGTCGATAATCGTCAATTGCAAACCTTTATTTTGGTATAAGGACTCCAGCATTGCGGTTATGTGATCAGTTACTGATGTTCTATGTGTTTCCCATTGATATCTCTTCAACATGATCTGCACTAACAAATTTCTTAAAATTGTTTCAACTTCTCATGACATGTATCCACATTTCGTGAATAGTTTCACAACATCAACATATTTGTTAAGGCTGACTGCTTGTGTATGAACATTGGGGTCCGCATGAAAACGTTAATGCTTTTCTAGAACCACGTTACTGCATGTAAATTTCCGCAACCATTCAAACGCAAAAACATAATCCATCCAATATCAAAATCAACATTGACGCTTTCAAAAAAGAAAATCAACATTGACTATGAACAACCATCTTATTTGTTGTGCATGAGCATTGGGTTTCTTGTACTTTAGGACAGCGAAATCATGCTTTGTGCACCATGAGTTAGCTGGGTGCATGTTTCTCCCCTCCTAGTGGGCGGATTTTCTTAGAACAGATTTTGATTTTAATTTGCTAATAAATTTATAGATCCACATATTATTGAGCCAAATCCTTCTAATTTCACTATACGTTGGTAAATGCAATAATTTTAAGTGCAACTCTGTTGGGTTTCTCCTATTTTTGCCTTATTGCACAAATTCTATGCTTTTTATACTCAGAACATCATATTCATCTTCGATTCACCATGTTGTTAACGTGCATGAGTTTTAGTACTAATTTTGCCATGCTCAAGAAAAAAGTGTTTCACCCGACACGCGAAAAAAGTTTGTACAGAGTAGAGTACGTTGTGCGAGAGCATTTGCAATATCTTATCAGCGGCTTCTGGACGAAGACCAATATCTTATCAGTGGCTTGTGGACGAAGATGAACGAAAATGAATGTAAAGCACTTTCTATTTTCCCAAAACCATACACCAACACATTACTGAATGATATCAATCAAGTAAATCAAGGTTTTACTCAAAAGAATTCTGCAGATAACCACTTACTATTGAGCCCATTCTTATCCTACACGCATATATTGAAACTGGTTAATAAATTAGACATTGGACAAAGTTGTTTCGGTCGTTACTTAATCTCAAACAAAACCCTTGTATGTTTCAGTTTAATTTTAAGATATTGGACACGGAAAATGGTTCATATGACCAAATCCCATAAAGTATGGGAGTAATGGACTTGTAAAATATAGGTCTGGGTGAAAAAGACATAGGAAATATTAGCCATATATACCCTTTGCTTTAAACTTTATTCTTTTTCAAATCCTTTTCTCTCTCCTATTTATTTTCTTTCTCTACAATTAAAATTAATCGCGAGAAATGTCTTAACTTCCAAAATATAAGTCGGATTTTAATAAAGTTTATATTTTTGGAAAGGGCTTGAAAATCTCTACAAAAAGAAGATCCATTGTTGATATGAAATTCGAAAAAAAAATAATTTATTTTCAACTGAGTCGTGGATACATTATGCACCTAGGTGCAACCTGAACAAAATTTATTTCCTAAAAAATATGCATTATGCACCCAGGTGCAACTCAGCTAAAATTTATTTCATATAAAAATATGCATTACGCTTCAAAATGCATTATGCACCCAGTAACCGACCAAAATCTATTTACTATAAAAAAATATGCATTATGCACCTAGGTGCAATGTGACAAAAATTTATTTCATATAAGAATATGCATTATGCACCCAGTATCCGGCCAAACATATTTCCTATAAGAATATACATGTACATTATGCACCCGGGTACAACCTAGGCAAAATATATTTTTCTGCCAGAATATTAATTATGCACTCAGGTACATCTTATATATTCTTAGAATAAATCTAGGTTTATCCTTATAATCACCTCGAACAACCGACAAATATAGATAAATTAATTCCATTATCTTTCTTTGAGTCCGCAGCTACAACAACACCCATTACGTGCAATTTCAATTCAAGCCTAATTGCAGCGATAGGTCTTATAAGGTACCACCACCGCATGCACAATCCATCTACTAGCACCGCAAACAATCAACCTTCTCCGCACCACAAACAAAAACTTATTTCAACCGCTATCTTCCATATTCTCGTATCAAGACCCATGTGCCTACGTATACAACAAACAACTCACGCCAAGATAGATTGGAGTAAAGAGATTAGTTGTTTCTTTTACTTTTTCCATCACAGAATGTTATCACCAAGGCACCGATTTCGTTTAGAAAAAATTTGGTTGTCATTTTGAACGTATTTGCAAAGGAGGGAATAGCTGGTAGTGGTCAAGTATAACAATATAAATTGTAGTGGAGTTAGTGATCGAGTTTTATTGTAAGATGAGGGAGATGAAGTGGGTTACTATTGACTCTCAAAACCAACCACAGTAAACCCATTTCTTCTTATTTGTCAGCTAGGAATATCAATAACTTAATTAAAATCCGACCAACCTTCCCGATCTTAGGGAATCTGCAAATCGAATCAATCCCTTTCAAAAAAATTCTCCAACATCAACGGCAAGAAACCATTATTACATCCTCTTTACTCGCTTACTTCTTTCGGTTCTGCATTTTGTCAAGCAATGGATGTGCGGCTAACAAACCGGTGAAGGAAAAACTTTGTTTGTACTAATTTCTTGCTTATTAGCTCTCTTTCCCGCAAGACATTACTACAAGCGTAACCCATTACTTATTAGCTCTCTTTCCTCGAAGACATGATTCACATCACAACACCAACAACAACAACAAAAAAAAGAGAAGAAGTTGTTGCTGTTGGAGAAGAAGTCGATATAAACAAAATACTATAGAGAAACTATGGTGTTTTTCTCCCGCCTCACTAACAGTCCGGTGAAGAATCTTTAGGGAGAAGAAGCTCAAGTTTGTTGGAATGAGGGAGAGCCACTAATCCCTCTGTTTATTTTGACGACGGAGAATAAAGGGCATTTTCGTAAACTCGTCCATAGAAAATTGGGTGAAATATCCCGTTTGGCTATTAGAAAAGTATTTTATAGCATCTTGGATATTTGGAAGGTTGGCATATTTTGCTCGTTTTTTTGACCCAGGAATTCAAATCCAAGGCCTATTCAACCAAAAAACTGTATTGGACAAAGGCAAAGAGCTTCTATATATGAGATTGGGATTCCAGTGTTGATCGCGATCGATGATCGTTTGAATGGCCACCTAATAGTCCTACATGGGCTATCGCCCAAACGAGAAACTCGGCCTATCCAACCATTGCTGATTGGTTTGTTTGTTTGTTTTTATTTTTGCAAATTTTTGATTTTGTATTGATGTCTCTTAGCACGCATCATTAATCTTAACCCGAAAGCCTAGTCGGAGCAGTTATATATTTTGTTCCTACATTTTGTACTTGTAAGTATTGCATGAAGTTCTTTTAGGCTTTTTACTGTGTTCAACTTGCTGGTGTGTTATGCTCCACTAATTTCTTTCAGCTTCTTGGGAACATAATGTCCGGACATGCACACACAAAAAAAAAAAAGTAAAAGACATGGCCAAAAGGAAAAAGACGATCTCCATTATGTGTCTCCAAGTTGTAATCTCACTCGCTTGCTCTTGAGCTTTAAATTCTTCCTACAAGACCATTCCAATTGCTTGTTTTCATGGCATTTGATCGATAGATTATGGCTGGAAGAAGGAACTAAACTAAGGATGTGGGAGAAAAAACCTAACCCAAATGTTTATATAGTAGGAGGGTAAAGACTAAAGAGAGCAGCAAATAAAGCTCCATCACATGTTACAAACGAAGTCTACCTAATCTATCTCTCAATTGTTACTTGATTGCTTCAAAAACTCATTTAAGAGAATACAAAAGATTATAAGCGTGCACTAGGGTAAAGACTAGGCAATTGTTACTTGATTGCTTCAAAAACTCATTCTAAGAGAATACAAAAGATTCTAAGAGAATACAAAACGAAGTCTACCTAATCTATCTCTCAAATGTTTATATAGTAGGAGAGTTATTTTCAGATTTTGCTAGTTACATTCTAAACGTGCACTAGGCTGTGACAACTTTTTCTCACAGGTATTTACTGAAAAAAAATTAGCACACGTCTAAGCATTGCTTGACAACACTCATTTGCTAGCACATAAACAACTCCAAGGCAAAGAAAAAAAAAAACTGCATCGTATTAAATTAACTACCATCTACCAAATTCCAACAGTTCTACCTAGAAAGTCATATATGCATATGAAACTCACCACTGCCCACAAATTTTGATACTCGTAGCCTTCGCACAGGTAGTCGCCCTTTTCATTTAGAGTCTTTCCAGCCATCTGCAATTGACCAATTTGAAATCAGGACAATAAATGTCGTAAATTCACAGAATGCTCTTTTAATTCTGCTTTAAACCTCAAAAATCTAGCTCATGAAACAATTGAGGATCTACAGGCATATCAAATGGAGTCATCCATATACGAATTTTGTTAAATTAAACATAGAACAGATCCAATCGCTTCTATGTCCATTTATCTTATTAAATTAACTACCATCTACCAAATTCCAACAGTTCTACCTAGACAGTCATATATGCATATGAAACTCACCACTGCCCACAAATTTTGATACCCGTAGCCTTCGCACATGTAGTCGCCCTTTTCATTTAGAGTCTTTCCGGCCATCTGCACTTGACAAATTTGAAATCAGGACAATAAATGTCGTAAATTCACAGAATTTTTTTTAATGCTGCTTTAAACCTCACAATCTTTAGCTTATGAAACAAACAATTGAGGATCTATAGACATATCTCATCCGTATACGCAATTTTGTGAAATTAAACATAGAACAGATCCAATTGTCAATCTCATGTTAAACCCCGACTACAACTAAGGGAATGAAAGGGTTAGTAAAGGAAGTTCAGAAGGAACAAGAAAATAGAACTTACATCAACAGAAATAAAGAGGCCATATATCTTCCACACAGTTGACATTAATGGAAAGCGAAAAGTTGCTTCTATGTCCATTTACCTAATTGTTGTGCTTCCGGGAAACTCCTTGCAAACCGAAAGAAAAACAATTTACACTAATTTAAACAAAAACACAAATAAAATGAAATGTAAAATATATTACTCACTTTTGAGAGGATAAATCATTATGCTGAGAATATAGTTGTTGTTGATCGTTCACATCTGATGCCATGATCTATAGATGTGGCGGTAGTTTCAGAGGCGGCGTAAAAAAGAGAGGAAGAGAGAAGAGGCGGTGAGAGTCGAAGGACAAGAAGAAAAGAAACCCTAAATCAAGGACTTCGAGTCGCGCGTGATAGCTGTAATACGGTCGAACCTCTTCGCGGTTGGATTACTAGATCTTGGAGAGCACAAATCTCGGTACAAATATTAAAGTTAGAAGAATTTTCAAAGTTTTTCTAAACCCACAATCTATTAGCTATTTACTGGGAAGTCCACTGGTTCGTGCTCATTTTTTTGCTTCTCCTCCGTTGACAACTGAGATGCGACGATGAAATCAAAAGTAGCATGAAATTATTTATCATCATCATGTCAATGTTAGTGAGCCTCAAACATTTTTCCTAGCTTTGAGGGTATCTAACATGTGAATTTACATTGATTACGGGTCTAGATTTCTAAACATATTGTCTGATCTCCTTCTAAACAGATTGACGTCTCTTCAACCAATTGATGAACCACCATTAGCCCATTTTGAATCAAATATAATCGTTGATTATTCAATATTTCTCTGGTCTCCTTCTAATCAAATATATTAATCGTTGCAGCAAAAGCCTCAAAAAAAAAGTTTCTCTTACAGGATCAAAACTTTGTGCAAAACAAAAACCACAATAACAGAAAATCTAGATCTTGACTTAAATTTTCCTAAATCTCCCAATAACTCTTTTCTTTTAATCGTTTTAATGGTGAAATATCCATTGTTATCGTCATCTTCTGTTTACAAGGGCTGCAAAATAATTATTAAACTCTAATAAGATGAAATTTTGTTAAGGACATCTAATCTCTTACGTATCTTCATGAAAAGAAAATCGAGCGGCTGGTAAGTGCGACCGTTTTTTCTTTATTATGCATGCGTCCGTGTCATAGCACGACTCTTATAGATAACCACCACTTCAAGGAATGAGTTATATCGAGAACTATTCAGCTTATTTTTATTCTACACGCATAAATTGAGTCCTACCGAAGACATGATAAACCTGGCACTTTTAGGGGCGACCCCGAAAGAATTAGGGGCGACACAAAAGACAAAATAGATTGAAAATACTTGTATACCCCTTCATAATCGGTAGTTTAGGTTTTTTTTAGCTACCGATTGCAAAATCTCATTTTTGGGACAACTCTATATTCGGTAGTTATATGAACTATTTTGCCTATCGATTATAGGCTCAACCAAATTAGAAAAATAGAGGATTTTTGCAAAATCTCATTTTGGGGCAACTGTATATTCTAAGTCGGGATACCTTCATTTACTACCGATTATAGGCTCAACCAATGCAGTTGAAAAAGCTCGTGCGGGCATGAATACAATGCCGGTACGCTATACGTGTTGATGGTGGATTTTAGACAAGGGGTAAAATCGTAAAACCCGCATGACCTAGTGTTACCCGCAACACATTGAATAAGAGCATTTAACTCGGGTGTAAATAATTAATAGGGGTATTTTTTCAAAATACCAGTTAGGGTTTTCAACACGCAGAACCTAATTCCAAAACTAAGCCGCATCTTTGCGCACCATGGCAACAATGCCAAACCAAGCCGCATATCAAGGCACCATGGCAACAATGCCAAACCAAGCCGCATACGGCATGCACCATGGCAACAATGCCAAACCAAGCCGCATCACTAGCACCATGGCAACAATGCCAAACCAAGCCGCATATCGCGCACCATGGCAACAATGCCAAACCAACCGCATCTTTACGCACCATGGCAACAATGCCAAACCAAGCCGCATATCGCTGCGCACCATGGCAACAATGCCAAACCAAGCCGCATCGCGCGCACCATGGAAACCATGCCAAACCAAGCCGCATAATGCGCACCATGGCAACAATGCCAAACCAAGCCGCATCTTGCGGCACCATGGCAACCATGCCAAACCAAGCCGCATATCTGCGCACCATGGCAACAATGCCAAACCAAGCCGGATCTTGCGCACCATGGCAACAACGCCAAATTCAAAGCCGTATGCCTTTGGCCCACGCCCAACATAGTGCCCTAGGTTTGCAAGACTTGCAACTCAGTCCAACATGGTCAAAGACGTGCCATTGGCACATGCCAACACGTCTTGTAAACCATATTTCCAAGCCGCTATGCCTTGGGCCCACGCCAAACATAGCGCCCTAGGCTTGCAAGACTTGCAACTAGGTCAACATGGCCGCACGTGCCATTGGCACATGCCAACACGTGCCGCAAGACATATTTCCAAGCCGCTATGCCTTTGGCCCACGCCAAAATAGCGCCCTAGGCTTGCAAGACTTGCAACTAGGTCAACATCGCTTTCGCACGTGCCATTGGCACATGCCAAAACGTGTCGCAGCCATATTTCCAAGCCGCACCCCCGCGCACCATGGCAACAACGCCAAATTCCAAGCCGCTATGCCTTTGTCCCACGCCCAACATAGCGCCCTAGGCTTGCAAGACTTGCAACTAGGTCAACATGGCCGCACGTGCCATTGGCACATGCCAACATGCTCGCTAGCTAGTTTCCTAGCAAAATCACGGCCTAAAGGCCGCATGCCATTGGCACATGCCAACATGCTCGCTAGCTAGTTTCCCTATCAAGGTCACGGCCCTAACGACCATGCATGCCATTGGCACATGCCAACATTCTCGCTAGCTAGTTTCCCTAGCAAAATCACGGCCCTAACGGCCACGCATGCCATTCCGCACATGCCAACATGCTCGCTAGCTAGTTTCCCTATCAAGGTCACATCCCTAACGGCCATGCATGCCATTGGCACATGCCAACATGCTCGCTAGCTAGTTTCCCCTAGCAAAATCACGGCCCTAACGGCCACGCATGCCATCGGCACATGCCAACATGCTCGCTAGCTAGTTTCCCTATCAAGGTCACGACCTATAATGCCATGCACATGCCATTGGCACATGCCAACATGCTCGCTAGCTAGTTTCCTAGCAAAATCACGGCCCTAACGACCACGCATGCCATTGGCACATGGCAACATGCTGCAACCTAGTTTCCTTTATCAAGGTCACGGCCCTAATGGCCACGCATGCCCGTGGCACATGCCAAACACACGCCGGTAGCCTAACTTGCAAACCGTGCAACCTACCACCAAGGCATTCCACATGCCATTGGCACATGCCAAACACACACGCTGGTAGCCTCACTTGCAAACCGTGCAACCTACCACCAAGGCATTCGCACATGCCATTGGCACATGCCAAACACACACCGGTAGCCCAACTTGCAAACAGTGCAAACTACCACCAAGGCATTCCGCACATGCCATTGGCACATGCCACATGCGCCACTAGCAGCGCCACTTGCACTCAAGATGCAACCAACACTCGAGACATCAACACAAACTGGGGGATGCTTCTTTAGGGTTTTGGTTTGGCGGTCACAAAGATGCGGCCGTACACTACGCTCACATTAAGAAAGCGTGAAAAGGAATAAAGCGGTCAAATAAAAGAGGAAATAATGGTGAAAAACGTTTTCACCCATTAAACCATGCGGTTACCACCTCCTCCCATTATTTCACCCTTTACTCTCTTCCTTCATGAGGCCAGGGTACGTTTCAATCTCGACTTGTATAAATAGGTCTTACCTATTTCCACCGAGACAACAAGTCTCGGTAGGGAGAAATATACTACACTTACACTCTCGTAAAGGCAACTTTGCAAGCTCTCTCAAAAGCTTCCATCTCTTGCAAGCTTCCTAAGCTTTCACTTTTACGATACAATTCGAAATACTACTCTCCTCAACACCTTTCTTTGCTTCCCTCCCCAAATCAACCCTTCTCCTCCACTTTGTGACCGAAGCAAGTCTGGAACGGCCATTTCTTGGTTTAGGCCGGACTTGTACGGATCGATCTCTCGAACCTATAAAGTGCTCACGTGCAGACATTTGTTTAGGGTTTGAATCGGTTTCTCACTCACTCACCGAAATTACCGAAATCAACGAAACGATTTTCACCTATAAACAGTTGGCGACCACAGCGGGAGGATTGATCTCATCGGCTATAATGTCGATTTGTCGATCTCGTTTTTCGACCCGGATGTCAAGATGGTAGGGGAAGGCAACTCGATCCGACTCAACTACCATGCAACTCTGGTTACCGGTTGCAAAAAACTACACGAAAACCTGGGACTCGTTCAAGACGCCACCAGCGATTGGGGACTGCGACTCAGTCCGACTCGACTGCGAACAACCGGTTATCGCATACCAGAAAAGCGGGGACTCGGCGAAGACGCTACCGGCAATTGGGGACCTCCTTTCACTTGGAAGCCGCCTTTTACTTGGAAAGAGGCGTGTTTTGCAAGTGGGTAAATTTAGATTGGGCAAGATATACGATGTTGTTTTTTTTAGGTTCTTAATAAAACCGCCATACTATTGCGTCTTGTGCCTATTGCTAGCACACACTTTCATAAAAGCAATATTCCTTTCCCAAAACATAATCAGAGTTATATTATCAAAACCATTCATCCCAGAAATAATCCAACACCCTAAAAAGCTACCAGCTATCTATCAAAGGTTAAGTTTTGAACCAGACATCCAATATGTCTTTCAAAAAAAAAAAAAAACCTAAATGAAAGTTTAACATAGAAACGTTCAAGGAAAATCGTCCAACGGTAAGTCCGCTCTTCTTGGAGAAAGTCGACTTTGCGTCTTCAAGAGCCGCTCTCTTCATAGTCAACATCTTGGAAAGCTTTTCGAGTTCCATCTCCGTCGGGCGATCTCCTCGGCGGAAAGGCTTTCGATTCTTGCATCTTTCAACTTTTGGATCTCAAAGAAGGCCTTCGACAAACCACGAAGTGTTGAACTCCTTTTCCACGCACACGTCGCGATGGTGCTCCCGGTCGGCAATAACGTCTTCGAAAACGGTGTGACCGAGTCACCTCACGCATATCCTCGATGGAAGACAAAGCCTCTTCCACACGCTTAACCAGCGCGAATCGACTAGTGACTTTCTTGGTTGTAGCCATATGTCCGTGCTTCTCCCAGTTACGGTGTACAACGCCTCATGCTTAGCAGGCACGCTAAAACCGCCAACCAGCACATGACCTCGATAAGGAACAGAAATAGAGGGGATCAAAATGGCTTTGCAAGTGGCCTCACGACTCGCAAAGGGTTTTCCTCCATGTCTACGGCAACAACCATCAGAGAATCATCCACCGTCTGAACCACGTTTGTGCTCGGCAATTGGCTAACTCCCATCTCCAAGTCACGGGGGTGGTCACCAAAGGCAAGTTTTCGTGTGACTCCATCCCGAATCATCCTCGAACCGGATTCCTCCCGCAAACTTGAGTTAGACATTTTTCAAAAGAAGAAGAAAGAAGAAGAAGAAAGAAAGAAGCGCGAAACTCACCGAATCGCTTCCCGAAGAAGAACCGGTCTCAGAGGAATCACTCTCGCTTGTTGAACTTTCTTCTTTCTCGACTCATCACCGCTATGAGTAGGCTCGGTCGCCGGAATTCCTTGGAAGAAGCGCCGTCTCGGCAACGTGCAAGCGCAGCGAAAGCGTTAACACTCACCGAAGCCCTGAAGGAAACAAGACACATATTCTCAGCCGAAATTTACGTGTGTTTTGAGACAAACCCATGAAGAGGCGACACATACCTGGTTATTGGAAGAACTGAAAGACACAAGAGCCGTGGGAGGATCTTGTGAAGCCGTCCGGAACCCGCCAGCACGATTCTTCGTTCTCCGTTCCTTGGCCCCGGGGGCTTTCCGAATTGCTAGGCAACTTTCGCTTGGGATCTCTCAACATTGGATACTCCTTCAGAACTGCTGGAGAAGGTTTGCAACGAACGTTTTCCACCGCGTTATTCACAAAATCTCGGATCATAGTAAACTCGTCGCACCAGAACTCATTATAGCTAGAAGGTCGTCGAAGTTACTCTTCCCATTTGAAAAAAAGGAAAGACGGATACCGGCTTAAGGACTTGGCGTCAAGGGCGACACGCAACGAATCCTTAGGGATCACCGGCCGAGTAAACGAGAGGCACCCCTTGATCGAAACCCATGTGACGAGCGGCACGGTCAATATTGTAAGCACCTATCCGGAAAGACCCCACGAAGAAAGACGGCATATAACAGGGCAAGCGGCTTTGAATGAACGAGGTTTTTCACCAACGCTCAAATCGTCATCGAGAAGACAAAGACATGAGCGGAGCGCGAAGCAAAAGTGCCAATTTGAGTCAGAATTATGGACTGGCCCCCATGGACGAAAATTGATTTCATGCAACTTATCAAGAAAACTAACCAAGCTCACGCCAACTCTTGATGCCTTTGTTCACCCATCGAAGAATTCGGGAGCCACCCCAACTCACGGGAAGCGAAGGCAACGGTTTCGGAGCATACTTCTCAAAGTGCTCCCATAGCGGACTTGCGAGAAAAGCAACGTGCACATATGAATCCACTTTCATGAAACCATTCGAAACTTCGCATGTTCGCAACCGGGTGATCCAGATGCACATACGGGGAACCAGGAACTTGACTTGCCAATGGGAAGAACTTCACCCTTTGCCAATTTCACGACAATCGCCAACAACTCGGTCTTATTCCCTTCTTGCGGAGCCGTCATCAAAAATGTCTCTAGACAACTGAGAGAGCCAAAAATGCTGCGACATGAAGATCACAGCTGCTGCATTCGGGCTCCAACTCGTCCAGGAAACCATTGAGATATCCACCAACCGTAAGGGCACCTTTCATCCTCTTTCCGGCGGAGTCCTTCGACTTCGCAATGGAGTCTTTCCGAGCGAAATCCCCAACTTAGCGGCCAGGTCATCCGCATCTTCGCCTCACTTTCGAGATAATTGGATTCGAGATTCCCGGTTACTCTAGGAAGATTCAAACAAGAGAGCCACACTCTCCAAGGAGAAAGTTATCTCACCCCATCCACATATGATTGTATGGGTGTCCAAACACCATCTGGAGATGAAAGCAACTAAGCACAAGGATGTCCTTCCTAATCAAGATTTTCGAAGTCTTGACAACATCAATGACCTGCGCTTGAGTCAAGATGGTATTTATACGCTCCTCGCTCACCATGAACTCAACCCATCTGTCAAAGAACACAATGGACTTTGACACATCCTAAATCAATGTTGGAAGAGGAATATACCCCTTAATGAAGACAAAACCGAATGGTGCTCTCCGGGCGAACCGAACGTGTCTTCTTGTCATCCTCACCACCGGTTAGCAAAATTGGCACGAAATCCTGGGTGATTCTTCCGAGCGGGGGCGAGGGCTCTAGTGAAGAATTCATCATCGTGTTCGGTTTGGAATTATGAGCATCCTCCGACGAAGTGAAATGTGGTTCAGGTAACATCTTATCAAATTCTTCATAACAATTTGGTAATAAGATATGTGCACAAAACAAATGGAGAAAGACGAAATTATCTCCCGACACATAATCGTACCCAACAAATTCGGTTTCAAGACTATATACAGTATTTTATTCGGGTTCAAGACTATATACACGGTATTTTATTGGGTTCAAGACTATACACGCAGTATTTTCTTCGGTTCGAAACTATATATATATGCGGGTACAAGTGTGTCTTATCCTTCTTCGGGTTCAAAAATATATATGGAGCATTTTTCTATTGGTCCAAAACTACGCAATACTTCTTTCAAAAAGCAAAATCATATATACAATATTTCTCACTGGGTTCGAAGTCATATGAAGCATATACACAAAGTATTCTTCTTTGGGATTCATACGGGGTTCTCTACGGTCTCGAAATACACACACAATATTTTCCTCGAAGGCACGCCAAGGAATCATATGCAAAAGATTGTGGAAGCGCCTACTTTTAAGGTTTATACCTATAAAAAAAATAGAGAAAGAAGAGTACTCGAAGACATGCAGGCCGGTCTCTCTTTGCCGCTAGTATGAAAAGAAGAAAGAATAAAGCGCGAGAATGGGGAAAAGGGGCTTTATTTATATATATATATATAGGCGTGAAAGACTTTGAAATAGGGAAGGATTTCCCTTTTGCAAAATCACGCACAACTGAAGCATGGTTTCCAAGATTGGACAGAGGCCCCCACCAATTGCGACTTCCAATGCCGCCCAAGTCGCCTTGCAAGCATGGTTTCCAAGATTGGACCGACCCTGCCAATTGCGACTTCCCAATGCCGCCCAAGTCACGCCCGCAAGCATGGTTTCCAAGATTGGACCGACCCCCAATTGCGACTTCTCAATGCCGCCCAAGTCACGCCTGCAAGCATGGTTTCCAAGTTGGACCGGCCCACCAATTGCGTGCACGGTCCTCCCAGTCACGCCTGCAAGCATGGTTTCCACTCGATTAGACCGGCAAACTCACGTTTCCAACTTCCCAACATCGCCCAAGCCGCATCGGGCCCACCAATTATGCCAGCCTCCGACTTGTGCAAAACGACCGTAGGCAAGGATTCCAAATCCTATTTATAAAAGGTCGAATAAGCCTCTTTCAATTTTCTTTACGGTTTGTTGTTAATAGTTTGTCACCATCTTATGCTTACCTCGCAACAAATCCTGATTCGGGAGCTAGCCGGGGGACTTAATGTTGATGGTGGTTTTTAGACAAGGGGTAAAATCATAAAACCCCATGACATAGTGTTACCCGCAACACATTGAATAAGAGCATTTAACTTTCAGTGTAAATAATTAATAGGGTATTTTTCAAAATACCAGATTAGGGGTTTTCAAATACGTAACCCTAATTCCAAAACTAAGCCGCATCTTGCGCACTATGGTAACAATAATGCCAAACCAAGCCGCATCATCTGCGCACCATGGCAACCATGCCAAACCAAGCATATCTGCGCACCATGGCAACAATGCCAAACCAATCCGCATCTTTGCAGCACCATGGCAACCATGCCAAACCAAGCGCACTGCGCACCATGGCAACAATGCCAAACCAAGCCGCATCTTTTGCACCATGGCAACCATGCTAAACCAAGCCGCATCTGCGCACCATGGCAACAATGCCAAACCAAGCGCTATCTGCGACCATGGCAACCATCTAAATCCAAGGCCATGCCAAAACAATGCCAAGCCAACCGCCATACTACGCATCCGCCATGGCAACAACGCCAAATTCCAACCCGATATGCCTTTGGCCCACGCCAACATAGCGCCCTAGGCTTACAAGACTTGCAACTAGGTCAACATGGCCGCACGTGGCATTGGCACATGCCAACACATGCCGCAAGCCATATTTCCAAGACGCTATGCCTTTGGCCCACGCCCAACATAGCGCCCTAGGCTTGCAAGACTTGCAACTAGGTCAACATGGCCGCACGTGCCATTGGCACATGCCAAAACGTGTCGCAAGCCATATTTCCAAGCCGCACCCTGGCGCACCATGGCAATGCCAACGCCAAATTTGCTATGCCTTTGGCCCACGCCCAAAATAGCGCCCTAGGCTTGCAAGACTTGCAACTAGGGTCAACATGGCCGCACGTGCCATTGGCACATGCCAACATGCTCTAGCTAGTTTCCCTAGCAAAATCACGGCCCCTAACGGCCACGCATGCCATTGGCACATGCCAACATGCTCGCTAGCTAGTTTCCCTATCAAGGTCACGGCCATATTCGGCCCATGCATGCCATTGGCACATGCCAACATGCTCGCTAGCAAGTTTCCCTAGAAAAATCACGGGTCTAACGGCCACGCATGCCATTGGCACATGCCAACATGCTCGCTAGCTAGTTTCCCTATCAAGGTCACGGCCCTAACGCCATGCATGCCATTGGCACATGCCAACATGCTCATTAGCTAGTTTCCCTAGCAAAATCACGACCCTGTTGACCACGCATGCCATTGGCACATGCCAACATGCTCGCTAGCTAGTTTCCATCAAGGTCACGGCCCTACGGCCATGCATGCCATTGGCACATGCCAACATGCTCGCTAGCTAGTTTCCCTAGCAAAATCACGGCCCTAACGGCCACGCATGCCATTGGCACATGCCAACATGCTCGTAGCTAGTTTCCCCTATCAAGGTCACGGCCCTAATGGCCACGCATGCCATTGGCACATGCCAAACACACGCTGGTGCCAAAACTTGCAAACCGTGCAACCTACCACCAAGGCATTCCGCACATGTCGTTGGCACATGCCAACACACACGCGTAGCCAAAACTTGCAAACCGTGCAACCTACCACCAAGGCATTCCGCACATGCCATTGGCACATGACAAACACACGGCGGGTAGCCCAACTTGCAAACCGTGCAAACTACCACCAAGGCATTCGCACATGCCATTGGCACATGCCACACGCAGCCATTAGCTCGCGCACGGCACTCAAGATGCAACCAACACTCGAGACATCAACACAAACTGGGGGATGCTTCCTTAGGGTTTTGGTTTGGCGGTCACAGCATGCAGCGTACACGACGCTCACATTAAGAAAGCGTGAAAAAGGAATAAAGCGGTCAAATAAAAGAGGAAATAATGGTGAAAAACGTTTTCACCCATTAAACCATGCGGTTACCACCTCCTCCCATTATTTCACCCTTTACTCTCTTCCTTCATGAGGCCGGGTACGTTTCAATCTCGACTTGTATAAATAGGTCTTACCTATTTCCACCGGATAACAAGTCTCGGTCGGGAGAAATATACTACACTTACACTCTCTCGGAAAAGCAACTTTGCAAGCTCTCTCAAAAAGCTTCCATCTCTTGCAAGCTTCCTAAGCTTTCACTTTCGATACAAGTCGAGATACTACTCTCCTCAACACCTTTCTTTGCTTACCTCCCCAAATCAACCTTCTCCTCCACTTTGTGACCGAAGCAAGTCCGGAACGGCCATTTCTTGGTTTAGGTAGGACTTGGCGGATCGATCTCTCGAACCTATAAAATTGCTCACGTGCAGCACATTTGTTTAGGGTTTGAATCGGTTTCTCGCTCACTCACCGAAATTACCGAAATCACATAAACGATTTTCACCTATAAACAAACGAGTGTCTGGGGTCGGCGTAGCCCTCCCGTCGTGTTCGACCCGATTTTTTTTCTACGAAAATTGAATTTCGTAGGATTTTTGCAAAATCTGATTTTGGGGCTACTCTATATTCGGTAGTTATATGAACTATCTTGACTCTAGAATATGGTTGGATATTTGCAAAGAGAGTCATTGTATAATCGGAAGTCATGATAACTCTTCATTTCTTACCGATTATAGGCTCAACCAAAATTCAAAAAAAGAGGATTTTTTGCAAAATCTCATTTTGGGGCTACTCTATATTCGGTAGTTATATGAACTATTTTGACTACCGATTATGGTAGGATATTTGTAAAGAGAGCCACTGTATAATCGGAAGTCATGATAACTATTCCTTTCTTACCGATTATAGGCTCAACCAAAATTCCAAAAAAAGAGTTTTAAAATCTCATTTTAGGGCTACTCTATATTCGGGAGTTAAATAACCTAAATTCCCTACCGATTATGGTAGGATATTTCCAAAGGTCTACTTTAATCGGGAGTCAAGATAACTTTATTTACTACCGATTATAGGATAGTCAAAATTCAAAAGATAAAGGATTTTACTTTATATTCGGAAGTTATACAAACCAAATTTACTCCCGATTGTTGATTAACTACCGATTGTATAGTTATCTACTAGATTGTAAGGGTAGTTTGGGATTAAAAAATGCCCCGAAAAAATAACTCTACCGATTGTGAAATAACCTACCAGGTTATTATGATTTTGCTTTGTGTCGCCCCTAATTCTTTTGGGGTCGCCCCTAAAAGTGCCAGGATGATAAACCTATCAAGTGGATTAAATCATAGTCAAGAGATTTTTTTTTTTTTGAAGCATGTATTTTATTAAACAAAAATTAGGTTACAATTAGGCGTGGGTATGTGGTACAAATACATAAAAAGTGACTAATAAAAAGTGACTAGAACTTATTATCAACAAATATAAGCAACACAAATACATCAAACTATAATTACTAATGATAATACAAAGTCAAACATGTATCATTAAATTGTTGATTTGATTGCTTCACAAAGCATTCTATGACAACTAAAAGGTGTAATGCGCCATCCTTCATTCTGAGAATAGTGAGTAATTTTCTATTTCCTTGTTGTTCATCCTCTTTATTCAACTTATGGCATTCACAAGTTTACAAGTTGCATTCTCACAAGAGACCAATTGATAGATAAGATATCGAGATGAGCTCTTTAGATCCACCATATCTCATTTAAATTTCAAAAGCTTTATCCAACAATGGAAGATCTACGGACATATCAAATGAAAATCATCCCTATCAATGGAGCTAAAGAAGTTGTTTCCTGGTCCATTTAGGTGGCAATTGGATGTAAAGGAGACTCCTTGAAAAAACAAAGAAAACAATTTGTATTAGTTCTAAAGATAAGAAAATGAAATGCACAAATTTAAGATAATCACTCACGTTTGAGAGGAGATATCATTATGCTGAGTACGCAGTTGTAATTGATCGCCTAAACAAGAGGAGATGATGGATGTAGGTCTCATGTTCCTTTACTTCTTGTAATTGATCATCGTCTACATCAGAAGCCATAGATCTGTGATTTGGTTTAGAGACGGCGCAAAACAGAGAGGACTTGAGGAGAGAAAAATGAACCCTAAAACGCAATCGCCTAAACAAGAGGACTGAAGGAGGATGATGGATGCGGGTCTCATGTTCCTTAACCCGGCCCATTACTGAATTCAGCAAAATTCGTCTAATTTCATTATTTATATATGTTATAAAATATGACTGTCGTATTAAGAACAAGAATTTTTTTTTTTTTTGCTCGGTAATTAAGAACAAGAAATGAACTACATGGATGTTTGTCAGTGAGTATTATTAGACGAAACCAATGACTAAGTTTAGGGGAAGGAAACGAAAGTGAATAACCCAAAGAAATAACTTTGAAGTCATGCATCAATAGACTTAATGATATCACTATGAGTGAATAACCCAAAGACATCACACCCATGAAATGGTGTACTTGGAGTACAAGTGTAATTTTACTTTCTTTACCGAGAGTTCATCAACGTATTAACAAAGATTTAGATGGTATAAATATAATCCATGTTGGTCCCGCAATGCACACGCAACGTACATACTACAACACCCTATGGTAAATTCAACATTGACCACACACCTTCGGTATAAACCTTGACCTTTAACGATTTCCAGGAAGATTCACTGTTTAGGTAGTACCTTAGTTGGATTGAACAGTTTCTAGTCTGTCGGGATCCAATTTTTTTAACTTGTTTATCTTTTATGCTCCAATAACTTACTTTACCTCAGGAACATAATTTGGGACACGCGCACCCACCACAAGAAAAAGACAGACCAAAACAAAATAGAAGACTTCCATTATGTATCTTTTTCGTTGTAAGCTCACACTGATCACTCTTGAGCTTCAAATCCTTCCCGCAAGATACATCTCTCTTGCATGCAAACAAAGAATTATGTGTGTTCTTGTTGATGGTGGTTTTTTTAGACAGAAGTAAAATCGTAAAACCCCATGACCTAGTGTTACACGCAACACATTAACTAAGAGCATTTAATTCGAGTGTAAATAATTAATAGGGTATTTTTTCAAAATACGGATTAGGGTTTTCAAATACGTAAACCTAATTCCAAAACCAGCCGGCATCTGCGTGATCATGGCAACAATGCCAAACCAAGGCGCATCTCTATCCATGGCAACAATGCCAGGCCAATAGCATCTGCGCGCAGGCACATGGCAACAATGCCAAACCAAAGCGCCACTCTGCGCACCATAAGAACCATGCCAAACCAAGCGCACCCATGCACCATGGCAACAATGCCAAACCAAGTAGATATCGCTGCAGCACCATGGCAACAATGCCAAACCAAGCGCCGCATCGCTGGCACCATGGCAACCATGCCAGACAAGCCGCACTCTGCGGCGCCATGGCAACCATACCAAGCCAAGCCGCACTCTGCGCCACCATGGCAACCATTGCCAAACCAAGTAGCACTCTGCATGCCATGATCGTACTTAGAGGCAAGTGGCGCTCTGTGGCGGCCATGGCAACCATGCCAAGTAGCTCTGGCGTGTGTAACCATGCAACAAGGCGGCACTCTGTGCCATGGAAACCATGCCAAACAGTGGTGGCACTCTCAGCATCATGGCAACAATGCCAAACCAAGCGCATATTCTGCGCACCATGGCAACAATGCCAAACCAAAAGCGCATAATGCGCACCCGAGAACAACGCCAAAACAAACTAAATTATCACATTCATTGGTAACCATGCAAATTAAGTAGCTATGCCTTTGGCCCACGCCAAAATAGCGCCCTAGACAAAACGTGCAACAGAGTCAACATGGCCTTGCGTGCCATTGGCACATGCCAACACGTGTCGCAAGCCATATTCCAAGCCGCTACGCCTTTGGCCCACGCCAAATATAGCGCCCCTAGGCTTGCAAAATGCTGACTAGGTCAACATGACGCGCGTGCCATTGGCACATGCCAACACGTGTCATGAAGCCATATTTCAAACGTCTGCCTTTGGCCCATGCCAAATGGCGCCACACAAGCTTGCAAGACTTGCAACTAAGGTCAACATGGCCGCACGTGCCATTGGCACATGCCAACCACGTGTCGCAAGCCATATTTCAGCGTATGCCTTTGGCCCACGCCAAATATAGCGCCCTAGGCCTGCAAGACTTACCAAAGGTCAACATGGCATGAGCCATTGGCACATGCCAACCACGTGTGTAAACCATATTTCCAAGCTCTACCTTTGCATCAAAAATAGCGCCACTAAATACAAGCGTCTGACCTAGGTCAACATGGCGCTTGCGCCGATGGCACATGCCAACACGTGTCGTAAGCCATATTTCCAAGCGCTATGCCTTTGGCCCACACAAATATAGTGCCCTAGGCTTGCAAGACTTGCAATTAGGTCAACATGGCCGCACGTGCCATTGGCACATGCCAACACGTGTCGCAAGCCATATTTCCCAGCAGATTATGCCATTGGCCACGCAAATATAGCGCCCTAGGCTTGCAAGACTTGCAACTAGGTCAACATGGCCGTGACCACGCGGTGGGCACATGCCAACATGCTCGCTGGTAGCCTAACTTTAAAACTAGTGCAACTACCACAAAGGCATTCAGCACATGCCATTGGCAAATGCCACCTTGCACACGGTGTAGCCTAACTTGCAAACCGTGCAAACCTACCAAGGCATTCCGCACATGCCAAACACACGGTGGTAGCCTAACTTCCAAACCGTAACCTACCACCAAGGCATTCGCACATGCCAAACACAAACATTTGGTAGCCTAACTTGCAAACCGTGCAACCTACCACCAAGGCATTCCGCACATGCCATTGGCACATGCCAAACACACACTATTTGTAGCCTAACTTGCAAACCGTGCAACCTACCACCAAGGCATTCGCACATGTCATTGGCACATGCCAAACACACACGTCGGTAGCCTAACTTGCAAACCGTGCAACCTACCACCAAGGCATTCCGCACATGCCAAACACACGCTGGTAGCCTAACTTGCAAACCGGTGCAACCTACCACCAAGGCATTAAGCACATGCCAAACACACACGCTGGTAGCCTAACTTGCAAACCGTGCAACCTACCACCAAGGCATTCCGCACATGCCATTGGCACATGCCAAACACACACGCTGGTAACCTAACTGCAAATAGTGCAACCTACCACCAAGGCATTCCACACATGCCATTGGCACATGCCAAACACACACGGCGCCAGTAGCCCTAACTTGCAAACGTGCAACCTACCACCGAGGCATTCCACACATGCCACACGCGCCCACTAGCAGCCTTGCACTCAAGATGCAACCAACACTCGAGACATCAACATAAACTGGGATGCTTCTTTAGGTTTTGGTTTGGTCCATGACATCTTGTTTGTTTATGGGTGAAAATCGTTTTCTCGTCGATTTCGGTAATTTCGGCGGGTGAGTGAGAAATTTATTCAAACCCTAAATGATGTGCTGCACGTGAGCACTTGTAGATTCGAGAGATCGATCTCGTATAAGTCCGACTAGAACCAAGAAATGGCCGTTCCGGACTTGCTTCGGTCACAAAGTGGAGGAGAAGGGTTGATTTGAAGGGAAGCAAAGAAAGGGTGTTGAGGAGAGAAGTATCTCGACTTGTATCGAAAGTGAAGCTTAGGAAGCTTGCAAGAGATAGAAGCTTTTGGGAGAGCTTCGCAAGTTGCAGCTAGAGAGTGTAAGTGTAGTGTATTTCTCCGACCGAGACTTGTTGTCTAGTGGAAATAGGTAAGACCTATTTATACAAGTCGATATTGAAACGTGTACCCTGGCCTCATGAAGGAAGAGAGTAAAGGGTGAAATAATGGGAGGTGGTAACCGCATGGTTTAATGGGTGAAAACATTTTTCACCATTATTTCCTCTTTTATTTGACCGCTTTATTCCTTTTCACGCTTTCTTAATGTGAGCGTAATTATGCAGCTCGCATGATGTGACCAGCCAAACCAAAACCCTAAAGAAGCATCCCCCGCTTTGTGTCGATGTCTCGAGTGTTGGTTGCATCTTGAGTACAAGTGGCTATTTAGTGGCGCGTGTGGCATGTGCGAATGCCTTGGTGGTAGGTTGCACGGTTTGCAAGTTAGGTTACCAACGTGTGTGTTTGGCATGTGCCAATGGCATGTGTGAATGCCTTGGTGGTAAGGTTGCACGGTTTGCAAGTTAGGCTACCGGCGATGTGTCTTTGGCATGTGCGGAGTGCCTTGGTGGTAGGTTGCACGGTTTGCAAGTTAGGCTACCGGCGTTTGGTTGGCATGTGCCAATGCATGTGCGGAATGCCTTGGTGGTAGGTTGCACGCTTGCAAGTTAGGCAACCAGCGTGTGTGTTTGGCATGCCAATGGCATGCGTAAATGCCCAGGTAGGGTTGCACTGGCTTGTGCTAGGCTACCCCCGTGTGTGTTTGCATGTAATGGCATGTGCGGCCATGTTGACCTAGTTGAAAGTCTTGCAAGCCCAGGCTTATGTTTGTGGGCCAAAGGCATAACGGCTTGGAAGTATGGCTTGCGGCACGTGTTGGCATGTGCCAATGGCACGTGCGGCCATGTTGACTAAAGGCAAGTCTTGCAAACCTAGGGTGCTATGTTTGGCGTGGGCCAAAGGCACCAGCTGCTCTGAATATGGCTGCGGCACGCAGCAGATGTGCCAATGGCGCGTGCGGCCATGGTGACTAGTTACAAGTCTTGGCAAAGCTAGGGCGCTATGTTTGCGTGGGCCCCGAGGCTGCGGGCTTAGGAAAATATGGTTTGCGACGCACGTGTTGGCATGTGCCAATGGCACGTGCAGCCATGTTGACCTAGTTGCAAGTCTTGCAAACCTAGGGCGCTATGTTGGCGTGGGCCAAAGGCATAGCGGCTTAGAAATATGGCTTGCGCACGTGTTGGCATGTGCCAATGGTACGTGCGGCCATGTTGACCTAGTTGCAAGTCTTGCAGACCTAGGGCGCTATGTTTAGCGTGGGCCAAAGCCATGCCGGCTTAGAAATACGACTTGCGGCACGTGTTGGCATGTGCCATGGCACGTGCGGCCATGTTGACCTAGTTGCAAGTCTTGCAAACCTAGGAGCGCTATGTTTGGCGTGGGCCCAAGGCATAGCGGCTTGGAAATATGGCTTGCGAGCACGTGTTGGCATGTGCCAATGGCACGTGCGGCCATGTTGACCTAGTTGCAAGTCTTGCAAACCTAGGGCGCTATGTTTAGCGTGGGCCAAAGGCATAGCGGCTTAGAAATATGGCTTGCGAGCACGTGTTGGCATGTGCAATGGCACGTGGCCATGTTGACCTAGTTGCAAGTCTTGCAACCTAGGCGCTATGTTTGGCGTGGGCAAAAGGCATAAGTGGCTCTGGAAATATGGCTTATGACACGTGTTGGCATGTGCCAATGGCACGAAATGCGGCCATGTTGACCTAGTTGCAAGTCTTACTTGAGCCTAGGGAGCGCTATGTTTGGCGTGGGCCAAAGGCATAGCTGACTTTAAATATGGCTTGCAAAATGTTTTGGCATGTTCCAATGGCACGATGCGGCCATGTTGACCTAGTTGCAAGTCTTGCAAACCTAGGGCGCTATGTTTGGCGTGGGCAAAAGGCATGGCCAAATATGGCACTTGCGGCACGTGTTGGCATGTGCGGCTCTAATGCGGCCATGTTGACCCTAGTTGCAAGTCTTGCAAACCTAGGGTGTATGTTTGGCGTGGGCCAAGGCATAGCGGCTCGGAAATGGCTTAAAAGACGTGTTGGCATGTGCCAATGGCGCGTGCAGCCATGTTGACCTAGTTGCAAGTCTTCGAGCCCTAGGCTGCTATGTTTGGCGTGGGCCAGGCATAGCGGCTCGGAAATATGGCTTGCGGCACGTGTTGGCATGTGCCAATGGCACGTGCGGCCATGTTGACCTAGTTGCAAGTCTTGCAAACCTAGGGCGCTATGTTTAGCGTACAAAGGCATAGTGGCTTATAACTGACTGCAGACGTGTTGGCATGTGCTAATGGCACGTGCGGCCATGTTGACCTAGTTGCAAGTCTGGCAAACCTAGGGCTATGTTTGGCGTGGGCCCAAGGCATAGCGGCTTAGAAATGGCTTGCGGCACGTGTTGGCATGTGCCAATGGCATCGGCGGCCATGTTGACCTGAAGTTGTAAGTCTTGCGAGCCTAGGGCGCTAGCCTTATGTTTAGTGGGCCAAAGGCATTAGCTGCTCGGAAATATGGCTTGCGGCACGTGTTGGCATGTGCCAATGGCACGTGCGGCCATGTTGACCTTGTTGCAAGTCTTGCAAACCTAGGGCGCCATGTTTGGCGTGGGCCAAGGCATAGCGGCTCGGAAATATGGCTTGCGGCACGCTTTTGGCATGTTCCAATGGCACGATGCGACCATGTTGACCTAGTTGCAAGTCTTGCAAACCTAGGGCTGCCATGTTTGGCGTGGGCCAAGGCATAGCGGCTCTGGAATATGTTCCATAAGACGTGGTTGGCATGTGCCAATGGCATCGCGGCGCATGTTGACTGGAAGGCAAGTCTTTGAGTCCTAGGGCGCTATGTTGGTCGTGGGCCAAAGGCATAGCGGCTTGAATTTGCGTTGTTGCCATGGTCGCAGGGTGCGTTTGGTTTGGCATGGTTTCCATGGTGCGAGAGTGCGGCTTAGTTTGGCATGGTTGCCATGGTGCGCATTATGCGGCTTGGTTTGGCATGGTTGCCATGGCGCGCAGTGCGGCTTGGTTTGGCATGGTTGCCATGGTGCGCAGATATGCGGCTTGCCTTTGGCATGGTTGCCATGGTGCGTAGAGTGCGGCTTGGTTTAGCATGGTTGCCATGGTGCGAAAAAGATGCGGCATTGGTTTGGCATGGTTGCCATGGTGCGCGAGTGCGGCTTGGTTTGGCATGGTTGCCATGGTGCGCACATATGCGGCTTGGTTTGGCATTGTTGCCATGGTCAAAAGATGTTTGGTTTTGGAATTAGGGTTGTGTTGAAAAACCCTAACTGGGTATTTTGAAAAAATACCCCATTAATTATTTACACTGAGTTGTAAATGCTCTAGTTAATGTGTTGGAGTAACACTAGGTCATGGGGTTTCTGATTTTACCCCTTGTCTAAAATCCACCATCAATTAGCCAGACACTACGCTCACATTAAGAAGCGTGAAAAGGAATAAAAGCGGTCAAATAAAGAGGAAATAATGGTGAAACGCGTTTTCACCCATTAAACCATGCGGTTACCACCTCCTCCCATTATTTCACCCTTTACTCTCTTCCTTCATGAGGCCAGTGCGTTTCAATCTCGACTTGTATAAATAGGTCTTACCTATTTCCACCCGGACAACAAGTCTCGGTCGGAGAAAAATACTACACTCTGAAAGGCAACTTTGCAAGCTCTCCCAAAAAGCTTTCATCTCTTGCAAGCTTCCTAAGCTTTCACTTTCCGATACAAGTGAATCTTACTCTCCTCAACACCTTTCTTTGCTTCCCTCCCCAAATCAACCCCTTCTCCTCCCTTTGTGACCGAAGCAAGTCTGGAGCAGCCATTTCTTGGTTTAGGGCGGACTTGTACAGATTGATCTCTCGAATCTATAAAGTGCTCACGTGCATCACATTTGTTTAGGGTTTGAACCAGTTTCTCACTCACCTCTGAATTTACTGAAATCGGCTGAACGATTTTTACCCATAAACAATTGGCGACCACGGTGGGAGGATTGATCTATCGGCTTACAATGTCATTTCAACTAAGCTCGATCTCGTTCTTCGACCCATATGTCAAGATGGTAGGGGAAGGCGACTCAAGATGCAACTACCGGACAACCCGGTTACTAGTTGTAAAACTACACGAGAAAACTGGGTACTGCCGAAGATGCTACCAACAAAACCGCCTTTTTACATGGTAGAGGAAGGCAATCCACTCGACTCAGTTACTCGACGGCTCGATTATAAGTCATGACATGACAAGGGACGACTGGGGACTTCTCACAGGCTAGAAGCAAAACGATCCGCCCAGGGATTAACGGCACTGTTATCCGACAACTCAGCAACGATTCGGAAGACTGGGGACTTCCCATGACCATGTTTCAAAAAAAAAAAACTTGGTCTTGCACCCGGAAAGTTTATTCTCATCAGAATACTTGAGAAACCGAGTAAGTCTTATCTAGACAAAAATACGTGGTTTTCTTTTTCAAGTCCTAATAAAACCGATAGCCATGTTATGTTTCATCCCATATCATCTACCAACACACGGTTCCATGGTTTTCTGGGATGTTTGCGTCACTTTCAATCATAGCTAAAACAATCAACTCCTAAACAATTCATTCCAAAAGAATAACCCAAATTGTCAAGGCGTTACTACGGTGACATTTGAAGAATTATTTATGATGAAGTATTTCCACAAGTTTATGAAAGGCATACCTATGGCTACGTTTTACACCAGCACAAGAAAACAATAAAACAAATTGAAAGAGAAACGTTGGTGTACACAGCTGGAATATGCTTGCCCACTTTATCATACGCGCTAGCTAACACCATGACGTGATAACAAAGATACGAGGTAAAGGGAGCCAACCCATTTCATAAGCATAACACTTTTTGGAATTTGATTAAGGAAAGGATTTCCTATTTGAGCTACGTATGGGAAGAGGCAAGCTGGGCCCGCGAGGAACAAGTCCAAGCCACGCCAAGCCAGCACCGTGCCAAGTCAATGGTCCACACCATCCCAGAAATCCAAGTCGGCGCCCATTCCAAGACGATCCGGGCGCCACCAGACGCGCGTTTCCCGGATGCGCTTTACGCACATGCCAGAAGCGCTTGCCCGGCGCGCTTACCAGACGCACATGCCAGGCACACATGCCGCGTGCATGCCCACCCTTGATACCACACTTTGTGCTAACGGTTTGCATCCTTCCGGCGCTAACATCTTGCGCCCTTCCAAAGACCATCCTCGCCCTTCGAAACAGCACCATGGCTCCAGCGCCGTGATCAAACCGTGTCATCTACGCACGATACACTTACGATCACCGTAAGCCAGGCCGCTTCCGCCACCCTGACGGTTCTTCAAGCATGGCAGCTCAACCGTCACCAGAGACGCTACTCCACCATCGGGGGCAAGATCTTGGAAGATCCAGGAAGAAGCCGACCTCCTTTTAGCACTTGTTGATTTGATGAAAAGACAAAAGATACTTCAGCAGGACGTGCGTTTATAGATGAAGAGGCTCGCGTTGCTCTTGGACGCCCAGTAGAAGGGGATAAGCAATCCAATTTCGTCACACATGAAGGTCAGGAAAGACTTCTCCAAAATCAAAAGCAATGGAAATCAACAACTCTCCTGAGTTCACGGAGACCCTTCTCCCGTCAGGACCCGCACAATGGGAATTTCGCTCACAAAGTCGTCTGCATCTATGATGAAACTTGATTATGTGAGATTCTATGTTTCTCAAGGCGTAGCGTCGAGACATGTTTGCACCCCTCAACCGCACTTGCATCGGAAAGCGGGCGTTTCCATCCGGGGGAAGCCGTCCCAAACCCCAACTCTCTGAAAGCACGATCGATAGATGGGCTGGGGACTCCTAACCTCTGTTCTCTTGAGGGATGTCGAGTTTGACAAAACGTGTGTGACCTCCGACTTCAAAATGGTAACCGTCAAGGCTCGAAAGTTGCAAGGCGTTGTTCCAACATTCTCTCAGTAGCTCGCATCAACGTTCTCTCCGAAGTAGCTACGCATCAACGTTCTCCCGGTAACGGTTTCGCTTCAACCTTCGCTTCAACGCCACTCCTTCCTGCAAAGTTTGCTCGCTTACGCATCCAGCCAATCCTTTTACTTCCACGAAAGCCCATAGAATATCAGCCAACCTACTTTGTTACCACGACAATGTAGTCTCTCCTGATTATATCTCCAACCAAGAACTGTTGCCCCTCACTCGTTGATACCAGCCAGAGCTTCACCGCAGCAGCAATTACTACAAAGATAGAAACACCTATACCATACTTGAGGACGGAAGATATACATGGGATCCCTTCCTTTGTCAAATCTCCAAAGACACAGTCTACCAAAAATCCTTACCCACAACAAGGTCCTCTACTCTTCAAGGGTGCAGCGCAAGAATATCATCACCTCTCTGCATGCAGAAGACGCCTTCAACACTTTACGAGGCCGCGGAGGATCCCGTGCCTGCACTATCGAGAATATGTCATCATGTAATTTCGAGCATCGAGTGTCACATCCAGCCAAGATGCATCGGGCACAGAAGTTTTCTCCCAAATGGGAAGGGCCGTACATAATCACTAAAGCGTATGACGGTGGTTACTACAAGATTATCAAAGAAGATGGGGAAAGCTAGAGACAGTCATCAACGGAAAGTGGCTTAAGGCATACTACGCCTAATCACTTCCCTGCAACATGCTACATCAAAAATTCCTACTCTTCAAGTCTCGAGTTAAATCTTCAATCCTCACGAGACTCCATGGCTAAAAGCTTTCTCCTCTTCCCGGCATGGTTTACGTGGCGGGAATCACACCGGCAAAGAATACCAGCTCTGTCGACTTTCACAATATTGAGACGATACCGCAACCAGCTGATATTAAACTCCAAGGATTCACAGGTGGACACCATGTTCTCCCACCTTTGAATGGCTAACTCTGCAGCGGCACGGATGGACGTATTCTCCATCTCAGCAATCATTGGCAAAAGACAGTTCACTACGGAAACCAAGGCGGACGAACATCACTTCACTGCGCTCCTGGTAGCGATATGGCCGCATGTCTTCCATATCCTCGTATAAAGGACCACGAATTCTTTCTGCACCAGGAAACCGCTAACATTAGATAATTGGAGGAGAGACACCTCATACGAGTCCCAAGCAGACGAACTCGCATAGGGGTATTCATGACAAGAGAGCCCTAAATCAGCGTTCTCCAAATGCAATAGATCAACAAGGTTGGATTTGAAAGGAGGGGAACGACTAGGTCATCCTCGTCAATAACAGTAACGCATGCTCCAACGGGATATCTATGCACAAAAGAGAGATTTTCTATTCATCAAACAAATCCACAAAGAAGAAGAAAACATCCGGTATGATTTTCTTAACCCAGAATAACCTTTGTTGGGATGCTCAGACCTCACGCCTTCTCGGAGAACACATTTGGTTAGAAGATGGTTCGTCTCTGTGCGACATGACAAGAGAAACTCAACAAGAAGAACCCTTTCTCAAACGAGGGAGATGATGCAATTACATTGGGTATGAATACAGAACCTTAAAAAAGGAAAGGAAGCAATGAGGGACATAACGCTTCCAAATTTTAGCATGGAAAATGCCCTGATCGAAGCGCATGCGTGAAGGAAGGCAAAACAAGGAAACTTTGCTATACGCAGAAACACCTACTCCCTCCTTGTTTAGGTCCACGGTCACGCCTAGCTTCCCCACCTTGCGTCGGCTAGCACAGATTCCTAACTCGCGTCAACTTCCCAATGACCGCCCAAGTCATGCGTTTGCAAGGACTTCCCTACCTTGTCCCGGCGGTCCCAAGCTGCGCCACGGTTTCTAACTCGCGTCAACTTCCCAATGAGCGCCCAAGTCATGCTTGCAAGCACACGGCTTCCCAAGTTGCCGGTCCACCGGCTAGCACACTCGGTTTCCCAATTCACGCCAACTTCCCAGCATCTCCCACGCCCAGGCCCCACCAATTGCGCCGACTGCAGGCACCCTTCCACACACTTTGCGCCGGTCCCACCAGCTAGCACACTCGGTTTCCTAACTCACGCCAACTTCCCGATGTCGCCCAAGCCATCGGCCCCACCAATTGTGTGACCTCCGATTTGTGCAAAACTACCGGAGGCAAGGATTCCAAATCCTATTTATAAAGGTGAGACAAGCCTCCTCAATTCTCTTTACGGTTTCTTTGTTAATAGTTTGTCACCATCTTATGCTTACCTGCAACAAAGCCCTGTTCCGAGCTAGCGGGGGACTTAATGTTGATGGTGGTTTTTAAACAAGGGGTAAAATCGTAAAACCCCATGACCTAGTGTTACCCGCAACACATTAACTAAGAGCATTTAACTTTCAGGTGTAAATAATTAATAGGGGTATTTTTCAAAATACCAAATTAGGAGTTTTCAACACGGAACCCTAATTCCAAAACCAAGCCCATCTGCGCACCATGGAAACAATGCCAAACCAAGCGCATCTGCGCACCATGGCAACGGTGCCAAACCAAGACGCATCTTTGCACCATGGCAACAATGCCAAACCAAGCCGCATCTCTGCGCACCATGGCATCCATGCCAAACCAAACCCCGCATCTCTAATGGCAACCATGCCAAACCAAGCCACTCCATGGCAACCATGCCAAACCAAGCCGCACCTCTGCGCACCATGGCAACCATGCCAAACCAAGCCGCACTCTGCGCACCATGGCAACCATGCCAAACCAAGCCGCATCTCTGGCACCATGGCAACCATGCCAAACCAAGCGCACTGCGGCACCATGGCAACAATGCCAAACCAAGCCGCACTGCAACAACTTTTTCATCTGGCAACCATGCCAAACCCAAACTACGTATCACATTCATTGGCAACCATGCCAAACTAAAGCCGCTATGCCTTTGGCCCACGCAAATATAGCGCCCTTGCAAAACGTGCAACTAGGTCAACATGGCGCACGTGCCATTGGCACATGCCAACACGTGTCGCAAGCCATATTTCCAAGCCGCTATGCCTTTGGCCCACGCCAAATATAGCGCCCTAGGTTTGCAAGACTTGCAACTAGGTCAACATGGCCGGCATGTGCCAATGGCACATGCCAACACGTGTCGCAAGCCATATTTCCAAGCCGCTATGCCTTTGGCCCACGCCAAATATAGCGCCCTAGGCTTGCAAGACTTGCAACTAGGTCAACATGGCATAGACGTGCCATTGGCACATGCCAAGAAACACGTGTCGCAAACCATATTTCCAAGCATTTATGCCTTTGGCCCACGCCAAATATAGCGCCCTAGGTTTTGCAAGACTTGCAACTAGGTCAACATGGCCGCACGTGCCATTGGCACATGCCAACGCACGTGTCGCAAGCCATATTTCCAAGCAGTATGCCTTTGGCCCACGCTGCAGCGCCCCTAGGCTGCAAGACTTGCAACTAGGTCAACATGGCCGTACGTGCCATTGGTACATGCCAACACGTGTTGGAAGCCATATTTCAAGCCGCTATGCCTTTGGCCACGCCAAATATAAGCGCCCTAGGCTTGCAAGACTTGCAAGACTAGGTCAACATGGCCGCATGTGCCATTGGCACATGCCAACACGTGTCATAAGCCATATTTCCAAGCCGCTATGCCTTTGGCCCGCCAAATATAGCGCCCTAGGCTTGCAAGACTTGCAACTAGGTCAACATGGCCACACATGCCATTGGCACATGCCAAACCTACTTTGGTATCCTAACTTGCAAACGTGCAACCTACCACCAAGGCATTCCGCACATGCCATTGGCGCATGCCAAAACACACGTTGGTAGCCTAACTTGCAAACCGTGCAACCTACCACCAAGGCATTCCGCACATGCCGTTGGCACATGCCAAACCTACACGCATTTGGTAGCCTAACTTGCAAACCGTGCAAACCTACCGCAAGGCATTCCGCACATGCCATTGGCACATGCCAAACCTACACGCTGGTAGCCTAACTTGCAAACCGTGCAACCTACCACCCAAGGCATTCCGCACATGCTATTGGCACATGCCAAACCCACACTCACGGTAACCTAACTTGCACAAACCGTGCAACCTACCACCAAGGCATTCCGCACATGCCATTGGCACATGCCACACGCGCCACTAGCGGCGCCACTTGCACTCAAGATGCAACCAACACTCGAGACATCAACACAAGGCTGGGGATGCTTCTTTAGGGTTTTGGTTTGGCGGTCCTGACATGCGGCGTACACTACGCTCACATTAAGAAAGCGTGAAAAGGAATAAAGCGGTCAAATAAAAGGAAATAATGGTGAAAAACGTTTTCACCCATTAAACCATGCGATTTACCACCTCCTCCCATTATTTCACCCTTTACTCTCTTCCTTCATGAGGCCGAGTCACGTTTGATCTCGGCTGTATAAATAGGTCTTACCTATTTCCACAGACAACAAGTCTCGGTGGGGAGAAAAATACTACACTCTCGAGAAAGGCAACTTTGCAAGCTCTCCCAAAAAGCTTTCATCTCTTGCAAGCTTCTAGCTTTCACTTTACGATACAAGTCGAATCTTTACTCTCCTCAACACCTTTCTTTGCTTCCCTCCCCAAATCAACCCTTCTCCTCACTTTGTGACCGAAGCAAATCCAGAACGGCCATTTCTTGGTTTAGGTAGGACTTATGCAGTTGATCTCTCGAATCTATAAAGTGCTCACGTGCGGCACATTTGTTTAGGAGTTTGAACGTTTCTCACTCACCTACAAAATTCTTGAAATCGGCGAAGCTTGATTTTTACCCATAAATGAGTTCTATTCGACGTTTAACAAAAAAAAAACCTCCAAGATACATCTCAAGTTCTTAACACGTATTCATGAAGCTGGACAAACTGTTATAAGAACCAGATAAATCTCAGTGATTACTTTAGTTTTACGGCATAAAATTAAATCTCTGAGTTTCGTATCCTTAAATCTAAATTAGCATCAGAAAATACTTTTTGGCATCCGAATAATATTTGCACTTCACTACTACGAGAGTCTCTTAAATTATGCAAAAATCCACAAAAAAATGATTGTTTGATTGTTTATCGGTGCTTTGTAAGATCGTCGTGACATCATGCGAGGTCACTTAAGCCCAGGACTCACATGATAGCCCTCCAAGTGTTCTAATTCGGACCAAAATTTCACAAGACATGTAGGCAAACATCAAACTCTTGAACGGGTGGTACCTAATCTACAGTTCCATAATTAAACTATCTGGCTTACCACCTGACCTTCAAAGTCTAGAGTATGGCTTGAACATTAGAAAATTGTTGTTCAGAAGGCATTGACAATGTTAGTCAAGTCTAGGACAATATCCCCATCCGTGTTAATGAATCTAAAGTTAAATTCTGCTGAATACAACAACAACACAGACTAATATTATCAAACTCACAGAGTCACTCACACAGACCGGTGTTGGGTACTAACATGAGTATGACAAAAATTATGGATTATACCCCTCAGATATATAGTGTGGCTACATTCAACTTACGATGACATTCCAAAGATTCACAAGTTATATTCTAAACTAGTAGAGTTGCGACTTCGATGACGTCATTCAATCAAAGAATAAGCAGAATATAAATGGCTCATAAATCAATCTAAGGAATTAAAATGAAGGTATCATTATGCTAAGAAGACATAAATGAAAATCAGTATAGAGGATCGTCATGATTCCTTAAAAAAAGCAAAGAAAACGGAAATGATTTATATCGAGCTCTAAGAAGACATAAATGAAAATGAGAAAATTAAGATATATATTACTTTACATTTGAGAGAGGAGATATCATTATCTTGAGTATATGTAGTTATAATTGATCATCAGTAGACATTAGAAAGCCATAGATGCTGTGTTTGTGTTGGTTGGTTTAGAGACTGGCTAGCAAAAACGGAAAGGAAGAAAGAGGAGATACTGGTGAAGAATGAACTGGACAAGGGCGAGAGAAATGAGCCCCTAAGACGCAATCGCTTAAATAGAAGCACTGGAGGAGAGGATGCGGGTCTCATTTTTCATTGACCCAGGCCCATTACTAATCCTACGAGATAATCGAGGTCCCTTCAAGCAAGTTGGATCTAAACCCACGGGATAAATTGTCGATCCCGATAACTCGCCGCCAGTCTAGCAGCTTTGTTATCATGTACATATACCATCGAAGCAAGTCTCTCGTTAGTCTCATCAATATGAAGGCAACAGAGATCACTTTTGATATCAAATGCCGTGGAGAGTTTTTTCATCGTAGGATTACGCATAATTTTTCCTAATTATGATAGACGGGGCATTGTTTCTCAATTATAGACAAACTGAAATCACAATCGTACTCAAAAGATGTATGTTCGTGGAGTGCAAGTGTAATTTTACGCAAGTGTAATTTTACTTTATTTAAGAGGTCAGTCAAGCCCAGACACATAGCACTGTACGTTCGGTCACCATAGTACACCAGTGGCGATTGACCCTGCTAGTTTGATGACAATCTAGTGCGAGTCTCATTTTCTTTAACGGAAAATGGGTCATTTGTCCAAAAATTTTTAAAACATGGTTAAAATGGACGAGTAAAAATTATTATGGGCGAAATGGACAAAAAAAAATAGCAAGTATGAAACTGGATTCATCCTGGCTTGAACTTAAAAAATACTAGCGAGGATGAAACTGGATGCATCCTGATGTAAATTAAAAATAAGAAAAAAAATTGAAAATGGGTAGGATACATTGGTTACATCACGGCTATTTTATATTTTTGACCATTTAAACGATATCAAGAAATCTAAATGTCTTTTTCACCCATGAATTATTGATTTTGGTCTTTTTAACCAATTTTGTGTTTCTTTAACCCGGCCCATTACTAAGCCATGCGGGAGGTGGCTGTGGTTGTCTTGAATCTTGATATATTCGTAAGATTCTGATTACGCTTTGGAGTGGGTAAAAATTCAACAATTTGATTAGAGGGTAGAATGGAGTGTATCTTACACCACTGGATACGAAATTCAACATTAACCACACATCCATCTTGAGTAGAAATCTTGACTTAGGGCATTTCTACATATTACCTTAGTTAGATTAAGCCTTTTTCAAGTATCATGCCTCGTTGTTGCTCTTTGCGGCATTAAGTAATTTCTTTTACTGCTTGAGAACATAATGCTCAGACGCGCACACACACAAGAAGAAAATGGACAGCCAAAAGAAATAGGCCTCCCACTATGTAGTTTCGAAATTAAGTTCACTCGAGTCACTACTCTGGATCTTCAAATCCTTCCCGCAAGACCCTTCAAATCGCTTGTTTACATGGCATTTGACCACCGCTGAGTTTGGTAATAATCTGGCTCCGCTTATGGCTCTACACAACATGCTGCAACCTATTAACAAAATCAAAATTTGTAAGTTACATCTGAAGTTCACAATAATTAGAATATCAGTCTCTAATTCTGCTTACTAATTTTATTTTGTAAGCTACAATACATGCTTTGGTTACAATTTTATGCTATAATACATGCTTAGGATCACATATCTACAAACACTAATATCAAGATAGATAGGGAGATAAAGTACATACCTAACATCTGTGCTGCTCTTTGCCTTTGAAGTGAGAGCTACCTTAACTGCATATGACAAATATGAAATCAGGACATGTCTTTTAAATCCATAATTTATTTACATTCGCTTCAAATTTTTTCTAAGTCTATGAACATATCAAATGGAATCATCAATACAAAATGTTTGGTAAATTAAACATAGAAGATAGTATATCTGATGGTGTGTCTCAAGTTAGACCCTGACTACAAACTAGGAAACCACTTAAACTTACCCCCTATTCATATCACAACGAAAAAGAATAAAATTTTCTTTAACGATATCTCATTAATTAAGTTTGAGAGGAGAAATGTGATGAGTATGCAATGATTGTTTTGTGGATGATCATCATGAACATCACAAGCCATAATCTATTGATATGTGGTAGTGGTGATGTTTGAGGCGGCCTAGATCTGTGATGGTGGTGAGGCGGCGTAAAAACATAGAGGAAGAATGAAAGAGGCTGTAAGAATGAATTTAAAGAGAAATGAACCCTAACGCAATTGCTTAAATAGGAGGACCGGCAGAGGTGGATGCGGGTCTCATTTTCTTGAACCCGGCCCATTGCGAAGCCATAAGGGAGTGGTTGTCGTTGTCTTGAATCTTGATATATTGGTAACATTTAGCACACTGGAGGGGGGTAAAAATTCAACAATTTGATTAGAGTGTAGAATGGAGTGTATCTTTCTTTTCTAAAGTGTAACGCTCCTGGTTAGGCAAAGATTGATGGCACGCAGAAACTCCAAATTCTTTTTTCTTTTCTTTTTTTTTTTCTTTTTTTTTTTGTTTTTTTTTTGATCGATAAATTAAAATTTTTATAAAAAGGAAGGAAGAGTACATGAAATATGGACTAAACCAACAAGAAGTCCGAAAAAAAATACCGAAGTTATGAGATCATTTTTGTTATTATGGAAGAAGTGAGATTACTTTTGAGATCATGAAGTTATGAGATCATTTTTGAAAAGGTGTTGTAGCCTATTATATGAAGTCACAAATTCTTTCGCTTCTGATCTCGAGGGCACATAATGACGCAATATCAAGGAAACAGAGATTGGGATATGCAAATGCTGAAAGTTGTCATTGTAAGATTACGCATCTGTTTATGGGTGAAAATCATTTCTGCTGATTTCGGTAATTTCGGCGTGAGTGAGAAATTGATTCAAACCCTAAACAAATGTGCTGCACGTGAGCACTTTGTAGATTCGAGAGATCGATCTCGTACAAGTCCGAGCCTAAACCAAGAAATGGCCGTTCCGGACTTGCTTCGGTCACAAAGTGGAGGAGAAGGGTTGATTTGGGGAGGGAAGCAAAGAAAGGTGTTGAGGAGAGTAGTATCTCGACTTGTATCGAGAAAGTGGAAAGCTTAGGAAGCTTGCAAGAGATAGAAGCTTTTGGGAGAGCTTGCAAAGTTGCCTTTCCGAGAGTGTAAGTGTAAGTGTATTTCTCCGACCGAGACTTGTTGTCTGGTGGAAATAGGTAAGACCTATTTATACAAGTCGAGATTGAAACGTACCACTGGCCTCATGAAGGAAGAGAGTAAAGGGTGAAATAATAGGAGGAGGTGGTAACCGCATGGTTTAATGGGTGAAAACGTTTTCACCATTATTTCCTCTTTTATTTGACCGCTTTATTCCTTTTCACACTTTCTTAATGTGAGCGTAGTGTCACGCCTGCATGCTCTGTGACCGCCAAACCAAAACCCTAAAGAAGCATCCCCAGCTTTGTGTCGATGTCTCGAGTGTCAGTTGCATCTTGAGTGCAAGTGGCGCCGCTAGTGGCGCGTGGTGGCATGTGCCAATGGCATGTGCGGAATGCCTTGGTGGTAGGTTGCACGGTTTGCAAGTTAGGTTACCGACGTGTGTGTTTGGCATGTGCCAATGGCTTGTGCGGAATGCGTTGGTGGTAGGTTGCACGGTTTGCAAGTTAGGCTACCAGCGTGTGTGTTTGGCATGTGCGGAATGCCTTGGTGGTAGGTTGCACGGTTTGCAAGTTAGGCTACCGACGTGTGTGTTTGGCATGTCCCAATGGCATGTGAGGAATGCCTTGGTGGTAGGTTGCACGGTTTGCAAGTTAGGCTACCGAGCGTGTGTGTTTGGCATGTGCCAATGGCATGTGCGGAATGCCTTGGTGGTAGGTTGCACGGTTTGCAAGTTAGGCTACCAGCGTGTGTGTTTGGCATGTGCCAATGGCATGTGCGACCATGTTGACCTAGTTGCAAGTCTTGCAAGCCTAGGGCGCTATGTTTGGCGTGGGCCAAAGGCATAGCGGCTTGGAAGTATGGCTTGCGGCACGTGTTGGCATGTGCCAATGGCAAGTGCGGCCATGTTGACCTAGTTGCAAGTCTTGCAAACCTAGGGCGCTATGATTGGCGTGGGCCAAAGGCATAGCGGCTCGAAAATATGGCTTGCGGCACGTGTTTGGCGCGTGCGGCCATGTTGACCTAGTTGCAAGTCTTGCAAACCTAGGGCGCTATGTTTAGCGTGGGCCAAAGGCATAGCGGCTTAGAAATATGGCTTGCGGCACGTGTTGGCATGTGCCAATGCGCGACGTGCGGCCATGTTGACCTAGTTGCAAGTCTTGAAACCTAGGGCGCTATGTTTGGCGTGGGCCCAAGGCATAGCGGCTTAGAAATATGGCTTGCGGCACGTTTTGGCATGTGCCAATGGCGCGTGCGGCCATGTTGACCTAGTTGCAAGTCTTGCGAACCTAGGGCGCTATGTTTGGCGTGGGCCCAAGGCATAGCGGCTTAGAAATATGGCTTGCGGCACGTGTTGGCATGTGCCAATGGCACGTGCGGCCATGTTGACCTAGTTGCAAGTCTTGCAAACCTAGGGCGCTATGTTTGGCGTGGGCCAAAGGCATAGCGGCTCGGAAATATGGCTTGCGTGCACGTGTTGGCATGTGCCAATGGCGCGTGCGGCCATGTTGACCTAGTTGCAAGTCTTGCAAACCTAGGGCGCTATGTTTGGCGTGGGCCCAAGGCATAGCGGCTTAGAAATATGGCTTGCGTGCACGCCTTGGCATGTGCCAATGGCATCGTAGCGCCATGTTGACCTAAGTTGCAGTCTTGCAAACCTAGGGCGCTATGTTTGGCGTGGGCCAAAGGCATAGCGGCTCGGAAATATGGCTTGCTGGGCACTGTTGGCATGTATGCCAATGGCACGTGGCAGCCATGTTGACCTAGCTGCAGAGTCTTGCAACCTAGGGCGCTATGTTTGGCGTGTGCCAAAGGCATAGCGGCCTCGGAAATATGGCTTGCGACACGTGTTGGCATGTGCCAATGGCACGTTCGGCCATGTTGACCTAGTTGCAAGTCTTGCAAACCTAGGGCGCTATGTTGGTCGTGGGCCAAAGGCATAGCTGGCTTGGAATTTGGCGTTGTTGCCATGGTAGCGCAGGGTGCGCTTGGCTTGGCATGGTTGCCATGGTGCGCAGAGTGCGGCTTGGTTTGGCATGGTTGCCGTGGTGCTGCAGATATGCGGCTTGGTTTGGCATGGTTGCCATGGCTGCGCAGAGTGCGGCTTGGTTTGGCATGGTTGCCATGGTGCGCAGTATGCGGCTTGGTTTGGCATGGTTGTCATGGTGCGCAGAGTGCGGCTTGGTTTGGCATGGTTGCCATGGTGCGCAGTATGCGACTTGGTTTGGCATTGTTGCCATGGTGCGTAGTATGCGGCTTGGTTTTGGAATTAGGGTTCTGTGTTGAAAACCCTAATCTGGTATTTTGAAAAAATACCCCTATTAATTATTTACACCTCGAGTTAAATGATCTTAGTTAATGTGTTGCGGGTAACACTAGGTCATGGGGTTTTACGATTTTACCTCTTGTCTAAAATCCACCATCAACATTAAGTCCCCCGCTAGCTTCTAAGCAAGGGGCTTTGTTGCGAGGTAAGCATAAGATGGTGACAAA
>JAJJWW010004850.1:0-44178 GCA_023531295.1 Papaver armeniacum
AGGGTCCATAGAAAGTTCTGGAATTTTCTCGCCGGAAAACCGGGATTATGGCCGAATTTGGCCTAGAAAAACACGCGCCGCCACCAAAAATTTTGTCGTCGGGAGAATATTCGACGGAATATTCCGTCGTCCTCCGTTAGGACTAACGGTCAAACGGGTCAACCGTCACCAACAAATCAACGTAGAAGAGAGTCACCAATGAGTCACCGTCTCGACTTTGGCCTTAGTCGGCCGAGTCACTGAGTTATCCTAGCGAGTCACCGATTCGACTTGGACCGAATCCACCTTAAGGCCGTTGCACAAAGCTGCCAGACTCAGCACACCATCATTGTGTCACCAAACCCTTATGATGCACAATGATCACACTTCTCATTTCATCCACGGCCATGAACTCAACTTCACCTCGCTTAAACTCCACCTGCCATCAAACCACCATTCACAAGTTACAGCCCAATTGCACCTCGCAAATGCATCACTGTAAAGACTATCTCGTAGCTTCATTCATCCCATCACTTATAACTTCAATTGAACACTTGCACCCGCCATCCTTTGCATCCATCGGGTTCATATCACCCATTCTTGGCTCAATGCCTTTCTTGTCTCTCTCAAAAAGATTCTATCTTGCATCCTGCATCTTTACCAAAGAACTCCAGGCCACAGCAACACTAATTAGCCATAGAAGCAACACCGATTCCCCTGCAACTCTTGGCAACACAATTGCCTTTATTTCCTTTCACTTCCATGACCTCCTCCACTGAGTCTTGCTATTGCACCTGCATCCTCCCAACCCAGAGTCACACTTTCACTTGTCACAGCACAGTCCCATCAACACCTTCTTGCATCACCTGAGCTGCAACTTCAGAGCAGCACCAGCCCCCATCACTGAGTCTCACTATCAGCAGCAACCTTTCTGCCTAGCCTCATCCAACTTCTCCATATCCAGACAGCCTGCAATGCCATCTCTTTCGTTTCCCTAAACCTCCTCCCTACAAAAGAACTAGACAAATTCAATTCAACAAAAACCCAAAATCAAATATCGCCTTCCCTTGTTTATCAAAGAACCCACGCCTAGACAGATTCAATTTGAGCACCGGTTATAACTCAACAAACCCATTCGCGTTGTTCACGCCTCATGTCTTCTTCATATAAATCACAGCCACAAGAATCCATCAATTAAACCCATCTTCTTATACTTCAAAATGATACAAACACGAATTGAGTTTTCCCATGAAAATCATCAACCAACAGAGCCCATCTTGAATCACCAGAACCCCATTAATTCTTCTTATTCCCTGAATTTCAATTTCGAATCAACCCTGCATCAGTAATTCTCTAAACCCAACTCGATTTCGATTCTCGAATCTCATACCAACCCATCTGGTCTTCAATTCCTTCTCAATCTGCAACACCAAAGTAGTTAATTCAACCTCGACCCAAGCTTAACCACCTTTCAAACTTCTTCATTCTCTCATCTTCATATCAGTTTCATTCCATTGAACCATTTATTTCAACTTTCGAGATCCCCTTTTTGATTCTATCTCATCACCGACAAATCATCATTCTTCATTGTAATCGCCATCGATTATCCCATCGTTTGCTCAATCTTCTCAAGAACAACTAACTCGAGTATCTCCATTCAATCTGCCGGCTCACGATTTGCTCTGCGGTGAAGCTTCAGTGATATTGCGGCAGCCATTTCTCGATTTCCGTAATCGAATGATTGAGATGAATATAGGGTTGTAATAATTTGGGTGAAGTGGGTTTGATCCGGGTAAAGGGTTCGGATCCGGTACGGTTTAGGATATGGAGCAGGGTATGTGGGCTTGGGTGAGAGTTTAGGGTGTGGGCTGATTTAAACACCCACCATAAGTACACCCCATTAGTGCAATTTTCACTCCCTTCTTTTGGATAAGGGACACCTCTTTGACCTCCCCTTATCCTTGGCGGGCTCCATATAGTATTCCCTCCTTGGTGAAATGACAATTTTACCCTTTTAGCTCAAATAAGGTGATTTCTTCTTCTTTTCCTCCGTGCGACTCCAAAGTAGCTACAAAACTCAAAACAAGCGTAAAATACATAATTTACAAGAAAAATAGCAAAGAAAGCATAAACTACTAGATAGTAAATTAGGTGTATTCTACACCTATCAGGCAAGATAAAAAAGAAATCACAAACATCTTCGTCTCATCGTTTGTGATTCCGTAATATGTAGTTTCGCTACCATACGATTTAGATTATTATGAGGTGATCAATAATTCTAGGTCTGTTTCTTGGGAATATAAGTCCAGGGTTATTGATTGGTTCCTATTCACCTTGATTTTATCAAAAGACGGAACAAAACTCGTAGGTTTATCTTTTTGAGACGGATTTATCTATTATCGTAGACTTTTCCGTGCGATCTGATTTGTTTATTAAAGTCATCGACTTTGTGTCATAGCAACTCTTGGTTGTGGGTGAGATCAGCTAAGGGAATCAAGTGCATAGTATTCTGTTTGGAATAAGAGAAAGATTGAGCGCAATAAGTACCTTGAATCAATGTGATATTGATTAGGGTTCAACTACGATCCAGCATCAGAAGTTAGTTTGTAGTACGCTAGTGTCCTGTAGCGGCTTAATAAGATATGGTGTTCAACTGGACTAGGTCCTGCAGTTTTTCTTCATTTGCGGTTCCTAACAAAATTTCGGTTTTATTTTATTTCTATTCCGCATTATATTGTCCATCTTTATAATTGAAATAATACGGGTTGTGCGTTTAAGATCAATCAATTTGAATATGCAACCTTTGGTTGTTGGTTTACATTGATTGACACTTGGATGTTGGTCTTTGGAACCATCCAAGTTATTCCTTGTATTTGATTAGGACTCACGATTTTGGTTTAGTACATCAAATCAAGAAAGAGATATTAACTCCTCGATATACTTTTATCTATATTGAATCATTTGTCTAGTTGATTCTCTAGAAAGTATATTGGAGTTAGTCCATACAGATTGCTAAGAGAAATATTGGGAGGTCTTGTTAGACCCCGCTTTTTCACTAGTGACCATGGCTACACTGAGTACTCGCTTATGCCTTGTGCCACTGGCATGAACGAACTATGCTGGGCCTATGCCGCAATGCCACCGGCATGCGCTAAAAAGTGCCAATATGTCATTGTCGGGCATCAATGGTGTGGCCATAATCAATGGCCACCCCTTCCTCATGAGATGTAATCTCAACCGCCCAAGTTCGCCACCGAGATGACGGGTTTGTTGCAAGTTTTAGGCGACCATCCAAAATAAGCCTAATAGCACCACATGTTATTTTCTTTGTGGCAAGTCTCTTGACTTTTACTTGCCACACGTAGCAAACTGCACATGTTTTCCACAAAAACACTCGATACATCAAGCATGTCACAAACTTGGGGATACTCATCGGGGTATTGCTCGGAGGTTTACAACGTGTGACACGCAATATGCCCGTTATAAGAAAATGTCATGAAGCGGGACAGCTTATTGGTGGCAAAAAGTAACTTGGTGTAAACGGATCCACTTCCTTCATCGTGGAAGCACGGTTTTTAATAGTTACACATTACTCCACTCTTCCACCACTCAATCATTCCCTACGAGACCACTTTGCATTTAATTATGACTTGTATAAATAGGTTTCACCTATTTTCCACCGCACAACAAGTTTTGGTGGAGAACAACATAGTATCGAGAAATCACCAAATAACTAATAGTTTTCATTTCGCAAGCCAGTTCTAAATTTCCGATACAAGTCATAAAACATCCATACCTTGGAATTAACCATCTTGTCCAATATCTTCTTCGCTTCCCTCCCTAAGGCCAACCCTTCTCCTTCACTTTCAGGATGAATAACCTCGAACGACCATTTCTTGGTTTAGTCCAAGATTGTATGCATTGATCTCCCGAATCAAAAAGTACTCACATGCGAAGCACCTTTAACCGTTTAGGTTTAGATTCTACATACCTAAATTTACCAAAACCAGCGAAACGGTTTTCAACCACAAACAATTGGCGACTACAAGGGGAGATTAAATCTCTTTGTCGCAACTCCAAATTCGTAAGATGATCGGTCTTAGAACGATTCTATGATCCCAAATTCCACTCGGACTGGAGAATGGTGATGTCTCTTATCCCAACAAAACACCTAATAACGCGACCCAATGAAGAAATTCCAAGGTTGGCAGAATTGGCACGGGTTCGTGGAGATCCACACAAGGAACATAAACCCGATGAAGAGATGATAAAAAACATACTCAAATTTCTTGTCGATTGACATCAAATTTGAGCTAGTCTACTCTGCCATAGAAATTCCAACACTGGGGACTGACGTCTCGAATGATCATTCTCGGTCAATTGTAACACCCCGTGTTTTTAGCATGGCGCATGCTAAAAGATGCGCCATTTGCTTGTGATGAAGCTTCATCCAAAGCTTCCGTTTAGCGTGAAAAGGTGGATTGGCTTAAGGTTAATACCGCGCCAAAAATGGCGCATTATGTTTGGCATTTGGCCAAGGGCCAATGTTGCATCATCATGATACATTAGGCCATTGGGTAGGTGGGCTCGATCTTACGCCCGAAATCATTGTGCAATAAATGAAACGAAGAAGACCGGTGGTGCGCAATCATTGTACGCAATCGTTGTGTGTAATCATTGTGCAACAAACAGAACAATTGGTGCACAATCATTGTGCGGCGACGGAACCAGTGGTGCACAATCATTGTGCAATAGAACGGAGACTCGCAATCATTGCGGCCCTTGAGAAATTCATGGCAACGGCCATGAATAGTGAAGCATGTCAATATGCTCCCCTTTTCATACTTGTAGAAATTCCATTAAGACATATATAGGGAGGGTAGTTGGTTGAAGGTGCATATGCGGACTATGTACCAAGTAAGCTTCATAGCTTAGTCAGGAAGAGCATAAATGATGCCTAAGGCTCATTTATAGTTGCGTAGCCTTTCGAAGAGGGTATTTGATGCGTTGGCATCACTATGCCACAGCGCGGACCCGATGATGCATAATCATTATGCATCTTGGCGGAATGGCCTATACGAACCAGTGCCATTACCGCTTTTGCTAGGCCACAGCCTTGCAAACGATTTGGTTTAATTTTCTGTTCCTTCGTGGATGAACTACGATCCGTGCTTGATCCCTTTGGAGTAGGGAAGGGTGCGAGGGCAGCCACAATGAGTTGCGGCATTGCGGTCCAAGACGTTGGCCCCTCATATCATCTAAGCTCGGTAGCTCGACGCGAGAGATGATTGTGGCCAGACTTGATGAGGCTTAGTTGCATGCCAAGTAAGTGGATGCTCATACTTCCTATCAAGTTATAAAGAGATGGTAAGCGAGGTAACGTTGGGAAATGGCAAGGGCTTGTGTGGCCTACGCTAAAGTCTAAGGCTTATGCCTGGACAAGACACGGCAATGTGACGGTTGCTCAGCTAGCTAGGAAATTCATTTATGAATTCCCTACGTAAAAGGTAAAGCCAGAGACGCATGAAAAATGCATTGGCATTGGCCTTATGGCCTTAAACCCTTTTTGCGGGACAAGGTAAGTTGGAATGGTGTGGAAGCTAAGTTAGCTGCGTCATGCTCCACGAGCATGCTTGCAAGGGCAATTGGACGTGCATTTGCCTAGCTTTGAGGCCCGGATCGTAGCTTCATCATGGCGCACCTGGGAGATTACGGCTGCATGGGGCAACGCGCCAAAGGCGTAATTTTCCGGTCCGTCACGAGATGGTATCGAGCAAGTTCCGAGAAAACTCTAGGGACTTGTGCGGAGTGGACTCATTGGCGAGTATTTTCCTTGATGGAAACTTAAAGTTGGAGAGTAGGCCAACACGCGCGGGAAAGAGTTTGTAGCTCGCTGAGTCGGGTTACTTTGCAAATCGGGTTGAGCTTGTTCAAATACTTTGGAGATTGCTCGGCCTAAGTGGCACCCCACTTACAGTGGATATCAGGAAGACCGTCCCGGGACGGTGGGTAGACAATGGGACCGATCATCCCCACACGTTGGCACCGGCCAAGGGTGTGCGTTGTCGCCCGGCTAGCATCCCACTTACGAGTGGCACCTGGATGACCGTCGGTGACGGTGGGCAAGCTGGATACCGATCCACACAAAGATTTGTGCTAAAATTTTGTCATTTTGATGACACCTTTCAACCTTGTGAACCCTAGGGATTTCGAGTGCGTAGTATGGGATGCGCATTCGGGATACCTTTGTCGAGATATCCTCTTGGCAATCGCCAATTGCGATTCTTGGTTTAGTTGTGGGCACTTTTGGATCCCCAGGCGGTGGTATGGGACATGTGCTCGAAGGTCTAAATTGTTGTTCATGACAACTTGAAGAAACCCGTGATTTCGAGCATCCGGGTATGGGACTTTTGCTCATGGAATCCAACTCAAGAGATTGTCCACAATAGCTTTGGTTTTGAATTTCGGGGACGAAATTCTTTGAAGGGTGTGATAATGTAACACCCGTGTTTTTAGCATGGCGCATGCTAAAAGATGCGCCATTTGCTTGTGATGAAGCTTCATCCAAAGCTTCCGCAGCGTGAAAAGGTGGATTGGCTTAAGGTTACGATACCGCGCCAAAAATGGCGCATTATGTTTGGCATTTGGCCAAGGGCCAATGTTGCATCATCATGATACATTAGGCCGTTGGGTAGGTGGGCTCGATCTTACAAAGCGAAATCATTGTGCAATAAAAAACAATGAAGAAAGGGTGGTGCGCAATCATTGTACGTAATCGTTGTGTGTAATCATTGTGCAACAAACAGAACAATTGGTGCACAATCATTGTGCAGCAGACGGAACGAAAGTGGTGCACAATCATTGTGCAATAGAACCGGAGACTCGCAATCATTGCGGTCCTTGAAAATTCATGGCAACGGCCATGAATAGTGAAGCATGTCAATATGCTCCCTTTTCATACTTGTAGAAATTCCATTAAGACATATATAGGGGAGGGGTAGTTGGTTGAAGGTGCATATGCGGACTATGTACCAAGTAAGCTTCATAGCTTAGCCGGAAGAGCATAAATGATGCCTAAGGCTCATTTATAGTTGCGTAGCCTTTCGAAGAGGGTATTTGATGCGTTGGCATCACTATGCCACGGCGCGGACCCGATGATGCATAATCATTATGCATCTTGGCGGAATGGCCTATACGAACCAGGCCATTACCGTTTTTGCTAGGCCACAACCTTGCAAACGATTTGGTTTAATTTTCTGTCCCTTCGTGGATGAACTACGGTCTGTGTTTGATCCCTTTGGAGTAGGGAAGGGCACGTAGGCAGCCACAATGAGTTGCGGCATTGCCGGTCCAAAGACGCGTTGGCCCTCATATCATCTAAGCTCGGTAGCTCGACGCGAGAGATGATTGTGGCCGACTTGATGAGGCTTAGTTGCATGCCGATGCAAGTGGATGCTCATACTTCCTATCAAGTTATAAAGAGATGGTAAGCGAGGTAACGTGGGAAATGGCAAGGGCTTGGTGTGGCCTACGCTAAAGTCTAAGGCTTATTTGGACAAGACACGGCAATGTGACGGTTGCTCAGCTAGCTAGGAAATTCATTTATGAATTCCCTACGTAAAGGTAAAGCCAGAGACGCATGAAAAATGCATTGGCATTGGCCTTATGGCCTTAAACCCTTTTGCGGGACAAGGGTAAGTTGGAATGGTGTGGAAGCTAAGTTAGTTGCGTCATGCTCCACGAGCATGCTTGCAAGGGCAATTGACGTGCATTTGCCTAGCTTTGAGGCCCGGATCGTAGCTTCATCATGGCGCACCGGGAGATTACGGCCTCGGGGCAACGCGCCAAAGGCGTAATTTTCGGTCCGTCGCAGATGGTATCGAGCAAGTTCCGAGAAAACTCTAGGGACTTGTGCGGAGTGGACTCATTGGTAGTATTTTCCTTGATGGAAACTTAAAGTTGGAGAGTAGGCCAACTTCTGCGCATGGGAAAGAGTTTGTAACTGTGAGCCGATTACTTTGCAAATCGGGTTGAGCTTGTTCAAGTATCGTGAGATTGCCCGGCCTAGTGGCACCCCACTCTACGAGTGGATATCCAGGAAGACCGTGGGACGGTGGGTAGACAATGGGACCGATCATCCCCACACGTTGGCACCGGCCAAGGGTGTGCGTTGTCGCCCGGCTAGCATCCCACTCCTACAGTGGCACTGGATGACCGTCGGGGACAGTGGCAACTGGATACCGATCCACACAAACCTTTGTGCTAAAATTTTGTCATTTTGATGACACCTTTCAACCTTGTGAACCCTAGGGATTTCTGAGTGCGTAGTATGGGATGCGCATTCAGGATACCTTGTCGAGATATCCTCTTGGCACTGGCCAATTGCGATTCTTGGTTTAGTTGTGGGCACTTTTGGATCCCCCAGGCGGTGGTATGGGACATGTGCTCGAGGAAGGTCTAAATTGTTGTTCATGACAACTTGAAGAAACCCGTGATTTTCGAGCATCCGGTATGGGACTTTTGCTCATGGAATCCAAACTCAAGAGATTGTCCACAATAGTTTTGGTTTTGAATTTCGGGGACGAAATTCTTTGAAGGGTGTGATAATGTAACACCCGTGTTTTTAGCATGGCGCATGCTAAAAGATGCGCCATTTGCTTGTGATGAAGCTTCATCCAAAGCTTCCAGCAGCGTGAAAAGGTGGATTGGCTTAAGGCCAATACCGCGCCAAAAATGGCGCATTATGTTTGGCATTTGGCCAAGGGCCAATGTTGCATCATCATGATACATTAGGCCAGTTGGGTAGGTGGGCTCGATCTTACAGTGAAATCATTGTGCAATAAAACAAAACAAATCGAAGGCAAGGGTGGTGCGCAATCATTGTACGCAATCGTTGTGTGTAATCATTGTGCAACAAAGCGAGAACAATTGGTGCACAATCATTGTGCAGCAGACGAGAACGAGTGGTGCACAATCATTGTGCAATAGAACGGAGACTCGGCAATCATTGCCGGGTCCTTGTAAATTCATGGTAACGCCATGAATAGTGAAGCATGTCAATATGCTCCCCTTTTCATACTTGTAGAAATTCCATTAAGACATATATAGGGAGGGGTAGTTGGTTGAAGGTGCATATGCGGACTATGTACCAAGTAAGCTTCATAGCTTAGTCGGAAGAGCATAAATGATGCCTAAGGCTCATTTATAGTTGCGTAGCCTTTCGAAGAGGGTATTTGATGCGTTGGCATCACTATGCCACTGGCGCGGACCCGATGATGCATAATCATTATGCATCTTGGCGGAATGGCCTATACGAACCAAAGGCATTACTGCTTTTGCTAGGCCACAGCCTTGCAAACGATTTGGTTTAATTTTCTCGTCCCTTCGTGGATGAACTACGGTTCGTGGTTGGATCCCTTTGGAGTAGGGAAGGGTACGAGGCAGCCACAATGAGTTGCAAAAGATTGCCGGTCCAAAGACGTTGGCCCCTCATATCATCTAAGCTCGGTAGCTCGACGCGAGAGATGATTGTGGCCAGACTTGATGAGGCTTAGTTGCATGCCGAAGTGGATGCTCATACTTCCTATCAAGTTATAAAGAGATGGTAAGCGAGGTAACGGGAAATGGCAAGGGCTTGGTGTGGCCTACGCTAAAGTCTAAGGCTTATGCCTGGACAAGACACCGCAATGTGACGGTTGCTCGGCCTAGCTAGGAAATTCATTTATGAATTCCCTACGTAAAGGTAAAGCCAGAGACGCATGAAAATGCATTGGCATTGGCCTTATGGCCTTAAACCCTTTTGCGGGACAAGGGTAAGTTGGAATGGTGTGGAAGCTAAGTTAGGCTGCGTCATGCTCCACGAGCATGCTTGCAAGGGCAATTGGACGTGCATTTCCCTAGCTTTGAGGCCCGGATCGTAGCTTCATCATGGCGCACCGGGGAGATTACGGGCCATGGGGCAACGCGCCAAAGGCGTAATTTTCGGTCCGTCACATCAATAGTTTCACCACCAAGCAGAAACCGGTAGACCAGAAGGAAAGCAGCGCGTTGGTGGAAAATTTATTGTGAACTGCACCTTTCAAAGGACCAATGAGCGGAGACATTTGATGCGATCAATCAAATATCCCTAGACACGTGTTTGGTTCCTTCACACCCGAGACTCCAAGAATATCGTAGATGTACGTCAACAATGTTACATTTACTCAAGACGACATGATGTCGAAGAAGGAAATAACTGGGCCCTACACGTCATTGCTCGCATCAAGGATTCGAGAGTTCAAAAGGGCCCTCATCGATACGGGGCGTCCCCGGATGACAAGCCTAAAGGTTTTCTTATTGATGATAATAATGATAGTGACAATATCGAGATTGATGTTAGTGATGATATCGATGAATTGTTTTGTTCAAGTAAAGATATCCACGGGGTCGGGGTTCGTCCTATTCGGATATTCACACGACCAAGAGGTACCGGATTTTCTTGTCCTTAAAGGGGAAGGAAAGCTGGATATCTAAATTATGAGTTTAATGGATCCTGTTTAGCAAAAAGATGGATATTTCTTGCTTATTAGAAAGACCGATTTGATATCACCTTTCGATTTGAATTAGCAAAAGCAATGTCTACTTGCATAATATGGATTCCAAACATGCATGATATGTATGTGAATGAGTCGAATTACTTATCCTCGGTCTATTAGTGAAATATCTCTTCGTGTGGATTGTGAAAGATGCTCCACTAGAATTATATATATCATTTTACCCATATATAGGTTAATATTTGGAGTAACTTTGGTAAACAATTTTTTATCGGGATTCTTAAACAGGACAACAAAGAAAAACGAACAAACTCTAACTTAATATTTGGATAACAAAATCCTAACAAAATAGATTCAATAAAATAATATGGTATACAGCCAAACTTAATTAAAAGAAAAAGAAAACAAATTAAAAATTGAAATATAGAAGCCTACGAATAATAGTGGTTATAGACCACCTAAATATAATTTATTAAACCATCATCCATCTTACATGTATCAAATTTTTGAAATGCGAAACCTCTTTTAAAACCTACGTTATCATTGACATTTATTATTATAACCAGGACCTCCATAAGTAAAAACCGTATCCATTTGTATCATGGTGGTTGTTGTCAATTGCCAAGTCAGAACTTGATCTGGATTTGTAATTCTTATACCCACATTTTCGGGATCCTTGCTCACGTTGTGTTCATTAACTACTTGGACCCAATTAAAATAACTCGATGTTTTCAATCAGCCTTCGAAGGAAAATGACCGCTACCCATTTGTGTCAAGTATGTCGTCCTTTACTTTTGTTATTAAGTGATTTCCCCACCAAAATGTATTTTTGTTGATGTCGTGAGATAATTTTGTGAAGAGGGAACTTGGATAATATCCGACCAATTACCTTGTACTTGGACCCACCATTGTCCACCAATTTGGTCCTCGCCAAATTATTCAACATTATATATAGATCAAAGTTGGCAATGAGTATAAAATTTGATCACTTGTATCTTCTTACCTTGTGAATATCGAAGGTTGCATCTTTCTCGGGACGCCATTAAAAGTGGATACCTCGGTGAAACTACCACCAAGGCAGTAACTGGATTGCACAAAACCATCACATAGGAGGTCGTAGCAACCCGTGTTGTCGTATCCGTCGCTCTAGAAGAAAAGAAGTCAATTGGTTTGATCTTTTAAGAAAAAGATATCAAACAATAATATATGAACTTGCAAGATGTCCTTGTCACTAGGACATTCCGTATAACTAAAAGGGTAATAATACTTACCGCCCAAAAGTATAAAAAGAATCTAGGTTGGTCGTCCTCGTATATGTGTCGGTTCACCTAATCAAAAAGATAAAACTCAATGGTGCCAAATAAGAGATATATTTGGTTGTATATAATATATGGCATATAACTTACTATCCATCCGGCTTCAATGGTATTTTTACATCATCATCATTTGTAACCCGATTTGGGATACACTTATTTCAGCAGGTGTTTCCATAACTGGTTTCCAAATATTTATTTTTGCTTGCGCTCCAAGAAAATTTCCAATCACCTCGATTACCGCATACTGTACAATGTATTTATGCATATACAAAAAAACGTTTCGATTATTATTTGTACAAAGAGTAAAGTAAAGTAAACTAATAATAACAATATATGGTATGTGATTATGTATACCTCATGGCCGCTTCCAATGCCGTTTGATCGTGATGCATTAAGATTTTTGTAAGGTGATAAATTTGGATGATCATGTTTACGCAAAAATTTTGGATTGTAATTTTTTCCTTTTCTCCGTATAGGGATAGTTCCTTCCGGACATGATCCATATTTCTGCCAAGTTTGTTGAAGGTTAAGCGTACCGAAATTATTTGATTTCGTTTCATTTAGTATAATTTGGTTTCAATTTGTTTCATAACAATAAAAAATAGAATAATTTTGTAAGAGTTTAATATAAAAGCATTTATAGATATTACTTGTGAAAATATGTATATATATTGAACCTCGTATTTTGTGATTATGAAGCAAAGGATGATTAAGACTAGGTTGTTTGTAAATATCATAACAATCGATGATCTCGTTATTTTCCATCATGCAAAATAAAAATAGATACATCCATAAACATAAGATAATCTATATACACATTAATGCATGTACAAATAACACTTCACCTTAATAGTTTTTATTATTGCTTTGTTCACCACATCTAGGATCGTTCTTCCTTCAACTAATTTTTCATTAATGATTATCATTATGAACAGCCAGCACGTTAAGACAATAAAGTTCGACATCGTCAATGAGTACTTTTCTTTTTTGAAGAAGGGTAATGAAAAGATTGATTAAAAGATTATATAGACTTAGGCCATTAATATTATAATATTTGCAATTAATACTATAATATTTAAAAGAAATGTTAATATTATAATATCTGCAATGAATAAAAATATTTGGAATTAATACTAAAATATTTGCAATGGATAAAAATATTTGCAATTAATATTATAAGTTGCTTGAGAGAACAAAATCTAATGAGCAATTAATATTATAATATTTTTAATTAAATTTCGATTAAATATTATAACGCTATAATATTTGTAATTAAATTTAAATTCTTTACCTTAAATCCATTAATAGATACCAGTATAATATTTACACTTTAATTTCAATTATGTTTAAAAGATCTTTTCACCTTAAATCCAATTCCAAAATTCAATATATTATCGTCAATTATGGCATTTTCTCTTGAAAAATTATCCAAATGTCCTAAACTAAGGTGTAAATAATACCCAAAAATATTGAACATGCCTATACTCACCTGAGCTTGCTGCATGTACCCGAATGAGCCCAAATCCTATTGCAACCCGTCACGAGACGCCTAGTTTGGGCTGGTCAGTTTAAATGGGCGGGCTAGAGTTTTCCTAAAATATAATAGCATGGCCTGGTACTGCCGAAAGAGCCCGCCTGGTATCCGTTTAAATTTTTTTAAAGGTTTTGTAGCGCCCTAAGCTAGCGGTGACTAAACCAAGAATTTAATTAAATAAAGAGGCACTAACGAACTAAATCAAATACTTAAGCATTCAAATAGGAAATATCTACTACAACTTAACCCAAAACTAGCCCCGCTCTGAAATATACATATATATAAAATCTCCTCTCAAATCAAGAGTATAAAACACATTTTGGCTAAGTTAGCCTATGTAAGTGGTGGTTGAGATTTACTCTCCCAATACATAAATTTATGGTTGTAATTTTTTCCATTAAACTATCATTTAATGACCCATTAAGCAAAATCTAATATAAGAAATGATTAATCTAATAAATGCCTATCTAATTAGTGTTTCACACTAATTGGTGATAATAAATAATTTATTAATTCCTCATAATAATGTTTTTTCACTAATTACTCATAATAAAGGATCTATTAATTTTTTCATTATAAATTTTCTCTTAATTAAATTAATAAATTTGTATCTCCATTAATAAGTAATTTTAGATTAAGGATCTAGAATTTAAAATTGAACATTTTGAGTAAGAAAATTTTAAGTATTTGTGTCTCAGAATGGCATAAGTAGTGTTGTGAACTTCCGTGCATGGTTTCATTAATGTATCTGATGCATTTGTTTGTTTTTCATGCACTCTATTATTTTTGGAAACTTCCTACTGGGTTGTGGTTGCTCACCCTTTTTCCTCCCTTTCCACAGAGAACGCGAAGAAAGACTATCAGATAAGAAATTATTATATACCACGGAGATTTGGGTATCACGTTTTAAATTTAATCGAAGCATTATTTTGTTTTAATTTGATACTTCTTATTTTATAATTATTATTTGAAAGTTTTCTAATTTTAAAAGTAAGATTACATTTCATTTAGTAAACTTAATTGAACTTGAATTATTGAAATCTTTTAAAACGAAAAATCTAGTCCTACATGAGTGGCGGCGGAAATTTGGACTTGCTAGCTGGATCGGACCCGACCCACAAGGTCGAACAACGCGCCCGCTAGAAGTCCGGAAATCCCATTGGTCACACGCCACCACTACAAAATCACATGATACCACTTTGTTTCCACCCCACGTGATTGCGCGTGCTTTTAATTTTTAATCACAAATGTCATGTATAAAGCTTAGATTGAACAAACTTAAGTCTTCAATTAATTTTTTCTATTTTTGTTGTAATTATATTCTCTTTTATAATGAAATCTAATACATTTTATTTTAATATACTAAAAACCATTATTTGGCTAACTTTGCATGTGTTAGTGGTGGTCCAGATTTGTCTTAGGAAAGATAAATCAATGGCCATGATTATCCAGACCATACACATTTTTTGCACGTGTGCGTTAGGTTTTAGGGAGATGGATGAGTCACCGTGGGTTCTCAATCGTTTTGTGCAGTACCCAAAATCCTTTATCCTAGAAATCTTGATACCCCAAGCTTCAGTGTAGCAAAGCTGCCTTTGCTCCCTGCAGCGTCAACTCCAGCCATATCTTCCCAGAATACTGGAATCATCCGCGCTGAAGATGATACTGTCGCCGATAATGATCCACCTCGCAAGAAACCCTAACTTCAGAAGATTCCCGAAGGTTTCTCGGCATATATCATTGCCGAAGATTAAGCATTATGAAGCCTTGCACCAAATAAAACAATAATTGAGAATAATATATCATGTATCTTTGTATGTCCGCATTTTTTTTTGTTGGTGTGTTTCCCTTTAGCATTTTATTTAAAAAGTATGTTTCCCTTACTTCATTTTGTTGATGTGTAATTTCCTTTTCTTTTTTTGCATTTAAGTATTAGTCCTTTTGGTCAAGATCTACAATAGCGTTGGTGGATCTTATTTATCCGTCTTGTGAATCGTGATGATATGATAATCTAATTTATGTTCCCAATCTTGATCTCAATCCATAGTGGTTATGACAATGGCATTACCAAGCTAACATATTTCAACTTCCTAAGCAGATAATTTCACTTTTGGAAAAAATTAAATGAAGAAGGTTGCACTTTTGGTAAATAAATTAATCAATCAAATACGCCAGCCTAGCAAATGTTATGGTTTAGGATAATGCACCGACTTATGTGTTTTACTCTACAATTGTTCGGTTTTCTTGAATAGGTTATAATGTCTTCAGGTAAATAATGAAAAATTAAACAATTTCATTACAATGACCATCACGAACGCTGGAAGATCAGTTTATTTATAATTTGCTCTTTCCGAGTGTACAAAAACACCGGAGGTAGTATAAATTAAAAAAGCGAAACCGCTTCAATTGGTCACCCGACTACTCCACATTGAAAAGACAAGAAGATTGTTATACCGTACGCCTACCAAAGAGGTTGACGATTCTAAAGGCGACAATGGGCACTTATTTTCAAGTGTAAGAGATGACCGGATTGTATGAGCGACTTTACAAAGTAAGTATATGGCCTTATTAAACATCTAACAAAAAAATATGTACTCGATCATTGAAAGATGCAATGATAATAAGGGAACTTGATCTTGCCTCCCCAATTACATATTAGTCGGTTTTGAAATTTCTCTCTCCAAAAAAATACATATTGCGATTAAGCCGCATACTCATCGACCATAAAAAGCCATGCAATTAATGTTACGGCAAACGGCTGCCAAAGAGGCCGACGATTCGAGGTGACCATATCCACTTATACGCCAAAGAGACTTCGCAACATAAGAGTATATATATGGTTCTACAAATCAAGAGATATATTTCCAGAAGTAAAATTTCAATAGGATATGTTCCAATAAGTAAAAAAAAGGTCCGAGAAAGTTTATATTATGTACGGATTTTTTAAATGGGAAATGGGGAAGGAAGTAGAAAATCACTTAGGTGAACTTATTTTTTTAATTTAAGATATTAAACGCATACAAACTCCTTTTAAAATTATTTGTAGTATATATTTTTTCTGAATTTTATATAGCTACAACGCGTATAATTTTAGAAAGTTTCTGAAATAATGGAGTGTGTTAGCAATATTAGTTATTTACCTGATAGAACAGAGAAAACAAAACAAGGAATATCCCTACAATATTTATGACCAAGCCAAATTTAACATACACTGGACCATACGGAGTTGATAAGTATTCGAGATACATTTTATACGACATTAAAAATGAACCAACATCAAGGCCCGTGCCGTTACTACGCACGGGTTAAGGGCTAGTAATACATATACAATAGTGATTTGGTTTACAAAAAATATGCAACATAATAAACATAGCAGAAGTTAATCATCTAGCGAACTCAACACTTGAAGCTTTTGCTGCACTACTCTGATCTGTCACTGAAACTGAAAGTGGGAATAATTAACATGAAACTTCTAAGTAAACATATGCAAGATTTGGAAACATTACATGTTTCCGAAGCATTAAACAGTGACCAAGTCACTGAAATAAACAAACAAGTATATGGACAAACTCCTTCTTCAAACAATGTATAATATTGAAGCCCACTTCCACTCCGATTAGTAATATTGAAGCCCACTTCCACTCCGATTACCATAAAAGCACTAGATATAAATGCGAAGGAGCATATCCTATACACCACAAGTGGAAATCCTTATTTCCCATAACAATTCAAACAAATAGTACAAGTACTTTCCAAATTATGGAAAGATTTGCAGAATCAACAGAATTATCGTAATGCAATTTAAACAAATCATGAAATGCACGAACATACAATGCATGAGTTTATTAAGCATAAACTTTTATAAAACAATAATAATGATTACAAAAGAGTCAAATGCATTCCCACACCTTTTGATGACAAGCCACGCCTACCTCGAGATCCAAGATCCACTGTTTCATCCTTTGAATCGATCATTGTTATTAGCCTAACAGATTAATCATACAAGCACTCTAAGAGTTAAGCCAAAAGGCTCGCACAAGAATCATACAATTCTATCTAATGGTTCTAAGCCCATTATGGTATCTTATTCTCTATCCTTAACATAACTAAGAGTTTACTAATCCAATTAGATTGATTATATAATCCAAAGCTAAGTCTTATGAATATCTACAACTTTGTAGAATAAACCAAAGGCTTATTCAGACCATAAGAGGTCCAATTCAACTATATACGATAATTATTCCTAAGCCCAAGTTCTCTTAACATGCCCATTAACCAAAGGCCTAGTCCATCTGAGTCAACTAACGTCCCTAACGGTCAAACTGGAAGTCACAGGTCAACTAACAGTGCACGTCTAAGTCCAGTCAACGGTCAAAGTCCAGGGTTAATGATCAACGAGTTAACTCAGTCAATCGAGTCGAACAGAATCGGTGAGTCAACGGATCGACTTCGGTCAGTTAACTAAGTCACTAAATATAACGAGTCACACTAAATAAGTTCAGTCATACAAACCAAAGGTCGACAATTTGCAATTCTAACTTAAGTTCAACTTTAATCTAATAAAGCATAAATTCAATCATTCAAATAACTTCAAATTTGAATTACAATAACAAACTATGCCTACACCGCAATTGCAACTTTTCCAAGCTTTCACCGCTAGCACTAACTATAGTCCTACAACTCCCATTATCAACCCATTTCTCACAACACTTCAATTCTAATCAACCCCATCTCCACACTCAAGAGAACCCATCAACAGTTCTTGTAATCCACACACCATTCATATTAGCGACAACCATTGCCATCTCATCTAACTAGTCTGGCATTTGATTCGGTTCCACCGCCTATCTCAAATTCTTAATCGCAACATCAACTCCACTTCAATCAATTCCTAGTCAACATCCCAACACCAATAACACTACCACCATATATCCATTGCCTTGTAATCTCACGGAATTTCTACCACTTATAATTCTTAATCATTATCTAACACTTTTACTTCAAATAACCTTGCACTATCAAATTGAGTCTCTACCAGTTCACTAACTTCAACTGCAACTCACTCAACTAACATCACCAACATACTAACACCACTAACCTACAATTGAAACTCCATTACAATATCTCGCATCATTGTTTGATTGTCGACTATATCCTTAGCTGCAATATCAAGAGATTCATATCTTATACACACCCACATCTCAACACGACTCTCTAAGGTATCACAATATCTTGAATCCAATTTAAATTCAAAGAATCTAAAATCCACAATTACAACTGTCCACCACAAGTTACATCTTCATGCTGGGGAATTACTCATTTCATTTCTAACACATACCCCATTGCCGTAATATTCCTTTAGCAGTTCCGATGGCTACAGATGTACTTTCACATCATCTATGGTTGAATTTCCTAAACATCCATCTAATTCTGTCCACTATAGACTTAACAATATTACCATCCCATCACCTTCCCTGTAACTCACTTCTATCCAATACTAAGAGTAATTCATGTATCATCTTAACATTTACTCATACTTTGTATCTCAATCACAAGCTTAAACTACAACCACAGTTCCATTGACAATCAAATAAACTTAATGTTGATTGAACATAATAAATCCACTCGGATAACTAAGAAAGAACCATTACCTCAAAATAGTTTCAAAGCCTCCACCATCCACTCATATCCCCTGTAACTTAAACCATACTCATAGTCTTCAACACCATCACTGATTTTTTTCTCAGAAACCCTAAATAATCCTCCAATCAATACTTCTTTGACTCGAACCCAAATCAACAATTAAAATCCTCAATTAAACAAACCCATCTTGTAACTGCCTAACTCTTCTTAATCCTTACTCGAATCGAATTCCAAATCAACTTACGTAAACCCTAACTATTTGATTCATCCTCGATTCAACTTCGTAACAACTCCAACTTCTGATTAACTTCACCCCTTTCCTAAATCAAATAAACCCACTCATTAAATACTTGATTCCATCTTCAATTTCTCATTAATCTTCAATCAATATCAAAACTCAGAAACCCTATCTTCTAATTTACCTCCTCCTTCAAATCTAATCATCAACAGATAACGACACCATCACTAACAACTACTCCTTGATCTGTTCCACCTTCTACTGATCTCAAATCCTCCATTTAATCTGGTCGAATTCTCCAGAGAAGGAAGAACAGGGGAGAAGAAAAAAAAAAGGAAAAGAAGAAGAAAGAGAAACCGAAGAAGAGAAATGGTCTTATCTTCGATCCGGGATTAGATAAAACCAAGGAAATATTTCTAGGACACCCACTAGCTTAGATACCAAGTGTCAGTGTTCCATCAAAAGGATTTTTCTGAAAATGACAATTTTAACCTTAAACGAAATTGACGATATCTTCTTCGTCCGAAGTATCCGAATGACACGTTCGAGTAGTCCATTCCTTGTAACTTTTCGAGATCTATCTAATGATAATAGTTTCGTATCTAAATCATTGTTAAATTAATTACTAATAATTAACGTTCGTGTTAAACTAATCGAGTCATTATCGGCTAATTCGTCACTTGACCGGCCTAATAGCGTTGACGAGCTTGAGGGTCCTTACGTTTTTGTTCTAATGTTAGAGCAGATTGTTGTGTATTTTGATTATATTTTGGATTAAAATTCTTATTTTTATTTCTATTTTACATTTAGAAAATTAATTATTTAAGATTATATTAACTTACAAGTTCAGTAAACTCGCACAATTGTGCGAGGCTAGTTTGTTATTATGATTCCCCCAACGATTGTCCTTTTCTAGAGGCTTGACCTCCCTAGATTACACATCTTGTAAATAACTTTCCCTGATCGAAATTATTAATCGTGAATTAAATGTCATATCCATCTTTATGCATATATATAGTCTCTAATGCATCTCCCTTGTTACCCTTGTGTAACAAAAAGTGGAGTTATGATCAAGATCAGGTGTCTACACTAAGACGACTAACGTGAATCGACAGAAGGATTGTTAAAGAATAAACCAAGATACTATGAAGACAACAAAAGGGATCAATTATGAAAGTTGATACAGTCAGAGTGGATCAACATGTGTTGTTGATACAATGTGAAGAAGTCAGTATGGATCAACTATGAGAGTTGATCCAATATGGTCGGGTCAACTAGGACAGTTGACATGAAGTTAATGCCTCTCACTCAATTGGTAGACTACTATAGGACCACCTACTCATGGTCAATAACACCATTGGGAGACATTGATGAGTATCCCAATAAGGTTTGATAACCATACCTTTCTTTCAAATGCTTTAACTTTTTGCATTGTCTGTTTTCAAGTATTTTTGTTTTGAGAATCTTTTCAATAATAATATTATCTACTTTTGTCCTTTTACTTTATTATATTTTTTTTTATTTATTATTCTCTAGATCTGTGCATTTAAAGTATACTAACCCTAACCTTATTTCTTTTGCAGACTGGTATCAAGATTATACATCCACACAGATTGAGAGATAAGGGAAGACCTTGTGTCAAAAGAAAGAAGTCCCTGGTATGAGAAGAACAAGACGCGCAAAAGAGTAACAAAGTGTAGTGTATGTAAAGGTATTGATCATAACATCGTAACCTTCCAAGGTCCTCCCGGTTGGATCCAACCCCAAGAAGAAAGGAGTGAGAATGGAGTGTTCTGTTAATGGGGATGATTTTTGTATTACTTTCGCATCAACAAAGAAGATGAGGAAGGCCTTGTCAAATACTGCATCAACATACGCATCGAAGAAAGCAACATCATCTGCATCAAAGAAATCAAGTGAGGTACCACCATTGTCAAATGGCAAAGCAAACCGCTACTACAAAGCATCTACTTCTTCAGCTGGTTCCCGAAAAAGGGCAAGACAATTTGCACCATCCTCCTCCACTGCACCCAAAAGGAAGGTAACACATCTATGTACTTCTTCTACACCTTCATCTGCACTGTTTTTAACCAGACTTATCATGGTACTTGTTAATATTTCTAGCCGCATAATCAATATTTCGAGCCACCATCAAAAAGGATTAGAAAACCTAACTCTAAATATCAATAATATCATGTTGGGTTCTTGTTTTCCTTATTTCTTTTAGCATTTCTAGACTTATGAACTTGTAATGACAAGAGATAGTACTATTGATTCTGTTTTATGAATGTTGACAATATTTTGTTTATGGATCTATGGTTTTTAAAGTATGCTAGATAGTACTACTCGATTCCGCAAACTAACATTACATTGATAGATCCTTCCAATTTGTTACATTGCTTTTGTTTACATGAGTTAACTTCTAATTATGCACTTTACCTTCACTTTGTCTTTAAATCTGCACAAATTTGATCTTTGAATTATAAAATTGCTTTTGTTTTTCCACAAAGATAGCATCATAAACCCATTGAAATCTTCACATGTTTGGCATTTTAGGTAGCCAATACCATAATTCCAAGATGTTTGAGCTATGTTTAACATACTCACCTTAGTTGAATTGCATTTGGGGTTGATACAACGAGTATGTGACCAAGGACAATCGCAAATTTGTGATCACCAACACAAGATTTACAACCTCCTTTGTACCGAGGTGCCGTGGTTTTAATAGCATCATCAAACCATTCAAGTATGAACACATAGGATTAGAGCAAGAGAAGAATTTCTTCCCTGAATTAGCACCTTCTTTGACCTTTAAAAGTTTCTGAATACCATTACAAGGAACTAATTTACACCTACTGTAGATCCAAGGACAATCAATCGATTGATGATTATTTTCGTTGCACATCTCACATTCCTGCAAATTAAGAAAAATTAAAGTGACATGGATAAGATACTAACCCCTAACTATGTTGTTCTTTGACAAATTCTTGAAATTGAACTTACCATTTTCATTTTCTCACTTGAGCTAGCAGCCATTATGAAGAAAAAAAGCCAACATACTAATTTAAGGTTGTGAAAATTCCCTATTTATATGAGGCAGGCGAGACAAAAAATTGACCGTTGTTACAACGGTCGGAATTGCCTAACGGTCGGATGCCCCAACGGTCGAAATCTGTAGCCGTTGATTTGACCTTACGTTACACGTGTCGCAATCTCTAATTATAGGACACAGTGGTCATTCTCTTAAAAAAAAACCCATTTCGGTAAATATAAACAACCAAATCTCCAGCCGTCCAATTAATAGAATATCCACGTGTCGCAATCCTAGTTAATAGGACATGCTGGTCATTTTAGAAAAAGAAATGTCCATCTTAGTAAATAGAAGCACCTCATCTCTAGCCGTCCAATTATAGACTAGCCACGTGTCGCAATTTGGGCATGTGATCGAATTACAAAAGGGTATAAATGAGATTTTTTGGCACGTCTTGGGCCACATGCTTCTTGTTTTGACCACTTAACCATGTCGACGGAAAACTTAAAAGTTTGGGGCATTTTGATTCCGTTTTGGGGCATTTTGATCTTTTGCCTAACGTCCGGGGGCATTTTCACAACTAGTAGTCCAAATTGGGGCATTTTGCCACTTAACCCATCTTTTTATACAAATTGACCAAAAGGATGTCCTTTGGCAATCTTTCTGTACACGATGACCAACTTGTTAGCGTCTTTTCGTTAATCGAACAAACATAACGAATAGTGTCTTTTAGCGAGAGATCCGTGTCCTTTCGTAAAAGCAACCAATCCTTTCATAGCTTCCACGTGTCTCATCTTTATTGGTGAAAATATCGAGGTGTTGTGGTTCTGCCATGTCAAGCCAAAATCATTCCCCTTTATATTAAAAAGAATTGATAGTTCATTCAATCTTCAAATTATAATTGAAGTTCGGTTGTTAAAGAATTTTGAAAATTCAAAAACCCGAAGCCTGTTTGGCCTCGTTTGGCTTGGCACGACACATTTATAGAAGAAACATGTTTTTGGGCATGCCAAAAATTAGGGCATACTCAAGGTTCGGCTGATAACATATTTTTTTGCCTAGGTTCTATTTGATAATTCAAGGTTCGGTGATAACTTTTAAGCCGAACCTAGACAAAATGTATGCCTAGAAAGAATTTCGTATGCCCAAAAACAACTTTCTTATAGAAGGGGCTTTAGACAAGTTTTAAATTTGAAAATAAGTATTTCTGCCTGGCCTCCCCCGCCTCGACGAGCTTTTTGGGTAGCCAATTATGAGGCCTGTCCGGGCATGGCCTGGCAGTAGTAATCGGTAGGGTTGCCTGGCCTATCCCAATTTTATACCCATATCCTAAACTTCGTATAAAAGTGGCCTTCCCTTTGGGACACCACAAGTAGAGGTTCCACAGAGATCTGGTGTGGGACGTACCTGTTCTACAATCCTAGGACAGACAACATGTTTGTCCTGGGCAATAATTGGGGTATATTTCTTGGATTTCTAGTATAAACTGTGCCATTGTACCATCTAGGGGTGAGCATTTTAACCGTAATCTGCGGATTTAACCGGGACCAACCGTATGTGTGCGGATGGATGCTCGGACCGTTCGCTAATGGGGTGGATGCGGATGTAATTTTTGAAATCCAATAGATTACGGATTGGACCCGGATGCAACCTTGAAAATCCGTTGGACATCCATACCCGTAAGGTTAAGGGCGTTTATATAGTTTCTAGATAATATATGGATAGTCTTAGAATTTTTAGGTGTTTGCTTGGAGTGTTGTCCATGGCATTTCTATATTTATATACATATATAAAATGTGTAGGTTCTATAAGAAGTCATCTATATAAACCTTATTCTTTCATTACAAATTTTAACTAACACATATCCATTGGATTATCCGCACCCAATCCGTTCATCCGTGTATCCATTGGATGCAAATACGTTGGATGTTGGATTGGATGCGGATGCCAAATTTGAAATCCGTAATGTGGATTGGATGCGGATGAGGTCAAAACCGGTCCATACCGGTCCATGCTCACCCCTATAATACCATCCCAAAAGAAAATATAAAACTGAATTATTGGGTAGACCGTAGATTCACAGCCCAAGTGTAATGTTTCACCTGGGAAATCCCATTAACAAGTGCCGGATGGATCGTGTATGCCATTTTCGAGTCCACATTTATTTTATTTTTTTTATCTGTCAAAAGGATAATTCATTGAAAGAAAGTACTTAAGGGGTACCTTAACCCTATAAAGACAACCGAAACAAAAAATGAAAACCGACATGGGAGTCAACCACCAAAAAGAACAAATTACAAGAGCAAGAGTAGACTCGTACTCTTGAAGCTCCATGCACTTTCAAATAGGACGATAGAAATATGAATCCCATAAACAAACTACCACTGCCCATAGTAATGATGAAGTTGATGCATCTTGAGCTGCAAAAAGAAAATCAAACAGATGCCCGCCGATTTCGATATTGCTCAAATGTGGTGGCACTTTATTTGCACCAGACTCATTTTCTTGCATTTCTTTCAGAAGATCTTGCATCCAAAAATCAATCAAGCAAACCGGCCCTTGCATCGACACCAATCGCATCTTACTTAGCTTCACACAGTCACCAAGCGTCTTGACCAACCGAGAAACTGTGAATCTAGCTTTGTGGAATGCAAACCCAAGCAAGTCAATTGCAGTTTCATTAATCCCACATTAAACAGATTATAATCTTTGTTGAACTCGAGGAGACTTCTCACTCAAATATGGACCGAGGAATACCTTCTCGCGATGTGTCGAGATTCATGTAGGCATAGATACCTCAAACGCATTGGTTTGCCGGATATTTTTGATAATTAATAGGGGAAAAGCCACTTTTACTATAGGAAAGCTGGGCTTAGTTTAGTCAAGTTGACTTCGAGTCAACACTGGGTGGATTTAAAAAGTAGCTTTCCCGTGGATATTTTTAATTTTGATTTCTCGTATGACCTTAGCCTACCTTAAATAACTTCGGTTGGACACCACACAGTTCAAATAAGCTTACGTGCAGGAGCTCAAACTCAACAATGGAAGCCAAATCTAGGGAGATAAATTTGGCTTTTTTACAGATGACTCAACAATGGAAAATACAGCAAGGTGTGAATTTTAAGGCACTTATGACATATAGAACTGCAACTAACTCATATCGTGTCAAAGCCCAGACGGCGTTTCCTTTGATTTAAAACACTCCAGCAATAACCATTAAGATTTCACCATTAAGGTATGAGTATGCAGTCACTAATAGATGCCGACTACGCAGTATCATAAAATATGCTAGATCCTGCAATAAAATTTATATACACAGAAGAAAAAAAATTAGAGGGAGAGGAGGAAATGAGAAGCAAGAACAAAAAAGACCAAAGCATTTCTGCTCCAGTCAACACGAGCCAGTAATGCATTTTCTAATCGGTAAAATTATACGTTGGCAACACAAGCGAGAAGAAGAGGCAAAAAAAGACAAACATAACAACGGGACTAAATAGACTCAAAATAGCAAAAAAAAAAAAAAAAAAGAAAAGAAAAAGATACTGATTTGCAGGATCATAAATAAAAGGGTACATTATTTATATGTCCCTACTTTTTACACCCAATAAATATGTCCTTATAGAACAATAAATATGTCCCTATTTTTTTATAACCTTATCCATTTAATATTAGATTACCTTAATACCCTCACCCATATAATATTTTTCTTTATTTTAAAATACAACAAATTTCTTCTTATACCACTTCACCACCACCACTAGCACCACCACCACCTACCAACCGCCACCACCACTAATATTTCACCACCACTCCTTCACCACCACCATTACACCACCTATACAGTCCTCCTCCACCACTAGTCCGTCTCCGCCGCCGCCACCACCACCACCGCCACCGTCGTCGCCGCCGCCGCCGTTGCCGCCGCCGCTGGTTTAGATATTTTTGGATCAACAAAGTAGTTGATCCAAATAAAAATAGAACCAACAGTATTTGATCCAAAAAAAGGATCAACAGTAGAAGTTGATCCAATTTAGTGGATAAACTTCTATTGTTGATCCACTAAAATTGGATCATCAATGAAAGTTGATCCATGTAAAATTGGATCAACAATAAAAGTTGATCCATGTAAAATGGAGTGAACTTGGCGTGAGTCGAACACGCATCATCTGACATGGAGTCAACCATGCTACAATTGCACCACAAGTTCAACATTGGAAGAAATTTACATGATTTAAACTACAAAGCATGAGTTCAAAGAATCAACAACAAGTAGTTGATCCCATATAGATGGATCAACAACCATAGTTGATCCAAAATATATGGATCAACAACCATAGTTGATCCAATATCACTACCCGCTTTCCAACCCAGATAACCACCATATTTCATTAAATGTAGCTTCATAAACACCAATGACTCCAAGACCCGACTTCAAAACCAATGTCGACAACTACAACAACCGGAACCACCATTCTACTACTATTTCCATGACTAATTTCTTATTCGTACCTCTCCACCATTACCGCCACCAACAGATCACACATCTCGGCACCACCACCACCACCAAAACAACGAGGAACCAAAATCCAACACCAACTTCATCATTCCAACCAAAACCACTACATGGATCAACAACCATAGTTGATCCAAAATATATGGATCAACAACCATAGTGGATCCAATATCACTGCCTGCAAATGAGATAAACAACAAACATGTTTGTTTGGCTTGCTGAGTAACAAGTTTAAAATCCATCGTAGCATACCTAGTAGTAATTTCAAACTTAAACATTTAGCAAACTTATCATTTCCTATGAATCTATATAACCTCTAGATACAAATGCTTGAAGGTCAAAATTTCTTAAACTAGATCAGTTTGTTTCATCTATAAGTTGATCTTGTCATTTCCGTATCTTTGTATCCCATCATTTTAAACGTTTGATAAAATAAGATATCCACTCGCTTCCGTATCTATCAACGTTTTATCAATTGCCCAAACATCGATATATTACTTGTGTCAGTACTTTCTTCTCGCGTGGTTTGGGACAAGATAATTACCAACGGATCTGTTCTTGTTAGGTTTTCTTCTGGAATTTCATCTGCTGCAAACGTAATCTTTACCTTTTCCCATTCTTTTAATGGTAACTCTTCTACTATTGTTTCTATCTTTTTCCCTTCATGATTTCGTTTGTGAATTCTGCCACTTATTCCTTCTTGAAATTTCACAACAGTAAATCAATTATTTTATTAAAAAATTACATTGTAATCTCTGTCCTTCTCCATGTATTGTGATTATTCTTGTTATTGTTTCTTTGCACCGTCTCCATGACTTCCGGATCTCAATTTTCTCAAAAAATCTATGAATTAATTCTCGGATTTAACCTACAAAAGTGTTTTCTAACGCCAAAAAATGTAGTCAGTCAAATATATGACAACCACATCCCAAGATTATCTAGACACAATTCTAAGTAACCATTATGAACATTCTTATTAGAATTATTATTTAAGAGAATTACAAGATGAGATGAGTATTACAACCTTTTACTCGCTCTCAGATTTACTTCCTCTCTCCTAGTTTCTTGTCTAACACTTACTAACTGGTCTCTCCACATGTGAATATCTCTCTCCTTTATATAGGATTTCTCATAGTGGATGACAACTAAGAGATCCACTATTTTCGGAATGATCGGGCGTTACATTCGCTCATGTACACTCACTCATTCTCGCACAGATCATACTTCGCATAGAACATCACATCTTATCCGTGACTTTGCTGAGGTCATCCAATACGTCATCTGGGATTTGCTGTGTGCGATGGAATTCGCACAGGAGATCATTAATACTTCGCATATAATTTGCTATGTGCGATATTCTATTCCTACAGATCAAGATCAGATCAACAAGGTTAAAATCAGATCAACAAAATCACGATCAAGTTAACAAGGTTACGATTAAGTTAGAATGAGGAAGATGGGAAGGTGCGAAGAATGATGAGAGTAGTGAGAAAGAGTGGTGGACTGTTAAAAAACAATGAAGTAATAGTGTGAGTGAATTGTATGGCTTGTCCTGTGTGAGTATGAGAGTCATTGTATGTGCGATGAGCACGTGTGAGGTGTATGATAAGAAGTGAGAGTATGTTGAGTATATATACTCAGGTCCCCTGTAACAGAAGAACAATCTTTCCTAATCAATATCAAACCCTTAACCAATGTAAACATACGGTTCTACTATGGTATCGAGACTCGAAATTTCAATTTCGAGGAAATCGATCCTAGCCTGTGATTTCTTCACCAACACCACCATTACATCATCACCAATCATCCCAACCACCATCATCCTCAACTTCTTCGGCTGTTATGATTCAGAGATTTAAAATGTTGATTCGGAAATGCAATCGACAAGGATTCATGTACATTTGATCCGAATTTTGCTCTTAAAAGACCAAATTTATAGATCTGAGTTCTCTGCTTCTTCAACAATGGAAATCATCATCATCTTCTTCCATTAATGGTGTTTTTAGGTAAGAATTAGGGTTTATGTTTCGAATCTGATACTTCTACAACAACATAATCAAGCGTGATTTTCAGATCTGTATTTTTAATTTGCCTAGCAGAATGGTAATAGTGTGAGTGAATTGTATGGCTTGTCCTGTGTGAGTATGAGAGTCATTGTATGTGCGATGAGCACGTGTGAGGTGTATGATAAGAAGTGAGAGTATGTTGAGTATATATACTCAGGTCCCCTGTAACAGAAGAACAATCTTTCCTAATCAATATCAAACCCTTAACCAATGTAAACATACGGTTCTACTATGGTATCAGACTCAGAAATTTCAATTTCTGAGGGTAATCGATCCTAGCCTGTGATTTCTTCACCAACACCACCATTATTTCATCATCACCAATCATCCCAACCACCATCATCCTCAACTTCTTCTGCTGTTATGATTCAGAGATTTAAAATGTTGATTCGGAAATGCAATCGACAAGGATTCATGTACATTTGATCCGAATTTTGCTCTTAAAAGACCAAATTCATAGATCTGAGTTCTCTGCTTCTTCAACAATGGAAATCATCATCATCTTCTTCCATTAATGGTGTTTTTAGGTAAGAATTAGGGTTTATGTTTCGAATCTGATACTTCTACAACAACATAATCAAGCGTGATTTTCAGATCTGTATTTTTAATTTGCCTAGCGGAATGGTAAATTGAAACTTTGTTGGTAATCTCGATTTTGAATTTTTAGATTACTTCATATCTGATATTCATGTGTTCAGTTCAAAATCAATTCATCTTCAAAATTAAATTTCATCTTCATCTTAGTTACTCATCATCAATTAGTTATGCCGGTGGTCTTTGCCTAAGAGGTTAGAGGAAGCATTCTATGTTAATATTGGATTTGAAGATTCTTGTTTTTTGAAAATTGGTTGATGTTACACTGTTCGTATGTGTTTCTACTATCAAAGAGTTAGGGGGAACATTCTTAAATTGTATGATTGAACATCCAAGGCCTCTTATCTTGAATATTTGCCTGCACTGGATGCTTAATTTGCTTTATTCAGTTTCATTCATCTTCTTTGCTTCATCTCAGTCCTCACCTAATGTATGGTGTTGATTATCTTGTGCATGTGAGATGATAGAGCTAGGTATGAAGTTTTGAAGTTGAATTTTTGATTATGGATATAATCTACGGATTTCGATTTTGGATTGAAGTTGTGTTTGTTGAGTTTGCTTATGAATTTGTATGCAACTTTGTTGCTAAGCTTGCATATGGTGGGATATGCAACCTGTGGTTCTTTATCTTCTATTGCAGATTATGCTTCTGTCAATAATACAAGGTGCTTTCATAAGTCCTTGTCTGCTGAATAATGCACCATACTAAGCATCTTGATGATGTGTTTGGAATAGTACTTTACTAAATACTTTGAATAATGTTGAGGAGATTTATAATTGCAAGCTCATTTCTTACAAGTTAATGGTTATCATGCTCTGCTCTCAAGACCAGCTAGTGCTACTACAATGCTCTTTTGGTTATCATGCTCTCCTCCTACCGCAACATCATCATATCTTTGCTCTCATGTACGGTGATGTATCCCCTATAATGCCTAATGCCTATGTCTACACCTGCTCATCTATTCCGCTTCTTTATTGGATACATACTTTGATACCGCTAACTATGCTACTATACACTTGAGGTGCTTCCTTCAGTCCATGGTTTTATTGGGGATGCTATAAAAACAATGTTGCTAGTTCTTCTTATCTCACTTGTCGGGTCATGCGGTTCATTGCTCCAATTTATTTCATGTTCATGGTTTTAGTTGGTAGTTCAGATTTTGCAGAGTATATGCAGCTTACTTTATTATGCAGAATCTCTTTATTATGCTAGTCCACTGCTCGTTTTTCCATTTATCTACGCAATTCAAGGTCCAAGTACAAGCTTTGCAAGCCCACTCCGACATGATATGGCTACTACTACTCCATCTCTGGCTCAAGTCATTCACACTCTATCTTTTGGTCTTTGTGATATTCTGGAGACTTTAAAATTTTGCCTTACTCATGGTACACAACTACAACCTACTCAAACTGATCTGTTTTTGGTTTGCGATGCTGTGTATGAGATTTATGTCTATTGTTACTTCATATTAGCAAGACTTGTTAGCAGCAACACCGTTATCAGTTTCAGCTCAGCCTTATTGCTTGTCAACAATCCACTCTCTCCTGGTTTTTACTACTGTTTTCTATTTCTGTTGGGTGTGAGTGAATTGTATGGCTTGTCCTGTGTGCAAGCTCAATGTACCTTTGCAAGGCACCTTGACCTTGAGGGGGGATAATAGTGTGAGTGAATTGTATGGCTTGTCCTGTGTGAGTATGAGAGTCATTGTATGTGCGATGAGCACGTGTGAGGTGTATGATAAGAAGTGAGAGTATGTTGAGTATATATACTCAGGTCCCCTGTAACAGAAGAACAATCTTTCCTAATCAATATCAAACCCTTAACCAATGTAAACATACGGTTCTACTATGAAGAAGATGCAGCAGAAGAAGAAGTTGCAGAGAAAAGGGGGAAAAGAAGGAGACGGTAAAAAGAAGAAGATGAATGAGGAGTCAGTCATAGGATATCTTTGAAGTTGCATTACATTTGGGAAGTGTACATTGGTAATCTTTCGGATGTGATGGAAGATTTTTAGTTCGGAGTGGGTCGTGAGTTTGGCATGGCTTGAGCCAAAACTGTCTCAGGAGAGGAGAGACGACAGAAACAGTTTTATAAGATGAAACTGTTGTATATCGAGATAGATCAGAACTTCGGGAGATGAAGTCAGTAGTATCGGCTATAGAATGTTGTGTAGAGTTCGCATTTGTAGAAATCTTGAATGTGGATTGATGATTAGATGAAAGACTATCGGGACTAGAGGCTGTCGATTGGTGCTGTATAGCCTGGTGTGTGTCTTTGCACCTGGTCACAAAGTTGAGTACGGGAAGAAATTATCTTGTGGTGCGGTGTCACATGGTGTGGATACACGACAAGAAGGTGATTTGGTCATAGTTCCCAGTCTTAAATGCAGTAATGACTTAGCTTTATTTGAAGCTAGGATTGGCTCTTCCGCAACTTGAGTTCTCCGTTGTTAATTTGAAGGAATGTTCAATTGTAGCGTACAGTTCCAATATGCAGTTTTCTGTGGCTCTCTATTTTAGGGGTCACTGAAACTAACCATCAAAATGATTAGTAGAGCATCTCCAATGCAAGGGGTAAAGGTCTTAAAATTGAATGAAACCTAGGATTTAAAAATTTTTGCACCAAATTTCCATCTCCAACACAAGGGTCAAGGTCATAGAGATAGATGACATGGCTAAGTGGGGGTAATGGAGAAAGTGTAAATAAGACTTTCACTATGACCTTGGGTCTTAAAGCCACATCATTAATTTGTCTCTAAATTCAAATAATGTTTGTTAGATAATACCTTGGGGGTTGGAGATCAACTTGAGGTAAAAAAAATTACATTAATTTTTTTTTTGTCATTTAGTAATGACCCACACATAAAAAGACCTCCACATAGGATGACCTTGACCCTATGCATTGGAGATGCTCGTAAATGTAAAAGGCATCCAGTATGCAGTTTTCTCTGGCTCTCTCCGTTGTTAACTTTTTCTTGCATTGGGATTTACTTTTAAGTAGAGTAAATGGGTGTTATTTATCGATGTGAATGCTCAAGTAACTGTTTTCATAACATTATACTATTTAGGTTTCACAAGAGTGTTTTGTCATGAAAGATAGACAAGGGCCTAATTTGAAACTAAATTATTCTATTGATTGATTCTCAGTCACTTCTTATGACAATGCAGTAGGTAGAGTTGTTCAAAGAAAATTATGGTCATCGTTATTGTTTGGTTCTCCAAGTATTTGAAGATGGACAATTTACTGATTCCCAGCAGGTATGATTATTCTTAGTGTTCAATGTACTTTCTACTGACCAAAAAAGAAATTTGGAACATATATATGTATTGTTTCCTTTTGCCAAATTCTTGGTTGTCTTTATAGGGAAGTAGAGTATCATTCAAGCACGTACTCATTGGCATGACATCAAAAGTGGGTTATAGCGCCATGGAAAAAGGTACGTAGAGTTCTGGATTCATAATTGATGATGACGACGATGGCAAGTCAGGATCATTTATAAAATTGATGGAAGAACTGATGGCCTATTTTCATTCATGCCATACTGTTAACTCTTTGGATCCAAGTTACCACAGCCTACACAACTATTAAAGACTTGAAAAATGTAACTTCTCATTCTGTTATTATTAATTATATTAAGCGTAAGACTTGCTTTGTGCCATCTTAAGTTGTTTAATTGATGTTTTTGTAGCAACATTATACTTCATTTTTTTAACACTCTAGTTGTTTCATTATTAATCAGAACTAAGATAAAAATAGAAGAAGAATTGGATTTTACGTTCGGAACAACTTATTTGACCAAAACGTTTGATTTATTGTTCCATGCAATTACTAAAATGGAAATAATGAGAACTCGAGAGTTTATTTTTAGGGACCCCTTATTTTTATTGTTCCATGCAATTACTAAGATGGAAATAATGAAAATTCGAGAGTTTATTTTTACAGTACTGAACTTTGAGTGACTCTAACGTGGGCCGGGAGGCGACATCTCAATCCACGCCGCTGTCGATGATAACGATCCTGAAGTTGATGAAGTCGAACCTTCAGACGAGGCTTGTGCTGATGTGGAGCCAGGTGGTGGCCTCCTTCGAATTACCACAATAATGATTGTTGATACCAGGGTTAAAGACAACAGTGCTATGACCACCACACATATCACCAGCGCCGTGGTTGATTGGGACGGCGCTGGTGGTGTTAAGCTGAGTATGTCACCCGGCTTCAAATTGAAGCCAGTGCGATGATGGGGATTGGGAGCAGGGGAGGAATCATGCTTTGTGGTGGTAGTGTATATCTGTTTGTACGCCCTGCTGCGTGTTATGAGTTGTGGCTTGTTGGCTTGTTTGACACTTCTTTATATAGGCAATCGGAATGGTTAACGATTTAATTACTGGACCTACTATCTGTTGACATGTAAATGTTAAGGGACCATCTCTCGTTACTGATTGATTGATGCGCTGGGAATTTAATAAAGGGGTAGGATCTGTTGACATGGTTATATTGACATAATCCGTTGACATGGTTATAGTTTTTTTACTGATCCCAACCGGCAATGAATTTGAAGCTAATTTTTTGGTGACGTGTTCTTCTTATAAGTCTCTAGGTTCCGACTAAAAATGAGAGCATTCCGAGATGTATAAAACCACCATCTACGATTTTGAATATTAACCGTTGAAGATTAACGGTTGAAATTAAATTTTGTGGATAATGAAGTTTCGTATTTCGGAATACTCTCATTTTTGGTAGGAATATAGAGTTTTATATGAAGAACATGTCACCAAAAAATTAGCTTCAAATTCATTGTCGGTTGGGCTCAATAGAAAAAATGGCGCTAAAATGTGAAGATTATGTCAATATAACCATGTCAACGGATCCCACCCCTTTAATAAATATGAACAAAAATTTAATAAATATGCAGGCTGTCAATCAATTCTAGATTTATGACACAATTATTTCTCACATGTTTTCTCTCACTCTCGTGACTAACCCTTGGTAAAGAACAAAGAACAATGATACACACTCAGTCCCGTGATATGTATAGAGAGGGATCTGACGGCCTAAATGTCACCCTCTCTGCATTGGGATAGGTGCGGGGCATGATATTAACGATATATGTGTCATATATTCTTGCCACTACATTCACAGCACCAGCACTGTAACAATATCTTCTAGTCTTCCTGTTTTGTAGCACTGCAACAATAAATCTTGGTCTTCCAGATTTGTAGTATACTTTGTTAGCTGTAACTTATCTTGATTACTTAGTCTTTGTTCTCCTACTTCATTGTAAACCCTACTGTAATTGTAACTATATATATCATTGAGTGGAATAATATTCTTCACAGTTGTGAAAACCAAATACACTGTCTTCTAAATTTTTTTACATGAGTGGCCCTGACCCCTCTCACACGGTGCTCATCGCGGTACAAAAATCACTGGTTCATCAATCATTTTCGAAGAACAAAATCCGAGTGAGTGAGACAGGACACCTTACCTTAGTAAAGTGTTACCCCAAAAGAGAATCTGTATTTAGACAGGACATCTTTGTGAAAGGGCTAGTTTCCGAACGGTGTCAAATGCAGTGTTGTTCATTTTGAGATTTCTACACGATCACAAGCTAAGTTGCATTGCTGCCATGTCGATTGATTAATTACGAGAGAAGTTCGTTTGTCGTTCAATATTCGGTGGATTTCTACAAATAATCAATTTGTGATCAATTTACAATTTTTCTTCACTTTTTAACCCAACAGCTCCAACTTTTCCGAGTGAGGCAGCCATGTAAAGGAAACATAGAAGAACCTTGAGTGCGAATTCGTGCACACTCCTTAACGAGTGTATATTTCACACTTTAATCTCTACCCTTGATTTAATTTAGGAAGTTGTGTAACGAGGGTCGTGAATCTAAACATGGAGGGTAATGGGGCAATCCGTTAAATTATCAACTATTCAGAAGAATATGTGAAATATACACTCGTTAGAGGAGTGTGAACAGATTTGGACTCGAAGAACCCTAGCAGAGCATCAAATTAAAGGCAGAAAATACGGAAAACATTTAAAAACTTTTGAATTAAAAGCAAAATAAAACAAAAACAATCTCAAATAAATGTGAACGTAAGTGTTTGATGAATAATCAAAGCAATTTCTTCATGAACTTCGGCATAAAGGTGTTAGTACTAAATGATCTACCAAGAACACTTAGTTTACAAACCATAAACTCATAATTAATCAAAGTAAATGAGAAAGGACTTCAGATTAACTTACGGTGCCATGCCCACCCACCCCCCAAGGGAACACCCGTACCATAGGAGTTGGACCACTTGCTAAGGCTGGCCTTGCCCGTGATGAACGTTCCATATATTGACAACTTTGTAACCACCCCTGTGTCACCTGGAACAAAAGACTTCAGTAGTGCAAACGCGAACGATCCATCCCTAGTATTAAATTTGTCTTTGGTTGGTTGCTATATTATCCGTAAATAGAATTTGTATTCAGTAGTATAAACCCTATATTCTTCCTCTCATAGTCAGTATTATCAGCCTGGTTTAACTCCTCTAGGATCACCCCACAAAAAACCAAAAAAAAGACTTGATTCAGAACAAAAAGCCTGGCGAACGATTATGTTGTGATGCTGAGGAGTATGGCTTGGTCCGTCACTCTATCAATCTCCAACTTTGATTTCAACAAATGTTTCTTCCACTTTTAACATACATGCATGCATGGGAAATAATATTGTTCTTGTTGCAGATAGGTTCAACTGAATGGGTTGAAGAGAACAGGGAAATGCTAGCATCAAGATCTGTTGCATATTTGAACATTGGCACTACTGTATTGGGATTTGTTAAAAACAATTTGGGTGCATATTATTAATTATTTGATATAAATGTGGTGTGTAAGTCAATTAGGCTCTTTAATTTTCTTGAGATTGGAGACTCCATCTCGCTTCTAGTTAAAGGTTCTGTGAGCGTCCACAATGGACGAGTAAAAAAGTGGACTAAAACTATATTTGGTCAAGATTTACCCATAAGGATAAATATTTAGATAAATATAATAGAATGCATATTATCCTGTTTACCTTATTTAGAATAAGGAGAATTATCTCCAACTTAACTCGGTATTCTCCGAGAGATATTATTGATTTGATATAAAATTGTTTCCTAGAGAACATTATTCTCTAAGGAAATTATCCTCACTCCGACATGGTATCGCCCAACCATCGTTTCCTCTTCTAAAACCTTAAAAAAAAAAAAGTGGCGAGGAGAAAAGAAATCTCTTCATCCGGCTTTTGCCATCACAAACATCAAAACCTAATCCTGTTATCCTTGATATCAAACAAGATGAATTTTCGTCTTGGGTTTTCTCTTTGAGCTCCATCTCCAAGCACACGGTTTACTTTTTCTCATTGATGGTTCAACAAAACTGCGGATATTGATGCATCACCGAAAAAACAACTAGATGCTCTATGTCGTCAATGGATGTTCGCCACCATGACCAAGGATTTGATGCTAACCGTTCTCAAGAAAAGAAAACCGCAAAGGAGATTTGGGATCACCTTAAGACTTTTTCAAGACAACAAAGGCAGCCCGTCTTTGCACATCTGAAAGTAAGTTTGTCAATCTTAAATTTTACGATTGTGCTAGTGTTGATGATTATTGTGACAAACTAAAATCAACGTCCGATCGTTTGAGTGATCTTGAGTTTCAATGAACGACAAACGTCTTGTTATCCAATTGGTTAACGGTCTTGGGAGGAACACAAAACCGTGAGCCTCGTTTATACAAAAAGAGTCCATGCCTACCTTTGATGTGGCACGATCTCAACTCCGCATCAAGAAATCGGACGAGCACAAAGATTCAATCGCGGCATCTCCAACTTCCCTAGGCCGCTTCTTCTTCAACGAACAAGAGCAACTCTCGCTCATCAAAGACTCCAACAAGCGTGGTCAAAAGGCCCATTATGGTGACAAGCGAAGCTGGACCAAGCTCAAGTACGGCCACATTGCAAGCCCACCACTGCCGACTCCAACCGGTATACGCCCCTCCATGCCGGGATATCCACCGTCTTGGCCACCATTTGGACCGTCCCACCTTCCCCTATCCTACTTGTTTATAGGTAAAAATCGTTTCGCGGATTTGAGTAAATTCGGTGGTGAGTGAGAAAACTGATTCAAACCCTAAACAAATGTCTTGCACGTGAGCACTTTATAGGGTCGAGAGATCAATCGCCTGAGTCCGCCCTAAACCAAGAAATGGCCGTTCCGGACTTGCCGGTCACTGAAGTGGAGGAGAAGGGTTGATTTGGGGAGGAAGCAAAGAAAGGTGTTGAGGGAGAGTAGTATCTCGACTTGTATCGAAAGTGAAAGCTTAGGAAGCTTGAAAGAGATGAAAGCTTTTGGGAGAGCTTGCAAAGTTGCCTTTACGAGAGTGTAAGTGTAGTATATTTCTCCTGGCCAGACTTGTTCTACGGGTGGAAATAGGTAAGACCTATTTATACAAGTCGAGATTAAACGTACCACCTGGCCTCATGAAGGAAGAGAGTAAAGGGTGAAATAATGGGAGGAGGTGGTAACCGCATGGTTTAATGGGTGGCGTTTTTCACCTTTATTTCCTCTTTTATTTGACCGCTTTATTCATTTTCACGCTTTCTTAATGTGGCGTAGTATGCGGCGCATCTTTTGTGACATCAAACCAAAACCTAAAAAGCATCTGATTTGTGTTGATGTCTCGAGTGTTGGTTGCATCTTGAGTGCAAGTGGCGCTAGTGGCGCGTGTGGCATGCACCCAATGGCATGTGCGGAATGCCTTGGTGGTAGTTTGCACGGTTTGCAAGTTGGGCTACCGGCAGTGTGTGTTTGGCATGTGCCAATGGCATGTGAAATGCCTTGGTGGTAGGTTGCACGGTTTGCAAGTTAGGCTACCAGCGTGTGTGTTTGGCATGTGCCAATGGCATGTGCGGAATGCCTTGGTGGTAGGTTGCACGGTTTGCAAGTTAGGCTACCGGCGTGTGTGTTTGGCATGTGCCAATGGCATGTGCGGAATGCCTTTGGTGGTAGGTTACGCGCGGTTTGCAAGTTAGGCTACCAGCGTGTGTGTTTGGCATGTGCCAATGGCATGCGTAGCCATTAGGGCCGTGACTTGATAGAAACTAGCTAGCGAGCATGTTGGCATGTGCCAATGGCATGCGTGGTTTTAGAGTAGTGACCTTGATGGGAAACTAGCTAGCGAGCATGTTGGCATGTGCCAACGGCATGCGTGGCCGTTAGGGCCGTGACCTTGATAGAAACTAGCTGTGAGCATGTTGGCATGTGCCAATGGCATGCGTGGCCTTAGTGACCGTGATTTTGCTAGGAAGTTAGCTAGCGAGCATGTTGGCATGTGCCAATGGCATGCGTGGCCGTTAGAGACCGTGACCTTGATAGAAACTAGCTAGCGAGCATGTTGGCATGTGCCAATGGCATGCGTGGCTTTTGGGGCCGTGACCTTGATGGGGAAACTAGCTAGCGAGCATGTTGGCATGTGCCAATGGCATGCGTGGCCGTTAGGGCCGTGACCTTGCAGGGTAGCTTGCAGCATGTTGGCATGTGCCAATGGCATGCGTGGCCGTTAGGGCCGTGATTTTGCTAGGGAAACTAGCTAGCGATCATGTTGGCATGTGCCAATGGCATGCGTGGATTTTGACCTTGATAGGGAAACTAGCTAGCGAGCATGTTGGCATGTGCCAATGGCATGCGTGGCCGTTAGGGCAGTGATTTTGATAGAAAAAGGCGCTAGCGAGCATGTTGGCATGTGCCGGTAGCATGCGGGGCCGTTAGGGCCGTGGCTTTGGTAGAAAAAGGCCGCTAAGCTGGCATATTGGCATGTGCCATTGCTTGCACGTCGGCCATGTTGACCTAGTTGCACGTTTTGCAAGCCTAGGGCGTATATTTGGCATGTGCCAATGGCACAGTGTGGCTTAGTTTGGCATGGTTGCCATGGTCTTGTGATCTTTTTGGCTTGGTTTGGCATTGTTGCCATTTGCCATGGTGCCATGAAGTGCGGCTTAGTTTAGTTTAGCGTGGTTGCCATGCATGTGCGCATAGTGCTGTGACGCTTAGTTTGGCATGGTTGCCATGGTCTTGTGATATCTGCGGCAGTTTAGCATTGTTGCCATGGTCTGCCATGTGACATGCGGCAGTTTGGCATTGTTGCCATATTACATGATATCACGGCTTAGTTTAACATTGTTGCCATGGTCTTGCTTAGAGTGCGGCTTGGTTTATACTATTGCCATGTTACTGTGTGGTTGATTATGCGGCTTGGTTTAACGCATTATTGCCATAGTGCTTGATATCACGGCTTAGTTTTAGCATTGTTGCCATGGTCTTGTGATATCTGCGGCTTAGTTTGGCATTGTTGTCATGGTGCGCGAGGTCGCGGCTTGGTTTAGCATTATTGCCATGGAGTGCGCGATGGTCTGTCCGGCTTGGTTTTGGAATTAGGGTTACGTATTTGGCTTTGTCGGTGCCATTTTGAAAAAATACCTATTACCCTATTAGTGTTACACACAGGTTAAATGCTCTTAGTTAATGTGTTGCGGGTAACACTAGGTCATGGGGTTTTACGATTTTACCCCTTGTCTAAAAACCACCGTTAACATTTAGTCCCCTTTAGCTCGGAGCAGGGGGCTTTGTTGCGGAAGTAAGCATAAGATGGTGACAAACTATTATGACAAAGCGTAAGGAACATTGAAGGAGGCTTGTCGACCTTTTATAAATAGGATTTGGAATCCTCGCCTCGGTAGTTTTTCTCGTCGGGAGTGGCACAATTGGTGGGCCGGTGCGGCAGGCGACGTTGGGAAAGGCTGGCGTGAGTTGGGAAGCGAGTGTGCTAGCCGGTGGGGCCGGCGCAAAGTGTTAAGCCGTGTGTATGCTTGCGAGTCGGCGCAATTGGTGGGGCGGTGCAGCAGGCGGCGTTAGGGGAAGGCTGGCGTGAGTTGGGAAGGCGAGTGTGCTATTTGGTGGGGTGGCGCAAAGTGAGAAAGCCGTGTGCTTGCAGGTCGGCGCAATTGGTGGGGCCGGTGCGGCTTGGGCGATGTTGGGAAGGCTGAGTGAGTTGGGAAGCGAGTGTGCTATTTGGTGGGGCCAGCGCAAAGTGTAAGCCGTGTGTGCTTGCACGGTCGGGCGCAATTGGGTGGGGCGGTGCAGCAGGCGACGTTCGGAAGCTTGCGTGAGTTGGGAAGCGAGTGTGCTAGCTGGTGGGGCCCAGTATGAGAGTGTGGCCGTGTGTGCTTGGTCAGCGCTGTGATTAGTGGGGCCAGTGCGACTTAGGCGACATTGGGAAGGCTGGCGTGAGTTGGGAAGCGAGTGTGCTAGCTGGTGGGATCGGGCATGCGCCTTAGAAGCCGTGTGTGCTTGCCCGGTCGGCGCAATTGAGGTGGCGAGTACAACTTGGGCAGTGCTTGCAGGCGTGACTTATGTAAATAAAGAGAGGAGTAGACGTTTCTTGAATGACAAAGTTTCCTTATTTTGCTTTCCTTCACGTGCGGCTTCCATTAGATCATCGTTCATGCCAAAAAATCGGGTAGCGTTATGTCCCTCATTGCTTCCTTTCCTTTTTAAAGGTTTGTATTCAAACCCAACCTTGTCAGATCATCTCCCTCGTTTGAGAAAGGTTCTTCTTGTTGAATTTCTCTCGGTATGTTTTCTTCTTCTTTGGTGGTGTCATTACACTTTAAAGCGCTTGTTGTATAAATGGAAAATTTCCATTTTTGTGCGGGGAATATCTGTTGGAGCATGCGTGGTGTTGCTCGGCGAGGATGACCTGAGTCGTTCCCCTTCCTTCGAATCCGTCCTTGGATTGCTGAGACTTGGAGGGCCCGTTAGGGGATCTATCTTACGAAATGGGATACGTGAGAAGTCCCCGGTCATACCCGGTTTGATATGATGGAATGTATGAACACGTAGATGTAACCTTAAGGCGTTCTTTTGGGTTTAGGTGCACATCTACGGATTCATGTTGAGAAATTCCCATGGCTCGTAAAACCTCGATAGTGATGTTGAAATCGGTAATAACCTGGTTGAGGGGTGAAACATCTTTATTTGGTAGTCTCCATGCATGACCTACTTTCATTATATAAGCCTTGAATCCCCCTCACAGGATTTGATATAAGCTGTGTACTCTTGCGGATGTGACAACGGGATGCTCGAAATTACATGATGACATAATGCGGATAGTGCAGGCTCGGGATCCTCATGCAGCCTCGTAAAGTGTTGAAGGCGTCTTTATCTGAGAGAGGTGATGATGTTCTTGCGTGCACCCTTGAAGAGTAGAGGACCTTGTTGTGGGTACGGATTTTTGGTGGGTATTTCTTGTAGCTTTGACGGTGAAGGGATCCCATGTATATCTTCCCCGTCCTCAGTATAGGTTTACGTGTTTCCATCCTTGTAGTAATTGCTCTGCGGTGGAGCTCGGGTGGGGAGTGTGGCGGCATGACCCTTTGCGAGGAAGAGTGGCGTTGAAGCGACGTTGATCGAAGCGGCTTCTTCTTGGAAAACGTTGATGTGTAGCTCTCCACGGAGAAGCGTTGATCGTAGCTATAGGAAAACGTTGAAACAACGTCTTGCAACTCTCGAGCCTTAGCGGTTACCATTTTGAAGTCGGAGGACCGCGTCACGCATTACATCAAACTCAACATCCCTCGAAGCGGAGGTTAGGAGTCCCAGTTCATCTATCGATCGTTTATGAGAGGTTGGGGTTTGAAGACGGCTTCCCTGGATGAAAGCTGCTTCTGATGTAGTGCAGTTGAGGGGTGCAAATATGTCTTGGCCTAAGCCTTGGAGAAACATAGAATCTCACACAACTGTTTCATCATATTGGCTCGAGCTGTTGGAGAAGTTCCGTCGTGCGAATACGATGGAAGAAGGGTCTCAGTGAACTCGGGAGAGTTGTTGGTTTCCTTTGCTTTGATTTTGGAGAAGTCTTTCTGATCTTTACGTGTGTGAAGTTGGATTGCTTATCCCTTCTGCGGGCGTTTAAGAGCAGCGCGAGCCTCTTCATCTATAAGCACGGTCTGTGAAGTATATTTTGTATTTTCATCAAATCCATGATTGCTAAAAAGGGGGTCGGCTTCTTGGCAGGATCTTTGATATCTTGCCACGATGGTGGAGTAGGCATTCTCTGGCAGTGAGTTGAACTTCCATGCTTGAAGAACCGTTGAGGTGGCGAAACGGCTGCTGGTTCTAGTGATCGTAAGTGTATCGTGCGAGAGATGACACGGTTTTGATCACGAAGTTCTAGAGTCATGGCGGCCCCATTTCGAAGGAGAAGATAGTCTTGGAAGGCGCAAGATGTTAGCTATTTGGAAGGATGCAAGCATTAGCTGAGTGTGGTTGCGGCTAACATGCGCGTGCGAGCATGTGCACGGCATGTCGTCGGTGTGCGTCACGGCAAGCACGTCGCAGCGCTTACGGCACACGTGCGGTAGGAGCTTACGGCATGCGCGTGCGATAGGCGCTGGATCGTCTTAGAATGGGCGCTGGCTTGGACTTTTCTTGCGGGCTTGGTTGCCTCTTCCCATACGTAGCTCAAACGGAAATCCTTTCCTTATTCAAATTCCAAAAGTGTTATGCTCATGAAATGGGTTGGCTCCCTTTTTACCTCGTATGTTTGTTATCACGTCATGGTGTTAGCGGTAGCGGTAGTGATAAAGTGGGCGAGCATATTCTGACTATGTACTCCGTTTCTCTTTCAATTTGTTTTATTGTTTTCTTGTCTTTGGTGCAAACCATAGCCATAGGTATGCCTTTCATAAACTTGTAGAAATACTTCATCATAAATAATTCTTCGAATGTCACCGTAGTAACATCTTCCAATAGTGACGGAGTAATTATTTTTGTGCAAAGTAAACAACGTGCGGGTAGGTGGCTTTTTTTTTTTTTTTGAAAGGCAAACAAATGCGCTTTGGTTTATGGTTTTTGTCTTCTGGATTTCTTGGGTTGATAGATAAATGTTAGCTTTTTGAGGATATTGGATTATTTTATGGGATGAATGGTTTTGATAAAATGACTACGATTATGTTTTGGGAAAGGAATATTGCTTTTATGAAAGTGTGCGCTAGCCATAGGCACAATACTCGGTAGTATGACGGTTTTACTAAGAGCCAAAAACAAGATCGTATGTCTTGCGCGAGTCTAAATTTACTCACTTCATAGGTTTTTGTGAACACGCCCCTCTCCATGTAAAAGGCGGCTTTCTTTGGTAAAGGATCTCGTCGACAAGTCCCCAATCGTTGATAGCATCTTCGGCGAGTCCCAGTTTTTCGTGTAGTTTTTGCAACCAGTGGCAAGATTCGTCTGGTAGTTGAGTCGGATCGAGTGGTAGCATCTTGACAAGTCCCAGGTTTCTTGTGTAGTTTTTATAACTAATGGCAAGATTCGTCACGGTAGTTGAGTGATTTGATCGCAAGTCCCCAATCGCCTGTGGCATCTTCAACGAGTCCCCGGTTTCTGTTGTAGATTTTTGTTGCCCGGCAAGATTCGTTACGGAAGTTGAGGTGACCGAGTCGGCAAGTCCCCAATCGCCGCGTGCATCTTCAACGATTCCCAGGTTTTCTCGTGTAGTTTTTGGAATGGCAAGATTCGTACGGTAGTTTAGTCGGATCGAATCGCCTTCCCCTACCATCTTAACATCCGGGTCGAAGAATGAGATCGACGAGTACGACATTGTAGCCGATAGATCAATCCTCCATTGTGGTCGCCAATTGTTTA
>JAJJWW010004851.1:0-162286 GCA_023531295.1 Papaver armeniacum
GTTGTAGTAATAAAAGGGTTGTCGCTCACTCGACTTGATGGGTTTGATTTTAAGAATTACTAGAAGAAAATACTAAAGAAAAATATATACAAATATTGTCACAGGATGAAGAGATGTGCTGGGACTCAGGATTCAGCCAAACTCATAACAAAAGGTTCAAATATTAATTCTTTTAACAATTATCGCGCAACCAATAAAAACATTGACTCTTATTTTTGCCAAGATAGATTCTCAAAAGATTGGTTGTAAATCCTAAGCATGATGTATCAAAACATTTAAGCTAAGCATACATCATCAAATTAAATGACAACCAATTAATTCAAATCATATTTCAATTAAAATTAATGCAAAAGTCTAAAAAAAGAATTAAATAATTTTACCCATGTATGAAATTGTCTTCCTCCGTCGTCCCGCTGATGGAGCCTAGCTCATCATGTTGGAAACACGCTCAAATGGTGATTTTATTGCTCAAAAAATGGTTTACAAATGATGGACAAAGGAGAATAAGATGAAAATCGGGTTTGCAATAAAGTTATAGATGTTGCAAACACACACAAAGAATGATAAAGATGAAATGTGTTGTTCTTTTAAGTCTCGCCTATAAACTACGACCCACGCTTGTGAGTCTTTACCATCAGTAGCGAAAACGACGGTCTTTGGCCGTCTGTTCTTCGTGTTCTTGAGGTTCTTCAAGAAAAAGAATGCATTCTCTACAAATCGATTTTCTAAGCTTTGTGGTCGCTCAAACTATCCCCAAACTCTCCATATCCTCTATACTCGACCCCAGAACCTATTTATAACCCATAACGACAAGAATCTTCCTCATAATCACCAAATATCTCCTCATTAATAAAAAATATTCTTCACGGGATAATTTCTTTTTCTTGATTCTCCACGCGTAAATCACGAACTGTTTAGAGTCTTCCTTATTTGATCCCTCCACGCTTATTCGCAGACAAATACCTATCCAAAGACGAGCGTAACTCGTTTAACCACGCCTGAAATCCCGAGTATCTCTCCTCCCGTCCGTGCTGAACATACTTCTTCTCGCGACAATTCCAGCTGGCAAAACTGTCGAACAAAAGGCCTATACCATAGATTTACATAGGTCCAACGGAAGCTACCTTAAAATATCACCATTTAGTCTCACGGAAAGGCTCCAAAATCGCATCCCTAATTTCTCGCCACTTGAAATTCCATTTCCCGCCAAAAGCTAAATTTCAAACGAGGAAGAAGGGTGTCCCTTAACCAGCAGCTTGGGTGCAAATAGTAATGGGTTACCCCTTAGCAATTGGGTTACCCCTTATCCAAAGACGAGAGTCCGAATAACAAATGTCCTCCGGGGGTGTTCCGAGCAACTTTTTGAGCCGAATTTTCCAAAAATATTTATTTCCAAAAATACCTAAAAATACATAAAAACACAATATTAGAACAAAAAATCGAGTTCCAAACAATACCAACATGAGGACAATTCGTACACAAAAAATGTGTCTATCAAATACCCCCAAACTTATTATTTGCTAGTCCTCGAGCAAATTTATTCTAGAAAATAAAAATCATTTGAACCCCTAGGTGGCCCTAGAGGCGAGTGTTGTCTCCCGGAGGGTTTATGAGGTGTACCCACAAAACCTTTACCTGCACCTAGCTATCTACACAGTAACCTTGGAAGGCACTAAAGAATCTCCTTGGTTGGCATACTTATTGACTACGGGAGGAAGTACCCCGATGCGAAATTCCAATTCTTTGTACACGAGTTTGCACTCAAGCATACTAAAATTCATATATAAGTCACGTAGCTCTACTCGGATAGTCGCACTATGGACATCAATACCCGGAGTCAAAACTAATCACATGGATAGATCAAGAAGATGAATATAGAGAAAAACATAGATGGTTTTGATGTTTACTAAGTGATCGGTGTTTCCCATATCTGTCTGAAGGCCTCCGCCAAAATGAACCTATCCTAATGGACCGAGATACTAGTCCGACTAATATCAACACACCGGCATATACAAGGGAACCAAATGGTCGATAATCCTAAATCTAGTCAACACAACCGGCATATACAAGGGTTCCAAGTGGTCGACTTTATTGAATTTATTAGGTTGGGTCGATGGTCGGGTCTCACTTTCTTTTTCTTTTTCTTTTTCTTTTCTTTCTCTTTTTTTTTTTTTTTTTTTTTTTTTTTTTTATAATACTTTTTTCTCTCTTTTTTTTTTTTTTTCGCTTTTTTTTTTTTTTTTTTTCAACTTTTTTGGCATCTCAATCACTCTAATTCACCCTAGCATTGGTAACAACTTGAATCGTGGGACCCACCTAATCACTTAGAGAAACATAGTTTAAAAACAAAATAAAATAAAAACAAGTGAAAAGGACTCAACGAGATTGGTGAAACTATCATGTTATTTCTAACACCCGAGCTCGTGCTTTTATGAATAGACTCTTTAGATGTTGCCATCTAATCGATTGGTTCCTCAACTCCTACAACCAAAATGCTTCCATCCACTTAGATTGGTTAGTGCCATCCTTAATAAGCATAAATTTCTAGGCTCGAGTTTATCAATGCAAACTAAAAGTTTCTCCCATACCCCCAAAACTTAAATCTAACATTGTCCTCAATGTTCTAAAGATGAAATTAAAAACATGAACAAGGAGAAATGTTACCATTTGAAGCAAAAAGAGTTAAGGAAAGATATTACCGTGTTGCATGAGCATGGGTTACCTCCCAAGAAGTGCTAAGTTTAAAGTCTTCACCAGACATTGGAAGAGATTAGTCACCTCGAAGAATCATAAAGCAGAAGAAATTCGGAATAATCATGGGTCATCTAGATCAAAAAGTGCTAACCACAAGAAAAGGAGACCGCAATGGATCAGAAAATATCCAACACACCCTTATCTATTTTTAAGACCACTACATCTAGTTGTGGTTGTGTTCGTGCTCTATAAAAGGGTCTAGATAAAAAGTTTTCATAGGTTGCGTTTCCTCATAAGTTGGATCCGAATGTTCAGGTTCTAGAGTCTGGAAAAACTCAAATAAAAACTTAGAAGCACATAATAATAACCTGAATAATTGAGGATCCTCTAAGTCAATCAGTTTTGACTTACACAGCTGACCACAATAAGATTGGTGGTCTTCCTTAAGCAAATGTGTCGACCCTAATATCCTAAAGTAATTAGGTTTAGTCTCAAAACTTAATAACTGACACATTTGTAACTCATATGTTCCCACAATTGAAAGAAAAGTTTTTGGTGGGAAAACAAAGTCAATTTTGGTATCATAGCTCGGGTTAACCACATCAACCAGAGGATGGGTTTCTAACAACCGAACTTCTTCCCCGACATTATTAGGTTCGGGAGAGCTAGCATGAAGGTAACTGGCACAATGGTTGAGGAACATATATCGAGTCCCAAGTGAGGGATTTTGTAAGAGCTAAAGGTAAGGCACAAGGAGAATGATAATCACCCCAAACTTAGAATTTTGGGTGTCTCTAGATAGACTAGCTACAATTTCCTAATTTCTAGATCGTCAAAATCCCGAAAATGGTCAATTGCTTCATGTAGATTATACTCGGTGTAATGCATCCTCACTCACATTTAAAAGCTCTACGAGTTCATCTTCTTCGTCTAAGACTATTGTTTCTAAATCCTTGGACTCTAAAAAAGTATTCTTAGGATAAACCCATTCCTCTAAACCATTATCGACTTCGTAAACAGGAAGTACTACATCGTCTAAAATAGTATCTCTAGTCAAATCCTTGTCCTTTTGAATAGGTGAATAATTGTTAAAATTATTAGGATCTGAACCAAAAATAACTCTATTATTATAAAGCTCAATTGGAGTAGCAAATTCTCGATGACTATGCCTATTTGTTTCCAATTCTTCATCAACACTATCCTCATCATAATCATTATTATAATAACATGAAAATGGTTGAACCTCATCTAAACAAGTAGTGTTACCAATTCTAACCTCACCATCTTGATTATGTGAATAACTATCTTCATTCTCAAAGGTATTATTGGATACACTATATTGGAAATTCAAGTTATTTCGAGCAATACTTTCGTTCGTCTCTAACTCAAGTCTACGTGTCGACTCAGCTAGCCTCTCAAGGGTCTCCTCCAAAGAAAGTTCCCTTAGTGCTGGATCTAAGTTTTGAGTTAATCTATTGAGGATATCTTCTACAGATTCAGTCGTTGTTGCAGTCCTTTCGTCCATAACTACGTTATTTACCTCAGCCAACTTACATGTTGATTCCCTAACTTTGTGTCGACTCAGCTAAACCCCTGAGGGACTCTTCTAGAGAAGGAAGAGGAACAGAAGGATCATAATAAGGACTACTTTTCAAAAGTTTGATCGTATCCTCTAGAGACGAAGAACTATTACTATAATCTCCTTGCTCGAATGACCGATGCACATGTGGATAGTAATTGGGCTCACCATGGTATGACCCATAACCTTCAAAAGATTGGCGTTCCCAACCACTATTCACATTATGGTCATAAAAAGAGTGATGTCCATAATGTTGGGTTGGATATTCATATTCATTGTGATGGCTATTATAATACCAGTTTGACATCCTAAGTAAGGGAATTCTACACAAACACAAACAAGGCTGACTCGACCAAAACAAACCTACTGATTTCTAGCAAACAAAAATCATGATGGCTCCACTTAGATTGTTTCTAGACCCGACTTCTAATACTTGAAAGGGAATGGTTACAATTTAAGCAAACCCCTCGAATCAATCCGAGTTTAAGTAAGTTGAATAGAGGCGAGGGAAGCTGCGTGGAGCTTTGATACCCAAGGCCTCACCGCATTACAAGGCGGCGTTGATCACGCATTCAACTCACGTAAACCATCATGAACTTCAAAGTATGCTTTAAGAGTAACCAATATTTTTCGAATGACTTTCCTATTAAGCTCGTTACCCTATCGGTCTCGTTCTAGTCAGTATTTTAAGCTTAGGTTCGCGTTTGGTTTTGTTTTCCTAAGGCGGGCAAGAAGAGAACGGTGATGAAATCCGAACCCTTATCTTGTATGGCCAGTCCTTGCCCTTACTAGAAATTAAAACAATGGATTCGGTTCCTCGACATATATTCACACGAAATCATCCAAGAAACCCATTTGGCGGGGGGATTCGCGGGTGTTTAGAATTCTTACCTCCGTTCAGACGGGGATGAACAGTTGAAGTCGACTCGGGCCACGACTCCTATGTCATGTACGAACCCGAGGGGCCGAGACGACATCGTAATCGTCGTCCTTCCCTGTGCAGTTTGTATTTAAATAACCCTTCCTTAGGGTTTTAAAAAAATGTCCAATGTCCAAGTCCAAAGATAAAATAAAAATGTCCAAAAATAAAAGATTACAAAAATAATTACCTAATTACAGTTTCTAAATAAAATAAAATAAAAAAAATTAATTACACTATATACAAAATTTTCTTCTTTACTCCTTTGGATTTTCTCTCTTCTTTCCTTCTTTGGCTTCGCTTTACTTTTCAAAACTTTTTCTTTCTCATAAGCTTCATACCAAATCTGAAAGCAAATAGAAAATACCAAAACGCGTAAAAAGGAACAAATAATAAAAAATAAAATGATAAAACCTAAAAACAAATCTATACACAAGTCCGCGTCGGCGGCGCCAAAAATTGATGGTTATTTTCAATGATGTTGTAGTAATAAAAGGGTTGTCGTTCACTCGGACTTGATGGGTTTGATTTTAAGAATTACTAGAAGAAAATACTAAAGAAAAATATATACAAATATTGTCACAGGATGAAGAGATGTCTTCGGGACTCAGATTCACCAAACTCATAACAAAAAGGTTCAAATATTAATTCTTTTAACAATTATCGCGCAACCAATAAAAACATTGACTCTTATTTTTGCCAAGATAGATTCTCAAAAGATTGGTTGTAAATCCTAAGCATGATGTATCAAAACATTTAAGCTAAGCATACATCATCAAATTAAATGACAACCAATTAATTCAAATCATATTTCAATTAAAATTAATGCAAAAGTCTAAAAAAAGAATTAAATAATTTTACCCATGTATGAAATTCGCCTTCCTCCGTCGTCCCAGTTGATGGAGCCTAGCTCATCATGTTGGAAACACGCTCAAATGGTGATTTTATTGCTCAAAAATGGTTTACAAATGATGGACAAAGGAGAATAAGATGAAAATCGGGTTTGCAACAGCTTATAGATGTTGCAAACACTCAATACAAAGAATGATAAAGATGAAATGTGTTGTTCTTTAAGTCTACGTTTCTATAAACTACGACCCACGCTTGTGAGTCTTTACCACGTATGTAAAACGAGCGGTCTTTGGCCGTCTCGTTCTTCGTGTTCTTGAGGTTCTTCACAGCCAGCAGACAATGCATTCTCTCGCAAATCGATTTTCTAAGCTTTGTGGTCGCTCAAACTATCCCCAAACTCTCCATATCCTCTATACTCGACCCCAGAACCTATTTATAACCCATAACGACAAGAATCTTCCCTCATAATCACCAAATATCTCCTCATTAATAAAAAATATTCTTCACGGGATAATTTCCTTTTCTTGATTCTCCACGCTGTCTAGCCATCTGTCGAGTCTTCCTTATTTGATCCCTCCACGCTTATTCAGAGACAAATACCTATCCAAAGACGAGCGTAACTCGTTTAACCACGCTGAAATCCCGAGTATCTCTCCTCCCGTCCGTGCTGCCCCGTTACTTCTTCTCGCGACAATTCCACCCAAAACGGGTCGAACAAAAGGCCTATACCAGCCCTCGTTAGGTCCAATGGAAGCTACCCAGAAAATATCAGCCATTTACTCTCACGGGAAAGGCTCCAAAATCGCATCCCTAATTTCTGCCACTTGAAATTCCATTTCCCGCCAAAAGCTAAATTTCAAACGAGGAAGAAGGGTGTCCCTTAACCGGCAGAGGGTGCGAATAGTAATGGGTTACCCCTTAGCAATTGGGTTACCCTTATCCAAAGACGAGAGTCCGAATAACAAATGTCCTCCTAGGGGTGTTCCGAGCAACTTTTTGAGCCGAATTTTCCAAAAATATTTATTTCCAAAAATACCTAAAAATACATAAAAACACAATATTAGAACAAAAATCGAGTTCCAACAATACCAACACTGAGGACAATTCAGACACAAAAAATGTGTCTATCAACCATGCCGGCACTACTACCGGCATGCTCGATAAGGAACTTTCTCTGCCGGAAGTATACTTACAATTTCAAACTTGGGGGATATTATGTATCGGCATGGTGAAAGTATGAATACCATGCCGATTAGTCCCCTGTAGGCATGATATTCATACTTTTACCATGCCGACACTGAGTTTTTCAGGCGTAACAATGGCGGATTCGATGAAAAAAATAATCAAATTTCAATACATTAATACCTATATATGACTAATTGGAGCACTTGTATTTGTATATTCAGCTTGTTTACTTCCCTGGGTTGGTTCTTCACCGGAACCTTCATGATCATAAATATCTTGATTTAATGTTGTTGCATCAACAAATTCAATGATAATGATTTATTCTAATGATTATCAAACTAATCTATTAACTTACCTAATTATATTTAACCACTAAACATGATTAATGAGGGGTACATTAGGAATTACTTAAAATACATGGATAAGGGGTGACTCTGATTTACTATTTATTTTCCGTTTTTATCTTTTTCCTCTATCCCCCAATTAATATAAGTATCCCCTAATTGTGCGTTCTTTTAAAATCACCACATCTCTCGAACCAAATATCCTAGAAAATTTTAATAAATATTTTGAATATATGTTCATTATCTACAAGATTCATGTTACACACAAATACAAAATATCTACATAAAAATCAGTAAAACAAATTCAATCAGGAATAGTTTTCTGCTCGTCGGAATTTTTTCCAGCTATGTTGTACAGTTTTGTAAAATACCTTAAAAATACTTTTCAGACTCCCAAAATTATAAAATTTTACCTGGATGATCCTCTTAATGTCTAACATGTACAGTAGACATTTCAAGACCAAATTCATTTTCGTTTAAGAGACCCATAAAAAACTCTATAACATGTTGCAATGGCGATCTATTAAGATAGACATCAAAATTCAATGTTAGTTATTAAGAAACCTAAAATCCAAGCATCATGTTAAAACGTTAATGAATAATTATACCATAATGATTCAATATAACAAAATAAACAATGATATTTATCGTGTTTCAGCAATAGTCTCTCGTTTAATCTCCATGGCAGAAGAAAAAGTCTTAAAATTATTGGAACAATTGCTAAAAATAGCCTGCAAAACAATCGTAAACCAAACAAATAAAAATGTTATGGCTGAGTCACGACCAGGTCGCTCTCTTTAAGACGTTTCGCGGCTCTACTCAAGATTATGCAAGCAGTTCTTCCATGTCTCCTCTCTCACTTCTCAAAAACCAGAGAAAAACCCATCAACTTATCTTTATTCCTTTGCTCAGATCTAGTCCTTCAGGGGTTAGATCTGAGCAAAGATTTCTTTCTTCAAGTATTATTAAATATAGTTGATTTCGATCTAGGAGTTGTTTTTTGTTGTTTTCAATAATTTCTTCGCTATTAAAGAGATTTTTATCTTAGCTATTTGGCGATTTTATTTATACTTTTATAGTGTTTGTTTTTAACGATTTGTTCGTGTTTGGTTTTTTTGATAAATGTACATCGGCAATTCGGCACGGGCGAAGATCAAGCTTTTCTTCACCAGAAAAATAGATCTAGAGTTTTGGGTTAGTCGCTGCTCATGAAGAATTTTCGGGCAAATCACTCCTCTGTCGTAGGAGCATCTCTTTTCCAAGAAGAAAATCTATCAAAATGGACGAATTATAATTTCGGGTACCATTTCTTCCCCAATCTCAAAGTACAAGATTTGGGTGCTATCGTGGTAAATCGCTCTTTCTCTTCGCGGTTTACTTGTGTTTTGTATCTTTCTTTGGATTTGTTTCATGTTATGATGTACTTGTTCTCTTTAAAACTATCATGTAAACATCTCTTGTGGAATGAAATACTTATGGTTTGATGATTAAAAAAAAATGATTTTATAATCAAAGACTTCAATGTAGATTAATGAAAACATTAATATGTTTTAATAAAGACCATTTACTTTTGTAACATTAAACGGTCAAGGAATTTATAATAAACAATAAAAATGTTTGTGAAGATCATTAAGTCTATTAATAATAATTTTAAAGAAAATAAATTTTGTTTTAAAACATATATTCCCAACAGGGTTCTTAAATTGTCTTCATCCTAACTTTGAAATAATGGCACTATCAAAACAATGGAAATTACAAACTCCAAGACTTTCAGAACCAATATGATTCTAACATCTGAAATAAGCATCATGCTTAAGATTTTTTTTTTTGGCCCCAGAAAGATTTATGGATGGAACAAATTCTTTAAGTCACTTTCTTAGGGAGACGAAAAGAAGACATGATAGTAGCTTGATTAGACAACACATGCTAAGAGCAATTTTATTCGCCACATTAAGAGATTTTTTTTCCGGTTTGCTAGTCTCGAAAAAAATTCTATAAGAAAGTCGAATGACTTAGATTTAACACTATAAAGAAACAAAGGTGCACCCAAATATTTTTCCTATTTTAGACATAAATTTCATTTTCAAACACTTGGTTAGCATTTTTACATGCTTATGATGTATTTTAGGACTAGTAAAAACCCGAACTTGTCAAAATAATAACTTGACCCAAGATGTTGAAAAAACATCTATAATATGAAGCAAATATTTAGTTGAGAGGGAGAAGCTTTTGAAAAAATAAAACATCGTCAACAAAAAAAGATGAGAAATATACATACAATTATCGTTGAATTTATGACCTCTAATCATATTGTTACTTTCACCAGCTGAGCGAGAGTTTCGATGCATAAAATGGAGATATATGGAGGCAACAGTTCTCCTTGTATATCCCCCCCTGTGAGTAGGAACTAGAACCCATAAAGTCATTTAGAATGACCTAATAAGAGACAGTACTAACGCATTGGTAAATTATATTACATTATTGAAAAAAAGAGGGCACCAAGTACACCACCCACTTTTTCGTTTGACAGTTAGATAAGAAAGAAGACAGTACTAACGCATTGGTAAATTATATTACACATTATAGTTAGAAATCTATATTAAGGAATAACCAAGTCTGAGAAGAAAAGAACTTTGTGATTTTTATCTGTCTTCTTTCTTATCTAAATTCCAAAAACTTCGAAGAACCGGTATGATAAGCACGTAAGTGCGACGCATTTTCACCCATAACTACATTAGCTTGGACTCATTTTTGGCTAATAAAGTTGTGTTTGTAGGTATTTTTGGGCAATAAATATTTTTGGAAAATCGGCTCGAAAAGTTGATAAAGGCACCTGGAGGGCACCTGTTATTCAGACCTCGACTTTGGATAAGGGGTACACTAATTACTATCGTCACCCAGCACTCTGGTTTAGGGGTACCTCCTATTCATCTCCTTTGTTTGCATTCAGAAAAGTGGCGGAAAAACTGGTTTTGAACTGCTAGAATTAGGGTTGAGTAATTGTAAGCGAACATGTAATCACGATTTTGATTTGAATGGATTGAAATATGTTGATTGTCAAAATAAAATAAAATAAAATAAATAGTATCTAAGAAATTTTTAGATAAAACGGGTACTGTGGGAAATTGGCAAAGATGATCGGAAGACGTTTTACACTCCACAACCACCTAATATATTTACTTATAGTCCATGTCCAGAATACGCATTATGGCACCTATGGATTTTGACATTCTCCTAGGAGGTGATGCTAGGCGATTTATTTCTGAGATACATAACAGTCTTCAATGTTTATAAACAGATTAACAATTAACGCCTCCCAATATAAATCCGAACCTGTGGAATAAGTGTACTTCAGTCACCGTTGGAAATCTTTTCAGATTTGAACTTTGAACTTTGAAGCTGAATAAAATTTGCCTCGTAAACTGTTCGATTTTTCTGTATATGCTCTAGCTACATATGTATTATGCAATAGGCAAACTAGTGATCAGCTCATCAACATTTTTTTTTGTTTTGAAGCAACACTCATCAACATGAAGCACCACTCATCGGCATGAATCTTGATCTTGGCTCCACCAAACATTTGCAGTAAATTAAATTGGTCATTTTCAGCTATAACATCTTTCTCGAGGTAGTGAAATTAAGTAGTGGAGTGTTGAAAAGACGAGGGTACCCAAATATACCTCAATCTAAAACTTTTCCATCTATAAGTCCTTTCTCTGAAAGTGATTGTCTATGGACAGATTCAAGACAATACAACTAACCGGTTCACACTTTGTGTGATCGTCTATGGATACGAGATCGAGACAGTACAACAACGAAGTATGTTTACTTGATAAGAGGTTCGGACTTAACCAAACACAGTAGGATTACTATCAAGTAAATAGGAATTAATGTTTGTATTTTACTTCTAATTATAATAAAAACAATTATAATTACGGAAATATAAAAGTAAAAGACACAATAAGATTTTGTTAACGAGGAAACCGCAAATGCAGAAAAACCCCGTGTCTTGGGGTAAAAACTGATTCTGCTGTTTTTGGTAAATTCGGGTGTGTTGATGAGAAACGAATTCAAACCCTAAACAAATGCACTGCACGGGAGTACTTTTAGATTCGAGAGATCAATCTGTAAGACTCTGACCTAAACCAAGAAATGGTCGTTCCAGATTCAATTCGGTCACAAAGTGAAGGAGAAGGGTTGATCTTAGGGAGGGAAGCGAAGAAGGTGTTTGAGATCAGAATGTTGAATTATGAAGGTGTGTCTGTTTTATGACTTGTATCAGAAAATGGTTTCTGGATACTTGTGCTGATAACCCTTGTTTTTGGAATAGGTTGAAAACCTATTTATACAAGTCATTGAGCACACCCTGATCTCATAGGAAGTGGAGGAAGTTGAGTAGTGGAGAAGTAGAATTGTGCAGAAAGTGGTGATCATCGTGTTTCCGTTATGAGGGAAGACTAGTCACACTTTCACCCACTACTCTCATTATTGTTAGCCATCCGTCCTTTCCTGACACTTTCTCGTAATGGGCGCGTTGCACGCCACACGCTGTAAACCACCAGACTAATACCCCGGTGAGCATCCCCCAGTTTGTGACATGTTTGATGTCTCGAGTGAATGGGTCAAGTCATGAGACTTGCCGCTAAAATCAGCACATAGTGCTTTTAGGTTAAATGATAAGTTATTCGTGAAATTAATAAATAATCGATGTGCTAGAAGCATCGTTGTTTTAGAGCTCGATCGAATCAGTCACGAATTGAGCGTCTTAAAGAAGTAGCACGACCGGCCACCTTTGGGTGATTGTTTGAGGACCCTATGGGCGAGCTATCACTTGGTCGATCGCTCCCTGTGAAGGAGGGGTGGCCGGTGATTACAATGCTACCCTGTTGGTTTTCTGAAAATAAATCTACACCATCCAACTAAGATAGCGAAGTTGGATGGATGAGATGATTTGCGGCAATTATATATTGCCGTTGACGCAATTTAGGGTTTAGAAACCATGCGGCCAACCCTATTTTAGCTAATCGAATCAAAGCGTTGGGCGCTGATTTGAACAGGCCGATCGGCCATGTGCAAAGACGTGCCGCTTGTGAGCATGCTGACATCTCCTGGGCCATCTAAAATTAGATCTAAGCCACTCAATTCGGCTGGCAAAGATGGGAGGTCAGGATTGATTTGCGATAGTTGTATCATGCCGCAACCCATATTAGGGTTTTGGAATGGCGCGTTCGCTCTAGTTTGGGCAAACATTTTGACATTCTCTGGACTTGCCGTGGGCAGGTCGATCGACCAAGGGAGAAGTTGGGCCGCCAACGAACACGCCAACACTTATTTGATCGTTCGAAATGCGATCTACGCCGTCCAACTAGGCCGGCTAAGTTGGACGAATACAATGGGTTTTGAGACCGTTTTTGCCGGTCTTAGCTCATTTGAGCTTGTTTTGCCAATAGCGCGATCACCCACATTAGGGTCAATCGTTCGAAGCGCTGCGGATGTACTAGATGGGATTCGCTCGGTCGGGATGCTTGTGGGCCCGCCGGTGGTCATCGTGATGATTGCCTAATTCTGCCAGAAGCAGGCTAGGTTTATTGAATTGCGTGGCCAAATTGTGTGGCCGTGATCGTTTCTTAAGACTAATACGGACAATCTAGATTTTCCTTAAGGAATTAAAACGCGTTCGATCACGATAACTTTCAATTAAAAAGTGTGTGAACACGCTGATCTCTTTGTCAGAGGGTGGTGTAGCCTATGTGAGTGTTTTCATGCAGGTCTCAATACTGACACTTCGGGAGATTTATGCTACTCCGCTGCGAGTGAACATTAATCATCATGTCATTCCAATATTGAGAGTTCAGCTGAGAACATAGCATAGGAAAACACTAGTCAGGTCAATGCATTAGTGAATAATGCAATAGGTTAAAGTTTACAGAACATCGGGGTTATTGCTTCACGCACCATTCTGAATAAACTTCATAAATATGTTGAATTGCTCAATACATATGTTAGTAAAAAGGTCTGGACACTCATTACTTTTAAATGGACTTTATTCCTTTGCATGATGACAGCGCATTAAATACATTATTTTACAATTTTGACCATGAACTAAAAACCACCATCAACACCCCGGGACCTTGTCCAGAATTAAATACTCTCAGGATTAATCCGCTATACAAAATCAAACCAACTTCGTATAGTTTAGACCAAGTAACTAAACATATAGTTCACCTAGTTCCGTTTGTATTCCCACGCCTCCAACTTATGAATAAGTCACGTACTTGGAACAATTCCTTTGGTTCGTATTCCAAACGGTAAAGGAACAACAAATCTGCTTGGTAGCAACTCTTTTCAACCAAGTGATGTGAGTTCGACAAAAGGCTCTTCCGTAATCCCAATAAACTCCTTTGTCAGGTCCTTAGATCTATCTACTAAAAATTACCGAAGTAATCGTCTAGATTTTGCAATCAATACCTTGAATCGTAAAGAAACGTATTGATGCCGATCTACTCAACTAATCAATCCATTCTACCACAAGGATAAACCGATTATAGTTGGATCCTCTTTAACCGAAACAAGTATTGTGCACACCAAAGATTATGAACCCAAATCAGAAATCTTCAAAGTCTTCTTTGTCTTCAAATCTTCTTAGATCTTCAATAAACACCTACACACAATCAACTTGAATCTCTTGTGATCAATCACGCACAGAACGGAGTCTGTTACCAATGGATTATCACAAGAAGTCTTTAGATCTACAAACAGTCTAAAGATCCCCGTCGAAACTTCGATCTAGTTTGAGTGAATCTTATATCAGAAGAGAAGATTCTCAAGCATAAACAAACTAGGTGAAATCAAAGTTCAACAACCGTTAGTCAATCAAATAAATCGAAAACTAATAATAAACCGTAATTATCTAGTTTCCCACCAACGGTACTAATAGAGCTTCTCAATCCCAAAGAAGTCTTTGAACTGAGCGGCCTTATGAGATTTCGCCTAATTAGGTTACTTTCCTCTCCGAATAGGCGGCTCCACCAGTAACAACACAACTAGGTAGTTTTGTTGGCTCTGAGGATTAGTTTTCTAGAAATGCAAACTTTGTTATTTATAGACCAAGGAAGTTTGGACACCAAGGAATTTCCAAAACCGAAAATATTCTCAAGATATACAATATATTCCAGATTCGGTTTCCATAATTCCTGGAAATGCTTTTTCCAAACGTTGACCGAAAATCTCTTAGAAAATCTCCAATTAGTAAATGCACATTACCAATTTTCATTTTCCAAACATAAAATTAAAAACCTTAATTAAAAGATTCTCAACTCATTTTTTCGATCCAGGATTTTCCTTTAGCTATTAAGGAATATCTTTGAACAATAAAAGATAAGCGTTACTGCAGATGTTCAAAGTATGTCGACATCTTTACTTTGTAAGTCCTCTTTCATACTTACAATCTTGAAACCGATTTGCTATACTTCCAAACGAGTTTAGAATTGGTTCATCTGACTTTTAAGAACTATGTGATTGATTAAGAAAACTCAATCACAAATCATGGGTTTCACGGTTCTACCAAAACAAGTTTTGGTTCTACCTCCATGTGAGTACTGTGCATAGTCACACTAGCTTTCCAAAAATTCGGTTGACTAGGTACTAGGATCGGTTCCCCACATACTTATGGTAACTACTTGTATTTGCTGCACATGTCCATAGGATCGGTTCCCCTTTCACTAAAAACTTGTTGCACATGTTAATAGGATCGGTTCCCCCATCTACTAAAAACGTGTTGCACCTCTTACAAGGATCGATTCCCCTCTTGTGATCGGTTGCACCTCTTTATAGGATCGGTTCCCGTTTTCCTAGAGTTGGTTATACCAATAATACTAAATCGATCATACCATCTCAGGTGATTACTTAAGATCGGTTTCACTAATAAAAGTCATACCAATACAAAAGTCAGGCCTTGTGAATTGTTTTACCAAGAACATAAACAAGTTCATGAATTTACTTCCTTTAAACTAATGTAAAACTTTCCTAGGATGAAATCTTCACCTCATACCCATACATAATCACAATAGCATTCAAACGATTATGTCGATGCCTTATATACGAAGTTCAAAAGATAAGCGTTATACTTCGTATTGTATTCCTTAATACTACGTCTAACTAGAGTGTAATCATTCATGCTTCGCAGTTATGTTTTCAATATGCACGACTTGAAAGATACGTTAGGGAATGAAACAGTTCAAATCAGATATCACTAACCTCAAGTGGAAGGATGATGTTGTCGTTGTAGCTCCTTACTTCTTCACTTATTCAAGTCTTCGAAATACTTGTAATGTCTCATATCCTAATACTTTCAAGCTAACCTATACGAAGTTGACTCTAGTACATAATCAAGCGACTCTTTAAATGAGTTTTGGTTCACTAAAATATGACAACCAAACTTGACATACCAACGCTTGGTGGGTTCAACCGAGCTATGCTCTAACAATCTCCCCCTTTGTCAATTTTAGTGACAAAACTCTTACATCATATGGATAAACAAATTACAAGAATTCATTACACATACGCTTGATTCCCAAATTCAACAACACAATAACCTGTTTCAATCCATAAATGCCGCTGTTGACATTATAATAACAAAGCTAATACTCCCCCTAAAGGTAAGATAGGTATATTTTATCAATCCACACGTCTTTTTTATTCCTTTGTAGTCCATATAACTACAAGTATCATATGATATGCTACTCCCCCTTAGTCCATGCTTTAGTCTTTCGTTAGATAAACGTTTAAGCACTAATATCCTTTCCCTTAGTGATACCAATCAATATAAATCAATACCACTATCACTTGTTTACTCCATATATTTCTCCCCCTTTTTGTCACAAAATGACAAAGGTACGAGCAAATAAAGGACAAACCGAAAGGATCTTACAAATATCAAAATAGACTTGCAAACCTATAAGAGTTAAGCACGAGGGTTCCACACACCATTTTTGATAACCAATATCAAAACCGAAACTACAAAGTAATTTTGTTTTGATATGTTACCAAGGAAACAATTGCCCGAAGCAATTTTCCCTAATAGTTTAGCAAACCAAAAATCGACTAAGCACCTTAGTTCCTTTGCTAAACCGATTGTACAAATACAATCGCTTGTTCGATAAGACCAAAATAAAGATAACTCTATTTTTCTCTTCAGGTTCTAATTGTCCATATAACTTAGACCTTTAACTTTTAAACAAGACAAGTACTAGGTTAGTTAACTATCATTTCTTGTTAAGGCATTCGATTAGACTTGAATACCGAAACCTCCACCTTGATAAGTCTAACTAAGATCAGAATTAACTTAGTTTCTCTTATCCGGAATCGAATTGGACTAAACAATTCATCCCGTAAACCTTTTCTTTCGTTAAGCCATAAATAATTCATATAAACCAAATAAATCAACTTGCATAATTATTCACCTCAACCGGAAGCAATTGAAATAACATAGACATTAAAGCACCGCAATTGCACCGAAATTTCGTAAGCCTAAACGATTGATACCAAACAATAAAGCAAGATAAAGATAGTTTTTCTTAACCGGAAACAATTGAATCACACACACATCCATACACAAATAATGGAATAAAACATCAATTGTACCGAAATTTTGTTAAGCTAAAGCAATAAATATACATAATAAACTCAGGCTTTTCTTAAACAGGAAAACGATTAACTAACAAAGTCGTTACCTCAAATTTCGCAGCCTCTTCTCCAATATGTTTGCATCTTATTCCAAGGAGAATTGATATCGAAATATCATTATGTTGTCATCCTTATGCAAAACAAAAGAATAACAACAACCAACCTTTACCAGAGAAAGGTTGAAAACCGGTTTTAACTATTGCAAGCAAAAGTTGAAACCACGAAACACATATGCTTTTATGCTAAACCAAACGATTCAACATATTGTCACTTTTTCACATATTGTTTCAATCAGAACCCCTCATGATCCTTTGATAAAGGCTACCAACATGGGCTAGAACTTAATCCTACTTGTTTATGGGTGAAAACTATTCCTGTCGGATTTGGTAATTTGGGGTGTGTGGATGAGGAATGAATCTAAACCCTAAACAAATGCATCACGCAAGGTGAGTACTTGTAGATTCGGAAATCAATCATGCAAGTCCGGCCTAAACCAAGAAATGGCCGTTCCAAACTTGTTTCGGTCACAAAGTGAAGGAAATGGGGTTGATCTTAGGGAGGAAAGCGAAGAAGGTGTTGAGATTGTGAAGGTGTTGGCTTGCTTATGACTTGTAACAGAAAGGTGAGCAGGCTTACGATTGATGCAAGCAGGCTCAGGGTGTTTGAATACGTTTTGTACTAACACTTGGTTTCTGTCTCGTCTGGACTTGTGTTGTTTTTCTCATGTGTTTAAAATAGGGAGGAAAACCTATTTATACAAGTCATTTGAGCCTTATTCACGTCTCTCGTGGGAAGTGGAGGAAGTGGAGTGATGGAGTAGTGGAGGTGTGTGTTGGTGTTGCACGACCAGTCTTGCCCACTTCTCCTGTCATCTCTAACCGTCCATGACTTCCTAACACGTTCTTGTGATGGCGCGTTGCACGCTGCACGCTGTAAACCGCCAGACCAATACCCCAGTTTGTGACATGATTGATGTCTGGAATGTGTGGATCGTGGGACCCACAAAAGGTAGCATGTAATGCTAAATTGAATAACTGCGTTATTCAGGAAGTTGATACTTGTGAAGTATCATGTGTATTTTATGCAGGTACTGCATCATGGTGTGGTAAAGCGATGGGTGGTGATCACCATGACGCCTCATTGACCAATTAACTCCTGACTGTGGGTTGTATAACCAAGCGGTGAAGTTCGGACGGACGAGATGATATTTGAGACACTCATCTCATTGACCGTTGATGGAATCAGGGTTTTGAAGAGGTGCGCATGCATCACTCTTGACTTGGTCGAAACCAAGCATGGGAAGGGTTTTGAAAGGACCGACCAGGGCATGCGTGTAAACGAGCATGCCGGTGTACACGTCCGTACCTCTCTGTCCCATAAAGGCGCGATCTAAGCCACTCGATTTGACCGGCAAAGAGGGGTGGTTGAGATCGGTTTGCGGCAGAAATCCATTGCCGCAAAGGAATTGGAAACCGCGTGACATGCCTAGTTTGGACGCTGCGTTCCAAGACGACCAATCTTGGTCGGTCTTGGTCGATCGATCTGGTGTGTAGGTGGTAAGTCGGGTGTTCACGCCTATACCGACTATCCCATGAAAACGTGATCTAAGCCACTCAAATCGTCCGGTGAAGTTGAGTGGTCGAGATCGGTTTGCAATTTGGGAAGTGTAACCACGCAAGTTTGGACGCAGCGTTTTGGGATGGCAGGCATGATATGCCTTGGCCGATCAGGTGAGGGGATAGACGGGCCCACGGTAGTCATGCTGGTATGACCGGACCTGCTTAATCTAATCTGGGACCCTCCATTCGTGCCGGAGAAGATGGACGCTCGTGATGCTCAAAACCCTAATTTTGGCTTTCACGGCCGTGTAACCATGCTCCATTTGGGCGCACGAGTTGGGACGACCAACCATGGTTGGTCCTGACCGATTAGTCAAGTATGTAGGCGGGCCCATGATGATTGTGTTGACATGCTCTGGGCCCTTTGAATCTACATCTACACCCTCCATCTATACCTGCGAAGATGGACGGTTGAGACTGTTTTGCGACACATGTAATATGCCGCAAACCCTAATTTAGGATTTTTCGTCCATACGCTCTGGTTTGGACGTTTTTGGCAAGCTATGCCAATATTTTGGGAGGCCGACCATGCGGGGTCCGCGTTGGTTCGACAGTGAATATTCCATACCTGCTTGGGGGTTATGGAATTGATCTGGGCCATCCAATCACGATGGTGAGGTTGGATGAACGAGATCATATCCAGACTGATACGGTCAGTCCGGATGCTCAATCGGGCTAGTATAACACACCGAGAGTTCTCAATCGGGCTAGTATAACACACCGAGAGTTGCAACCTGTACGGGTATTTTGTACATGCTTTCATTATAATGCTTGGAGGTTCATGTTGCTCTCCGTTGAGAGCAACACTCGCCGTCATGCCGCACCGATAATGAGTACAGAAATACAAGGATGCTCACGCATTAATTAATAATGCTATAAATTCACATGGTATATGGGATTGTTGCTACATGCTCCAACCTCGGATGAATTTCATGTATTCACAGAATGGGATTGTTGCCACATGCTCCATTCTATGTGAATTAGTAAAGTGAAGGAGTATCCAACACTTATTTAATGGTTTTATCTTTTACAAGATGTCAGCGCATGATTTTCTCGGTTTTTACAATTTTAACCTTAAATGAAAATCCACCATCAACATTAAGTCCCCCGCCTAGCACATAATGGTTACACTATTGTGTGGTAGGCATGAGATGGTGACAATTAAAGACAAAGCTTATGAGACAAAGTTAGATGTTACTGGAGGAGAGACGGGTCATCCCTGTCCTTGGAGCATGTCACGTTCAAGAGGCGTCCATGCGAGTGTTCCCCTAGCATGATGTCGGTCTTGCACGCTTGATGGATCATTACGCCTGTTTCGTTCGTGGGGTTACTGCACCTGCTTGATCGAACGTGGGCTTGATGTGCCTGTTTTGGTTAATCGTGGGTCCGCTGCGTCTGCTTGATCGAACGTGGGACCCGATGTAAGCATGCTTGATTCGAACATGGGAAGATGTGCATGCTTCGATCAAACGCGGGACCACCGTGTACATGTTTCAAACGTCGGCCATGTCCTGTGCCTACTTTGACCGTACGGTTGATGTACTTGCTCGAGTGTCATCTTGCTACTTCGACCAAACACCGACCCAGCTAGCTTGACTAAACACCGGACTTGATGCTTTGACCAAACACCGTCCTTGCTGTTTGCTTTGTTCGAACGTGGGACCCGATGTGAGCAAGCTTGTTTTTTTTTTTTTTTTTTTAAAAAATGAATCTTGTGTGCTCAAATGTAAATGTGGGTCCTGTAGAAAGCGTTGAAGCAGCTTCTGGAGCAGGCCCGGGAGAGCGTTGAAGTGTTGGAGCTGAAACGCCTTCTTCTAGAGAGAGAGAGATTTGATTGGGGACGGCTGTGTCTGCTTCGACCAATCTGGGGCTGGGATCAAGTGGGACCCGCCGCGTGCCTGACTGAATATCGACCCTGTGTTTCGACTGAAAACCGACTCTGCTGCGTGCGCCTGTTTTATTCGAATACCAGCCTTGTGACTTTGATCAATACCAGACTTGAAACTTGAGCAATACCGGACTTGTGACTTGATCAATACCGGACTTGTGACTTGATCAACACCGGACTCGAAACTTGAGCAATACCGACTTGTGACTTGATTAATACCGGACTTGTGACTTGATCAACACCGGACTTGAAACTTGAGCAATACCGGACTTGTGACTTGATCAATACCGGACTTGAGATTTGATCAATACCGGTGTTTGGACCCAATACCAGCCTTGTGTACTCCAACGTGAATGTGTGTTCTGTCGTGTGTGACTACACATCTCACGCGTTTTTAAACAAATACTGACTCGTGTCTTTTATTGTAGAATGAAGAAAAGAACTCCTGTTGAGATGTCTTCTGGGGATAATCTTCGGTGCCAAGTCGGGAGGTGTTGATGAACTTCAAAGATATGCCGAACATTGATGATGAGTTGTTCACCGCGCCCTTTCAACTATATGAAAATATCCGTTCCACAAGATGACCCTTCTACTATCGACTTCAAGGTTTTTCATGCTCCACTGGGCCCTCATGAAGGATGGATGAGACGTATGTTGAGCAATGAGTACATCAAAGATAACTTGACCAGAGCGCAGATTATTGATGCAGCTTGAGTGTTGAAACGACTCGAGAGGATGTTAAAGTGGTTTCAGTGCGAACGTTGAGGTGGATCCTGGAGAGAGTGTTGAAGAATGATTCCAAAGCGAACGTGGGTCCCGGAGAGAGCGTTGAGGCGGCTCTTGAATAGACCATTGAAGCGCCTTCGCTAGAGGGAGCGTTGAAGTGTTTCCTCTTGATTCGATTTACCCTTGCAAATTCCATGCTTCTTGACTGACCATCTCTCTCATGTTGAAGAATTCCTTGACTGACGGTGAAGGAACTTCATGCTGAGCCTCAGTCCCCAAGCGTGGTTTACATGGTTTGTTCGTAGTGGTTTTTGTCGAGCCAGATATGGAATATCTTGGACATTGTTTCATCATTGTGGGAGTCGTGCATGTGGTACTTGGAGTTGGAGTTGACGACGCGCGGGATGTTGTATCTTGGTGGTTTTCCTCTTGCCGCTTGAGGAACCGCTTACAGTAAGGTCAAGGTTGTATCGCCTGTTGGTGAGATATATGACCCTACAAACATTATGAGGCTCTTCATTACCGGCAGGCCTGGTTCTTTCTATCAGGGCATATGTTGTTGTAGATGAGCATTCAATGACTCCAGAGGATGACCAAAAGCGGATTCTCCAACATAGCATGATAGACATGTACCACCTGTCTCGATAAAGTGACTCGCACGGATCTTGCTCGATATGACGCGTGGACATCGTTATCTTCTTGAGGCTGCTCCCTTGAGGTATCGGCTCCAGTGGAAGATTGCCGTCATAGAGCGTTGATACGTTGCACCGGCATTCTTTAAACCAAATGGCAGTATGGTATAATAAAAATTTCCGAGAGGAGTTCGAAAAGCTATCTTACTTGCATCATGCTCGTACATCCTTATCTGGTTGTAGCCGCTACATCCATCCATGGAAGAGAACATGCCGTGTCCGCTGGTCGCATCTACTAACATGTCGATGTTAGGTAGAGGAGGATCGTTTTGGAGCAAGCACTGTTCAAGTCTCTCGAAGTCTATGCAACACCTGATCTATCCATTTTCCTCGTGTCTGAACTACAACTGTTTAACCGACTTGGATCCAAGTATGACATGTAGGTGATGGGTGACCAATTTTCATCTAAATCCGGCATTTCTTCATTTCTCCAAGCGAATATGTCCTGGTACTCTTTGAGAAGTTCCACGAGCTTCATGCGTTTATCCGTACACAAGGTTGAGATGATGGAGATAGGCCTAGGAGATTCCTCAACGATCTCAATCTCATCAGTTGTGGAGTTGGTGCCATCTTGCAGCTGTTGTGGAGCATCTAGCACTTGTTCTTGTGGTTCGTTGCTGTTGTAGCATTATATTGGGTGGAGAGACTGGGTAGAAGTCTCCCCTGCTAATTGATAATGGCAGTGTCGGTATACCGTTTTCCCTTTCTGGTCACGACTCGCCACAAAAGTTCGTTCCCTCTTCGTGTGAACATGGGTCGTGGCTTCACAGGATGGAGAAGAATGCTTCGTCAGCAAAGATGCATCGTGGGTTTTATCCCTCAATGATGCAAGCCGGTTTTCTTCCTGAATTGACGCCCACGTGGGGAGTGGGACGTAACGAACTTGTCTGATTCTTTCCGCGGAGCTTCTCCCGTATGTGCTGGTTTGGTTTCCCTTGAAGTACGTCATTGTGGTAAGCTTCCGTACGACCTTTCCTGGGAGAACCTTGGGTGTCCTGAGAGTCTTGAGAGTAATCACATTCGAAGACGCTCCTGTGTAGATAAGGTCCGTCTTGAACTCTGAATCCTTGAGGCGTGCGGTGACATGTAGGGCACGGTCGTGACCTTCCTTTGGTTGATTGCAGCAAAACGTCTCCGCGCGCTGATTCTTCGAGAGGTGTGAAAGTTCTCATAAACTTTCCACTAGAGAAACCGCTTCCCGATCCACCGGCCTATGGTTCATAGTGAAACTATTTACTTGAGGAGGATCGTTGTGAGGATCAGTCCCCAGTGTAGGAGTCTCCATGACAGGACCGCTCATATCTGATGTCGCTTCTTTGATCATGTCCATGGAGGTCCGCGCCGCTGAAGTACCTTCTCCGGTGCGTTGAATGCGTTCCTTTTTTGCTCCAGGGGCTGTCGCGGCTCTATCGTGGCAATCGATCAGTTAATGTCTTAAGAAAAGTGAGTATCTCTTTCTGAGTTGCGGCCATATCCGTTTGAGTCTTAGCAAGAACATCATGCTTCTCCATCAAGTCCGCAATGGTAATGGGGGATGGTCCTCCTCTCGTCCCCTCCGGCTCCTCGTCCCGATGAAGGAGTGGAAGTTGTTGCTCGGTGACTACCGGAGGTGTTACACTTGATGAGATGCCGGGATTTGCGGCTGTTTCGGATCTGGTGATGGGAGGTGTTACACTTATGGAACATCTCTCGCTACGCCGGCACCGGTGGTAGAAGTGACGGCTCCATAAGATGTATTGACCACGGTAGCTCCACCGACGGTACATCGACACCGTGAGTGTTATCCACACTAGCTCCATCGAATTGATTGCTTTGATCCGGACCGAGTTCTACCATCTTGAAATGGATTGATGATTGAATTGGTCCTAAGATCTACCCTTTTTGAAATTGATAAAATTGAATCGGATTTTGAAGAAATTGACTTTACAACCGAGAGATTAACCTCCATTTGTGGTCGCCAATTGTTTATGGGTGAAAACTATTCTCGCCGGATTTGGTAATTTGGGGTGTGTGGATGAGGAATGAATCTAAACCCTAAACAAATGCATCGTGCGGTGAGTGCTTGTAGATTCGGAAATCAACTGCAAGTCCGGCCTAAACCAAGAAATGGCCGTTCAGGACTTGTTTCGGTCACAAAGTGAAGGAAATGGGGTTGATCTTAGGGAGGGAAGCGAAGAAGGTGTTGAGATTGTGAAGGTGTTGGCTTGCTTATGACTTGTAATGTAAAGGTGAGCAGGCTTACGATTGATGCAAGCAGTGCTCTGGGTGTTTGAATACGTTTTGTACTAACACTTGGTTTCTGTCTCGTCTGGACTTGTGTTGTTTTTCTCCTTTTTGAAAATAGGGAGGAAAACCTATTTATACAAGTCATTTGAGCCTTATTCACGTCTCTCGTGGGAAGTGGAGGAAGTGGAGTGATGGAGTAGTGGAGGTGTGTGTTGGTGTTACACGACCAGTCTTGCCCACTTCTCCCGTCATCTCTAACCGTCCATGACTTCCTAACACGTTCTTGTGATGGCGCGTTGCACGCCGCACGCCGTAAACCGCCGAGACCAATACCCCAAGTATGTATCCCCAGTTTGTGACATGATTGATGTCAGGAATGTGTGGATCGTGGGACCCACAAAAAGGTAGCATGTAATGCTAAATTGAATAATGCGTTATTCAGAAGTTGATACTTGTGAAGTATCATGTGTATTTTATGCAGTATCGCATCATGGTGTGGTAAAGCGACGGGTGGTGATCACCATGACGCCTCATTGACCAATTAACTCCCGACCAGTGGTTGTATAACCAAGTCGGTGAAGTCGGACGGACGAGATGATATTTGAGACACTCATCTCGCGACCGTTGATGGAATTAGGTTTTGAAGAGGTGCACATGCATCACTCTTCAGCCTTGGTCGAAACCAAGCATGGGAAGGGTTTTGGAAAGGACCGACAGGGCATGCGTGTAAACAAGATGCCGGTGTACACGTCCGTACCTCTCTTTCCCATAAAGGCGCGATCTAGGCCACTCGATTTGACCGACAAAGAGGGGTGGTTGAGATCGGTTTGCGGCAGAAATCCATTGTCGCAAAGGAATTGGAAACCGCGTGACATGCCTAGATTGGACGCGTTCCAAGACGACCAATCTTGGTCGGTCTTGGTCGATCATCTGGCGTGTAGGTGGTAAGTCGGTGTTCACGCCTATACGACTATCCCATGAAAACGTGATCTAAGCCACTCAAATCGTCGGTGAAGTTGAGTGGTCGAGATCAGTTTGCAATTTGGGAAGTGTAACCACGCAAGTTTGGACGCGCGTTTTGGGATGGCCAGGCATGATATGCCTTGGCCGATCAGGTGAGGGGATAGACGGGCCCACGGTGGTCATGCTGGTATGACCGGGCCTGCTTAATCTAATCTGGGACCCTCCATTCGTGCCGGAGAAGATGGACGCTCGTGATGCTCAAAACCCTAATTTTGGCTTTCACGGCCGTGTAACCATGCTCCATTTGGGCACACGGTGGGACGACCAACCATGGTTGGTCCCGACCGATTGGTCAGTATGTAGGCGGGCCCACGGTGATTGTGTTGACATGCTCTCGGGGCCCTTTGAATCTACATCTACACCCTCCATCTATACCTGCGAAGATGGACGGTTGAGACTGTTTTGCGACACATGTAATATGCCGCAAACCCTAATTTAGGTTTTTCGTCCATACGCTCCGGTTTGGACGTTTTTGGCAAGCTATGCCAATATTTTGGGAGGCCGACCATGCGGGTCCGCGTTGGTTCTGGCAGTGAATATTCCATACCGCTTGGGGGTTATGGAATTGATCCGGGCCATCCAATCACGCTGGTGAGGTTGGATGAACGAGATCATATCCAGACCGATACTGGTCAGTCCAGGATGCTCAATCGGGATAGTATAACACACCGAGAGTTCTCAATCGGGCTAGTATAACACACCGAGAGTTGCAACCTCGTACGGGTATTTCGTACATGCTTTCATTATAATGCTTGGAGGTTCATGTTGCTGCTCACGAGAGCAACACTCGGTCGTCATGCCGACCGATAATGAGTACATGAAATACAAGGTCGCTCACGCATTAATTAATAATGCTATAAATTCACAGGGTATATGGTATTGTTGCTACATGCTCCAACTCGGATGAATTTCATGTATTCACGAGAATGGGATTGTTGCCACATGCTCCATTCTAGGTGAATTAGTAAAGTGAAGGAGTATCCAACACTTATTAATGGCTTTATCTTTTACAAGATGTCAGCGCATGATTTTCTGGTTTTTTACAATTTTAACCTTAAATGAAAATCCACCATCAACACTACTAAACCAAAAAGTCACCCAAACCATAAGGGTTCACAACATATGAGATCGAATATCAAGGTTAGAAAACCGAAATCAAACATCCCATACACATACATAGCAATAAGATAAAGCATTCAAGCACATGCTATGTAAACATAAACTATCACAAAAAATTATAAATTTAAATAATTTTATTCATAATAAGATAGTTTTATTCATAATAGACCCAATACAATCATTGAAAGAAATCAAAAATTGATGTATATTATTCTGGATTAAGTATTACAATATATAACTTAATCTCTAGTGATGCTCTTGTTGTTCACTGTGGTTTCTTCAGTGTTCAAACTTTTGAAGCATGTCTCAAGAGACTTGTCTGCAACCACTTCTTGTTTCTCAAGTTCTTCAACAATGATCTTGAGTTCAGCAAGAACACCTTTTGTTCGAACAAATCTTTCTTTGAGCCAGTCTCGATGTTGAACAGTCATAACGAGATTGGTTCTCTGTTCTTCAGATAACTCTTCCTTAATACCTTCATGAGGAGAAAGCATTGTATCACATAATTGTGATATCGTAAAAGCATAATCAGACCAATTTATAGTACCTTATTTTCCTTTTTCAAGGCTGCAGCTTAATTAGGAAAGCTTTTCTACACAAAAACTGAAACAAACTTACTCTAAATGTTCAAAGAAGGTATCGCAAGTTTTGAGAAGTCATAGAATCCCGGTGTTGATGGTGGTTTTTAGACAAAGGGTAAAATTGTAAAACCCCGAATAACCTAATGTCACCGGTGACACATTTATTAGAACATTCAATGCATGTAGTCAGTAATTAATAGGGGGTATTTTTACAAATTAGGGTTACAACGAACAAAACCCTAATTCCCCTCCGTGCCAATGGCAAATCATGCCAGCCACACCTAGCCCAAGCTAGCCGCGCCATGCCAAATGCATCTGCCTTGGCCCTAGCTATGCTAGTCACACCAAATGCGCCAAAGCATGCCAACCATGCTAGCCGCACCTCCGTGCCAATGGAAAATCATGCCAGCCACACCTAGCCCAAACTAGCCGCGCCATGCCAAACGCAATTTGCCTTGGCCCTAGCTATGCTAGTCACACCAAACGCGCCAAAGCATGCCAACCATGCTAGCCGTACCTCCGTGCCAATGGCAAATCATGCCAGCCACACCTAGCCCAAGCTAGCCGCGCCATGCAAAACACACTCTGCCTTGGCCCTAACTATGCTAGTCACACCAAATGCGCCAAAGCATGCCAACCATGCTAGCCGCACCTCCGTACCTATGGCAAATCATGCCAGCCACACCTAGCCCAAGCTAGCCGCGCCATGCCAAACGCACTCGCCTTGGCCCTATCTCTGCTAGTCACACCAAACGCGCCAAAGCATGCCAACCATGCTAGCCGCACCTCCGTGCCAATGGCAAATCATGCCATCCACACCTAGCCCAAGCTAGCCGTGCCATGCCAAACGCACTCTGCCTTGGCCCTATCTATGCTAGTCACACCAAACGCGCCAAAGCATGCCAACCATGCTAGCCGCACCTCCGTGCCAATGGCAAATCATGCCACCACACCTAGCCAAGCTAGCCGCGCCATGCCAAACGCACTCGCCTTGGCCCTAGCTATGCTAGTCACACCAAACGCGCCAAAGCATGCCAACCATGCTAGTCGCACCTCCGTGCCAATGGCAAATCATGCCAGCCCACACCTAGCCCAAGCTAGCCGCGCCATGCCAAACGCACTCGCCTTGGCCCTAGCTATGCTAGTCACACCAAACGCGCCAAAGCATGCCAACCATGCTAGCCGCACCTCCGTGCCAATGGAAAATCATGCCGCCCACACCTAGCCCAAGCTAGTAGCGCCATGCCAAACGCACTCCGCCTTGGCCTAGCTATGATAGTCACACCAAATGCGCCAAAGCATGCCAACCATGCTAGCCGCACCTCCGTGCCAATGGCAAAACATGCCAGCCACACCTAGCCCAAACTAGTGCGCCATGCCAAACGCACTCGCCTTGGCCCTAGCTATGCTAGTCACACCAAACGCGCCAAAGCATGCCAACCATGCTAGCCGCACCTCTCGTGCCAATGGCAAATCATGCCAGCCACACCTAGCCCAAGCTAGCCGCGCCATGCCAAACGCACTCGCCTTGGCCCTAGCTACGCCGGGGTCACACCACGACAAGCCAAACACCCTTACCTTGGCCTAGCCGCGCCATGCCAAAGTAGCGCCCGCGCCTAGGCTTGCAAACCGTGCAACCTAGGCCAAATTGGCCACGCATGCCATTGGCACATGCCAACACGCATCGTTGGTAGCTTTTCTTACCAGGCCGTGGCCCTAATGGCCGAGCGTGCCATTGGCACATGCCAACACGCTCGCTGGTAGCTTTTCTTACCAAGCCGTGGCCTTAATGGCCGAGCATGCCATTGGCACATGCCAACACGCATCGCTGGTAGCTTTTCTTACCAGGCCGTGGCCCTAATGTCCGAGCATGCCATTGGCACATGCCAACACGCTCGTTGGTAGCTTTCATTAACTAGACGTGGCCCTAATGGCCATGCGTGCCATTGACACATGCCAAACACGCACGCTGGTAGCCTAACTTGCAAGCCGTGCAACCTAGGCCAACTTGGGCGTACGTGCCATTGGCACTTGCCAAAACCCACGCTGGTAGCCTAACTTGCAAACCGTGCAATTGCCACTTGCACTCAAGGTGCAACCCGCAACAAAGGCATTCCGCACATGTCATTGGCACATGCCACACGCGCCACTAGCAGCGCCACTTGCACTCAAGGTGCAACCAACACTCGAGACATCAACAAAACTCGGGGATGCTTTCCAGTGGTCTTGGTTTGGCGGTCGAGCATGCAGCGTACACTACGCTCATATTAAGAAAGCGTGAATAGGAATAAAGTCACAAATAAATGAGGAAATAATGGTGAAAACGTTTTCACCCATAAACACCATGCGGTTACCACCTCCTCCCATTATTTCACCCTTTACTCTCTTCCTTCATGAGGCCAGGGTACGTTTCAATCTCGACTTGTATAAATAGGTCTTACCTATTTCCACCAGCTCGAAAAGTCTCGATCAGAGAAAAACACAACACTCTCGTAAAAGGCAACTTTGCAAGCTCTCCAAAAAGCTTTCATCTCTTGCAAGCTTCCGAAGCTTTCACTTTCTCGATACAAGTCGAGACACTACTCTCCCAGAATTATTCTGGTCTCAACACCTTTCTTTGCTTCCCTCTTCAAATCAACCCTTCTCCTCCACTTTGTAACCGAAGCAAGTTTGGAACGGCCATTTCTTGGTTTAGGTAGGACTTGTATGATTGATATCTCGAATCTAGAAAGTGCTCACGTGCAAAGACATTTGTTTAGGGTTTAAACCAGTTTCTCACTCACCTACCGAATTTACCAAAATCGGCGGAAACAATTTTTACCCATAAACAATTGGCGACCACAGCGGCAGGATTTATCTATCGGCTACAATGTCAGACTGTCGATCTCGTTCTTCGACCCAGATGTCAAGATGGTAGGGGAAGGCGACTCAATCCGACTCAACTACCAGACAACCCGGTTACCAGTCGTAAAGACTACATAAGAAAACCTGGGACTCGTCAAGATGCTACCGGCGATTGGGGACTTGCTGTAGATGCTACCAGCAAAGCCGCCTTTTACATGGAGAGGGGCGTGTTCGCAGAAGAAAAAAATCCTATGAACTGAGTAAATTTAGACTGGGCAAGATATACGATCTGCTTTTAGGTTCTTAGTAAAACCGTCATACTATTGCGTCTTGTGTCGATTGCTAGCACACACTTTCATAAAAGCAATATTCCTTTCACAAAACATAATCGTAGTTATATTATCAAAACCATTCATCCCATAAATAATCTAATATCCTCAAAAGCTACCGATTTATCTATCAAAACCTATCGAACTTTGAACCGGACATCCAATATGTTTTTCAAAAAAAAGAAAGAAGAAAGAACCTAAATGAAAGTTTAACGAGAGAAACATTCAAGGAAAATCATCCAACAGAGGTCCGCTCTTCTTGGAGAAAGTCAACTTTGCATCTTCAAGAGCCGCTCTCTTCATAGTCAACATCTTGGAAAGCTTTTCGAGTTCTATCTCCCCGTCGTGCAATCTCCTCTCGCAGTAAAGGCTTTCGATCGCCGCATCTTTCGACTTCTGGATCTCAGCAAGGCCTTCGACAAACCACGAAGCGTTGAACTCCTTTTCTACACACACGTTGCGATGGTGCTCCCAGTCGGCAATAAGGTCTTCAGAAACGGTGTGGCCAGTCACCTCACGCATGTCCTCGATGGAAGATAAAGCCTCTTCCATACGCTTAACCAGCGCAAATCGACTAGTGATCTTCTTGGTTGTGGCCATATGTCCATACTTCTCCCAGATTCTGGTGTACAACGCCTCATACTTAGCCCGGCCACGCTGAAACCGCCAACCAAAGATATGACCACGGATAAGGAACCAAGTACGGGGATTGAAAATGGCGCCCGCAAATCGGCCTCACGACTCGCAAAGGGTCTTTTTCCATGTCTACGGCAGCAACCATCGGGAATCATCCACCGTTTGAACCACATTTGTGCCCAGCCGATTGGCTAACTCCCATCTCCAAGTCACCGTGGTGGTCACCAAAGGCAAGTTTTCGTGTGGCTCGCCCCAGAATCGTCTTCCGAACCGGATTCCTCCTGCGAACTTGAGTTAGACATTTTTCAAAAAAAAAAAAAACGGAAGAAGAAAGAAAAAGAAGCGCGAAACTCACCGAACCACTTCCCGAAAAAGAACTAGTCTTCACGAAGAATCACTCTCACTTGTCGAACTTTCTTTTTTCTCTGGCTCATCACCGTTATAAGAAGGCTCAGTGCCGCCGGAATTCTTCGAAGAAATTGCCGTCTCCTGGCAACGTGCAAGGGCAGCGAAAGCATTAACACTACCGAAGCCCTAGAAGAAACAAGACACATGTTTTTAGCAGAAATTCACGTGTTTTGAGACAAACCAACAAGGAGGCGACACATACCTGGTTATTGGAAGAACTGAAAGACACGAGAGTCGGGAGGATCTTTTGAAACCGCCGGAACCCGCCAAGACGATTCTTCATTCTCTGTTCCTTTGCCTGGGACTTTCCGAGTTGCTGTGCAACTTTCACTTGAGATCTCTCAACATTGGATACTTCTTCAAAACTGGCTGGGAAGGTTTACAACGAACATTCTCACCACGTTATTTACAAAATCTTGGATCATAATGAACTCATCGTACTTAACTCATTATAGCCAAAAGTCGTCGAAGTTACTCTTCCCGTTTGAAAGAAGGGAAGGCGGATACCCGGCTCAAGGGCACTGGCATTAAGGGCGGCATGCAATGAATCCTTAGGAACCACCAGCTGGTAAGAAAGAGGCACCCTTGATAGAAACCCATGTGACGAGCAGCACGGTCAATATTGTAAGCAGTTATTCGGAAAGACCCCATGAAGAAAGACGGCATATAACCGGACATGCAGCTTTGAATAAACAAGTTTTCACCAACACTCAAGCTGCCTTCAGAAGACAAAGACATGATCGGAGCAGAAGCAAAGGTGTCAATTTGAGTCACCGACCTATGGACCGGCTCCCATGGGCGAAAACTAATTTCATGCGACTTATCGAGAAGACTAACCAAGCTCATGCCAACTCTTGGACGCCTGTTCACCCATCGAAGAATTCGGGAGCCGCCCCAACTCGCGGAATCGAAGGCAACGGTTTCAGAGCGCACTTCTCAAAGTGCTCCCATAACCAAGGCTTGCAGAAAAGCAACGTGCACATATGAATCCACTTTCATGAAACCATTCGAAACTCGCATGTTCGCAACTAGGTGATCCAGATGCACATACAGGGAACCAAGGAATAACTTGCCAATGGGAAGAACTTCACCTTTTGCCAACTTCACAGCAATCGCTAGCAACTCTGGTCTTATTTCCTTCTTGCCAGAACCGTCATCAAAAATGTCTCTAGACAACCAGAGAGCCAAAATGCTGCAACGTGAAGATCACCGCTTTTCGTTTAGGTTCCGGCTCATCAGGAAACCATTGAGATATCCACCACCGTGTAAAAGCACCTTTCATCCTCTTTCCGGGACGTAATCCTTCGACTTCGCAGTGGAGTTTTTTTGAGCGAAATCTCCCAACTTAGTGGCAAGGTCATCCCGCATCTTCTCCTCACCTTCAGACAATTGGATGTTAAGATTCCCCGGTTACTAGAAGATTCAGCAAGAGAGCCACACTCTTCAAGGAGAAAGTTATTTCACCCCATCTACATATGATCGTATGGGTGTCCGAACACCATCTGGAGATAAAAACAACCAAGCCCGGATATCCTTCCTAATCTGGAGACTTATCAAGCTCGACAAAGATCAATAATCTGCGCTGAGTCAAGTTGGTATTTATGTGCTCCTTACTCACCATGAACTCAACCCATCTATCAAAAGAACTAAATGGTCTTTGACACATCCTGAAATCAATGTTGGAAGAAGAATATACCCCTTTATGAAGACATAACCGTATGGTGTTCTCTAGGCGAACCGAACGTGTTTTCTTTTCATCTTCACCACCGGTTAACAAAATTGGCACGAAACCTGGGTGATTCTTCCGAGCAGGGGCGAGGGGTTTGGCAAAGAATTCATCATACGTGTTTGGTTTGGAATTATGAACATCCTTCGATGAAGCGAAATTTTGTTCAGGTAACATCTTGTCGGATTTCTTCATAAACAATTTGGTAACAAGATATCTGCACAAAACAAACGGAAAAAGACGAAATTATCTCCCCGACACATAACCGTACTCCAACAAAAGGAAAACCTCGAAAACAAAAAAAAGGGGTATTCTCTACGGGTTCAAAATCGCACGCGTGAGATTTTCTTCAGTCCGAAATTCATATATGCAATATTTCCTATGGGTTCGAAGTCATATGAAGCACATATACAGTATTCTTATCCGGGATTCATATACAGTATTTTCTATGGGTTCAAAGCGCACACGCAGATTTTCTTCTGTGGTTCAAAATTATATACGCAGATTTTATACGGCTCAAGTGCGTCTCGCAGTATCCTTCTTGGGTTCAAAACTATATACGCAAAGTATTTTCTACGGCTCGAATGCGTCTATAGTATCCTTCTTCGGGTTTAAAATTATATATGGAGCATTTTTCTACGGGTTCGAATCATATATGCAGAATTTCCCTTGGGTGCATATATACAATATTTTCTACAAGAAGCACGCCAAGAAATCATATGCGCAATATCATTGCAAGAATCATAAAAGAAAAACGCTTACTCTTAGGGTTTGCACATACATGAAAAGGGAAACAAGAGAAATCTTGGAAGACATACCTGGAAGCCGGTTTTTCTTTGTGACTCTGTAGCTAGTATGAAAAGATGAAAGAACAAAGTGCAAGATGAGAGAAAGGGATTTTATATATATGGGCGTGAAGATTCTCGAAATAGGGAAGGATTTGCCTTTACTAAAAATCGTGCGTATAAGGAACGGGGCCCACAAGGGCGCCCAACTACCCAACGTCGCCCAAGTTGCACGGTCCCACCGGTTGCGCCAACTCTCCAAGATCGCCCAAGCCACACCTGGTCCCACCAATTGCGCCCAACTTCCCAATGTCGCCCAAGTTGCACCGGTCCTACCAATTGCGCCAACTTCCCAATGATCGCCCAAGTCGCGCCAACTTCTCAATGCCGCCCAGCTTCCCCACCTTGCGCCGGTCCCACAAGCAAGCACACTCGATTTCCCAACTCGCGTCAACTTCTCAATGCCGCCCGCCTTCCTGTCTCTCAATGATGCTTTGACTTCCCAATTGTGCCTGACCTCCCGATTTGTACAAAATCGCCGAGAGGCAAGGATTCCAAATCCTATCTATAAAAAGGTCAGACAAGCCTCCTCAATTCTCTTTACGATTTATTGGCGATAGTCCTGTCACCATCTTATGCTTACCTCGCAACAAAGCCCCCTGTTCCGAGCTAAGCGGGGACTTAATGTTGATGGTGGTTTTTAGACAAAGGGTAAAATCGTAAAACCTCGAATAACCTAATGTCACCGGTGACACATTTATTAGAACATTCAATGCATGTAGTCAGTAATTAATAGGGGTTTTTTTTTCAAATTAGGGTTACAACGAACAAAACCCTAATTCCTCCGTGCCAATGGCAAATCATGCCCACCACACCTAGCCCAAGCTAGTCGCGCCATGCCAAACACACTCTGCCTTGGCCCTAGCTATGCTAGTCATACCAAACACGCCAAAGCATGCCAACCATGTTAGCCGCACCTCGATGCCAATGGCAAATCATGCTAGCCACACCTAGCCCAAGCTAGCCGCGCCATGCCAAACGCACTCTGCCTTGGCCCTAGCTATGCTAGTAACATCAAACACGCCAAAGCATGCCAACCATGCTAGCCGCACCTCCGTGCCAATGGCAAATCATGCCAGACCACACCTAGCCCAAGCTAGCCGCGCCATGCCAAACGCACTCTGCCTTGGCCATAGCTATGCTAGTCACACCAAACGCGCCAAAGCATGCCAACCATGATAGCCGCACCTCCGTGCCAATGGCAAATCATGCCAGCCACACCTAGCCCAAGCTAGCCGCGCCATGCCAAACGCACTCTGCCTTGGCCCTAGCTATGCTAGTCACACCAAATGCGCCAAAGCATGCCAACCATGCTAGCCGCACCTCCGTGCCAATGGAAAATCATGCCAGCCACACCTAGCCCAAGCTAGCCGCGCCATGCCAAACGCACTCTGCCTTGGCCCTAGCTATACTAGTCACACCAAACGCTCCAAAGCATGCCAACCATGCTAGCCGCACCTCCGTGCCAATGTCAAATCATGCCAGCCACACCTAGCCCAAGCTAGCCGCCCCATGCCAAACGCACTCTGCCTTGGCCCTAGCTATGCTAGTCACACCAAACGCGCCAAAGCATGCCAACCATGCTAGCCGCACCTCCGTGCCAATGGCAAATCATGTCAGCCACACCTAGCCCAAGCTAGCCGCGATGCCAAACGCACTCTGCCTTGGCCCTAGCTATGCTAGTCACACCAAACGCGCCAAAGCATGCCAACCATGCTAGCCGCACCTCCGTGCCAATGGCAAATCATGCGAGCCACACCTAGCCCAAGCTAGCAGCGCCATGTCAAACACACTCTGCCTTGGCCTAGCTATGCTAGTCACACCAAACGCGCCAAAGCATGCCAACCATGCTAGCCGTACCTCCGTGCCAATGGCAAAACATGCCAGCCACACCTAGCCCAAACTAGCCGCGCCATGCCAAACGCACTCTGCCTTGGCCCTAGCTATGCTAGTCACACCAAACGTGCCAAAGCATGCCAACCATGCTAGCCGCACCTCTGTGCCAATGGCAAATCATGCCAGCCACACCTAGCCCAAGCTAGCCGCGCCATGCCAAACGCACTCTGCCTTGGCCCTAGCTATGCTGGTCACACCACGCCAAGCCAAACACCCTTACCTTGGCCCTAGCTGCGCCATGCCAAAGTAGCGCCCGCGCCTAGGCTTGCAAACCGTGCAACCTAGGCCAAATTGGCCACGCATGCCATTGGCACATGCCAACACGCATCGCTGGTAGCTTTTCTTACCAGGCCATGGCCCTAATGGCCGAGCGTGCCATTGGCACATGCCAACACGCTTGCTGGTAGCTTTTCTTACCAAGCCGTGGCCTTAATGGCCGAGCATGCCATTGGCACATGCCAACACGCATCGTTGGTAGCTTTTCTTACCAGGACGTGGCCCTAATGGCCGAGCATGCCATTGGAACATTCCAACACGCTCGCTGGTAGCTTTCATTACCTAGCCGTGGCCCTAATGGCCATGAGTGCCATTGACACATGCCAAACACACACGCTGGTAGCCTAACTTGCAAGCCGTGCAACCTAGGCCAACTTGGCCGTACGTGTCATTGGAACATGCCAAAACCCATGCTGGTAGCCTAACTTGCAAACCATGCAACCTACCACCAAGGAATTCCGCACATGCCATTGGCACATGCCACATGATAGGCCTTTAAAGATGTTTATATTTATGTGCCTACATGTAATAAACCGCAAGTGCACGGCGTCTATCGGAGACGCGGCAAGTAAGAGTCGATCCACAAAGACTTGTGGTGCCGTAAAGGTGATCTAAAGGCTTCTTCTACTGAATTTTATCAAGTGCAAGTAATAACAGATGACAATGTGTAACACAGATGTTTTGTGCCGATACGGCTGAATTGTAGTGAAATGAACCTAAACTAAGGTATAAAACAGAGATAAAATGGTGATACTAGGGTCTTCAAATCCACCTTAACCTACACTATGTTTTCAACTTATGATATTGTTCTTGTCTTTATGACAGGTAAAGGAGAGGTGTCAACTCTGCTCCATGTCTAAGATGTTTCTCCGATTGATATCTTAATCACAACTATGGTATCTTTCCCAAGTATTACATGTCTATTTAGAGTACAACTAATCGAGGATTGATAACAATCTAATTAGGCTTGAGTTGTAAAAGATAATCATCACGGGGGTATTCTAACTACAGTGCATACATGGCATGCACTGTGAGAGCAAAGCAATGACATGCTAAGATTAAAATCTATCTTAGGAAGTATTTAAGCATTCAAGAATCAACATTTAGAGTATGAAAAACACAATAGCAAATTAGGGTTTCATCTGAACCCTAGCAATTTAATTAAAACATCAAGAACATAATTAAACTACAAATTAAACCTAAATTGAAGCATCCAGCTAGCCCAGGCATGCCAAAAACATTCACAGACGCCTCCTATTTATACATGTGAAAATATCCCAAAAATACCAAACCATAATTTATTATAAAACATAAATTAAGTAAAAATTACTCTCACCCATACTCGAATTCGCTCTCTTCCTCAATTTGGCTCGAGACGCCATGCATGGTTGTTGGCTAACCCTAGCTCTAGTTTTCTCTAAGTTAGCTTCTAGGGTTGAAAGAAGCTAAGTGAGAGAAAACTAGCTCTAGAGAGGGTGCGGATGTGGTTGATAGATCCAGTGGTGATGGCGACAGGAGAGGTGGTGAGGTGGTGGTTTGTCAGGGAGAGGGAGGAGATGGAAAAGAAGGTATGGGAGAGCAGAGCTCGCTCCGTCGGGTGGAGAGGAGAAGAGAAGAAAGAGAAGAAAGAAGAGAAAATGGGTAAGGTCGATTAGGGTATAGGTATAGAGAGTTTATTTGGAGGAGGGTACATCGAGTGATGATGAGACGGGCCGAGCGAGCGTAGGATGGAGCCGATGGGGATCCGAACGGCCGAGGGAAACTTGGAGTGATCGGGTGTTGAGCGAGCGCATCAAGATGTGATGAGGAAGTCGAGCGAGCGTAGGATGTGGCGAGTGAAGATCTTAACGGCTCGGGATGAGCGGGTTCGGATCCGGGTCATGGGTAGCTCTAGCCCATGTCTTGTAGATGAGTTGCTACTTGTTGGGTTGCAATCATTGCCTTGTGCGGGCTTAGGCTTTCTGCTCCATAGATGCTCGACTCCAATTCTCTGTTCCTTTGGCTCCTCGGATTCTCCAAGCTTTATTTATTACCTAAAAACACAAAATTAATTAATACAAATATTTATTCTTGAAAACAAGGAAAATACGAGAACTGGGATAATATCGATTTTTAAGCGCAAAAGATGAGTAAAATGCCAATAAAAAGGTGTATAAATATGCAATATTTGGCACTCATCAAATACCCCCAAACCTGAATTTTACTTGTCCTCAAGTGAAACAGAAATTAGGAAATCCTAACTATACCCTGTCGCAGGTCTCTCGAATGCATTTAGCGTATGCACTAAGCCTTTAAACCCCTAGGTGTCCCTAGTGGACGAGTTGTAGTCTCATGAGGGTTTACCAGAGGTGTACCCACAAAACCTTCTCCAACTTCAGAGTGTAAAAGAGTCTCAAGCATCCAAGGAGCTATGAGGACATAGAGTTTCTGCATGCTAGTAACAGAATTTAGAACTACCAAAGAACGCATTCTCATCCTTAAGTGCTGAGCGAGAAGTAACCATACCATATGAAAGAATTCGGATTCGATTGTGATCATAAGTCTCAACTTCTGCCTCACCATTAGGGTTTTATGATAATTGCACTCAAAAAGATCGCTTTTTTAGTCTCTCATGTGTGCAGGTAGGAATAAAGAGAGAAATCCTGCACACGTTGTAGGTAAGAAGGATAACCTTCCGAAATAAAACTGGAGACTCCACAGAAGTGTGGACAAAAAGAATCTTTTTCTGATGATCTCTAAGGAAGGAAATCAACCATTAGCAAGGGTGGGAGTACTCACTTACCTTCTCACCCGATCGACAATTAATATCACTCTCTCATAAGAACCATAGAAAAGTCTTCAATCTTCGGTCTTCAATTGTTGATGACGAACTTCTGAACTTTACAAAAACTTGACAATTTTTTTTTTTTTTTTTTTTTTTTTTTTTTTTTTTTAAGTATCACAATAAAATAATAAAACTCAATTTTTCACAAACTTCATTAATTCTCATCTTATTTTCTTTTCTTTTTCTTGTTGCATATAAACCTTGGACTATCTCAACTTTTCTTTCCATATTCTGATGATGCTCCGTTTGCTGACGATGATGTGTTTCTATGGGTCTGCTGATTGAGAGAGAGAGTGATGCTAACGGCAAATCGGTATTTAGAAGTAGTTTTCATATTTAAACGTCACCCTCATGATTGACAAAAACTAGCACTCAAGAGATCAAAAGTAGTGCTGAAAGTGGTGCGAAGTTGGGTAGCTCACCATTCCTACCCGGAATTGACGTACGGTGACACACACTCTAACAGCTTTTCTAGAAAGTTGCAAAAAAATTGAAGGTTGGTGCCTCACTTGATGTAAAATAGGTAGTCTCCACTATGGGTGATCACAATTCTACTACCGAATATCTAAACAAAGACACCTAATTTGCTCTACCGAGTATGGTTAAATCCAACTTTAACGCTCTAATCAACTAAGAAACCCGATTGTGTTCTCCGGTACTTCTAACTTCTGTTATTTCGGTCAGAAAAATTCTCTATGTAAACATAGCTAGAAGCATGCTAGTGACTCTAAAATCTCTAAAAGTTGGAGGTTTTTACAAAAAGAGTTTTTTTTTTTTTTTTTTTTTGAAAATAAAAGATTAAAAAGACTAAAAACTCTATATGCAAATGCACCCCAAACCTAAATCAAACATTGTCCTCAATGTGTCAACATATAGTACAAATTTAAACAGTCACATACCACGAGAACTATCTTTGATAAGAGAAAAGGGAAGAGATTAGGATGGATGTACAGGAGCAAGGTGGGAGCTTCATTAGTCAAGGCTAGAATCCAACATTCTCGGCGGAGATCATATCGGATTAGCACAATATATGTACAAGAAGACTCAACCGATGCAAGAAAGAAAAATTTAACAAGTCCCTCTTTGGATTATATACAATGAAAATTTACCATACACTAACAATCTAAAGAGTTGAGGATCAACCCAATAGAAAATATGTACAACCATCAACAATCTTACACAAATATAACATGAGAGTGCAAGTAAGACTGCATATGGGAATGAGTTTCCCCCAAACCTAAACTTGTGAATAAGGGTGTGTTTTTGAGCACAAAATCTTGCAAATTTAAAGGTACATCATGCAAAAGGTCTAACTCAAAATGAGTTTTGCTAATAACAGGCAGACATACACATTCCAACTGTGGTTCCCTAAAAGTGTTATACTTTGATGCAAAATACTCCAAGAGGACTTGGGAAGCACAAAGCTCTAGGCCTAAGTTAGGCATTTTCAGAAAAGTTGGTTTTGCAATTTTGTGACAAACTACACCTAGGTTTGGTGGAGGAGTTTCAATTTGTGACTCAGGATATGGGTTAGGTACATCTAAGTTGTTTTCATGTATAAAATCATTTGCACCGTCACATACTTTCCTAAAGTCAGAAGAGGGTAAATCATGTTCACCTGCATAAAACAGTTCATCAATCTCCATGTCATAATCATAATCACTTTCATGCACAACATGATCAGGAGAGATATCATGTTGTAACCTAGGCATGGAATTAGACACATACATTGAATCATCTGTGTTAACGAGACAATTCCAGCTATTCCTAGGTCACAAACAGTGGTAGAGCATGCTCATTTTCACGGGATAATTCCACAGGTTCCACATCAACAACACATGTATGAATATCGAAGAAGCATCATTCATAGGGTTCACATGAGAGACACTTAATGTCTCCGAACCAAAAGATTCTACTACATTTTCGAATACACATGCTCTTCATATTCATCATCATCATCATCATAGCAAGAATTCATCTCTCCATTCAAAATTGTAGTATTTTTAGTGTACTCATCTACCTCTGGATTAGGTTCATATTCAATGTTAGTTGCATGAGTAAGACTAGAAACACTATATTCAATCCTATCATTTTGTAACTCAATCAGGTTCCTTTGAAGAATCATCTTGAGTTGTTCTATTGAAGGAGAGTCTTCACTAGTGGGTATGCATTCCTCATATGGATATTCATTATATGGTTGTGCATGAGGTTCACTAGAGAAGGGAAATTCAGACATATTGCTATGTGGATGGTCATGCATTGCATTCATTTCAAGCCTAGCATTTTGCTCCATGAGTGTTTCTATTATTGATTGCAAACTAGGAGTTGGGGGAGTATAAAATTGTTCATCTCCCCACTGTGGTGAATGATGCATGTGTGCAGGTTGATTATGGTCCCAATGATTGCCAAAGATAGTCACTTCTAGACAATTCGTACATTAGATTATCATGGTTTTCCTAGACTTGTCTAAAATTATGCAAAATATAACAGATTCTCACAGGTGGTCTAAGTTACCACATAAGGTACATGCATAAATTTCATATTGCCTAGAGGAATTAGATTTGACAGATTGCCTTTCTAAAGCGAGATAATCGAGCTTCTAATTGATCTAAAAGTGATGACTGGGTATGAGAAAAGTGTTCATTTTCAACTTTGTGGTGGATGATGTATGTGATCATAATGATTAGGGTATGTGAGGTCGGGCCCGGAGAAGGCTCATAAAATTCCCTAAAATCACTATGGTATGTGGGGAGTTCATCTTGTGAAGCGTGCCGTAAGCAAGCTCTCTAATTGATTTGTTTGTATCCCCGATTGCGAGACTGTAATCCCGACATGATTTATCAACTCAAATTGAACTCAAAGCCCAATTGCAGTGGGCTCGGTTTGGTTTTGATGGGTTTTGTTTGGTTTAAATGGGCTTTGGTTTGTTTGGGATTGACTTTGGTTTTTGTGGGCTTGATTTGTGCATGTTATTGCAGCCAGTGACTGTTTAGGTTCAGTTGTGTGCACAGCCCAACAGATGTGGGCTCAGTTTGTTTGCAAACTGTGTGTGTTGAGGTTGGGCTTGGCAGGTTCACAGCCCAGCTGATGTTAAACAGCCCAGCAGTATGGCTTGGTTTATTATGGGCTGGCTTGGGTGCAGAGCCCAGGTTGGGTTCAAAATGCACAGCCCAAATGTTCAGCTTTTGTGGGCTTCAGAGTTGGTTTTCTTTTTGTGGGCTTTAGCTGTGAGAAGAGCCCAGGTTGGGTAGCTGCACAGCCTAGGTTATTTGCAAAGCCCAGGTTCATTTTAGGTTTTTGTGGCTCAGTTTGCTGCACAGGTGGTGTGCAACCCTGGTCAGGCCAAGCACAAGAAAAACAACAACTCACAAAAGAAATGACCCAATTTCCCAAACTTGAACACAGCACAAGAAACTCATTCACAACACAGGACAGTTTATGCAGAGGTTGGCATTTCACACAGCACAACACAGCTTGTGCAGGGCAAGCTTAGCAGGCTTACACAGGTTATGCAAGGGGGTCAGATGGGGTTAAGCTTAGGGCTTGTTAAAACTAAGGTTGCTCAGGTTGACAGAGCAAGGCTTGCAATTAGCCAAGCAACTCATGCACAGCACAGGTAGATAGCTCAAAGGGGATTAGCACATGCCTGTTGAGCTCCAAACTCAGAAATCATGCACAAGTTGGTTACCAGTTGCAGCTCAGTCTCTATGGCTGCAGGGGCTGGACTGAGCACTAAGGGCAAATGTAACCCAAGCATAGATTTCGGGTTTTCAATGGAATTTCAAACAAATATGCAATGCACAACTCGGAGCATGCACGTGGTAAGCTCGAGATAAGACTTAGCACAAGGTCAACAAGCAAGCATACATATCATTCATTCATTCATGCAAGGTCTAGCATGCTTGGTAACTGGCTCAACAGTCAACCAGGGTATCACACAGATTTGCGGCTAAACAGCTCAGGTAGGCACACAGGTTGCAGTTCAGGGTCAGCTAGGTTATGTGGGTTGCTGCTCAAGCTCACAGCTTCAGGGGCTGGAGCTTGGCTCAGTGCTGTGTAAGGTAAGGCACATAACAAGCTATCACACAGAATTTAAGCTATGCATAGTTTGGTAGCAATTTAGGCTAACCTCCAAATCGCAGCTCAGGCGCAACTGTGACAGGGCAGTTTAGGCTATGTTGATCCTTGTCTTCCCTTCCTTTGGCCTTTGTAGCATGCACCTGTGAGCTCAACAGGTCAAACTCAGTTCTCAATGTTATACAATAAGCAACAGAGCTATTGTGCTATAATGATGAGCTAAGCTCGAGCAAAGCACTCGAGCTCGGGGCTAGGCAATGAGCTCAATGTCAAACTCAGTTCTCGGTGCTACGGGATATGCACCGAGAGTATCTTGACCGAGGCGAGCAATGAACAATGAATGAACAAAATGCAATGCAAGTATTTATACAATGCAAGTAGACTAACTGAGATGCAATGAGAAATCAGGTGAGAATGCAAGCTAATGCAAGTGAGAAAAATTTTTTTTATCTAAAATGCGCCAACGTTACAATATGCTAAGTTACACTAAAACAGGGTTACAAGCAATAATAAAAAGGAATTATGTACAGGGTGAAATGAACTCAGTATAGATAGGCCAGCAATCACAGCAGGGCACACGCCAAGTCCCCGGCAACGGCGCCAAAAACTTGATAGGCCTTTAAAGATGTTTATATTTATGTGCCTACATGTAATAAACCGCAAGTGCACGGCGTCTATCGGAGACGCGGCAAGTACAAGTCGATCCACAGTGACTTGTGGTGCCGTAAAGGTGATCTAAACGCTTCTTCTACTGAATTTTATCAAGTGCAAGTAATAACAGATGACAATGTGTAACACAGATATTTTGTGCCGATACGGCTGAATTGTAGTGAAATGAACCTAAACTAAGGTATAAAACAGAGATAAAATGGTGATACTAGGGTCTTCTAATCCACCTTAACCTACACTATGTTTTCAACTTATGATATTGTTCTTGTCTTTATGACAGGTAAAGGAGAGGTGTCAACTCTGCTCCATGTCTAAGATGTTTCTCCGATTGATATCTTAATCACAACTATGGTATCTTTCCCAAGTATTACCTCGTCTTTTAGAGCACAACTAATCGAGGATTGATAACAATCTAATTAGGCTTGAGTTGCAGCATAATCATCACAGGGGTATTCTAACTACAGTGCATACATGGCATGCACTGTGAGAGCAAAGCAATGACATGCTAAGATTAAAATCTATCTTAGGAAGTATTTAAGCATTCAAGAATCAACATTTAGAGTATGAAAAACACAATAGCAAATTAGGGTTTCATCTGAACCCTAGCAATTTAATTAAAACATCAAGAACATAATTAAACTACAAATTAAACCTAAATTGAAGCACTTGGCTAGCCTGGCATGCCAAAAACATTCACAGACGCCTCCTATTTATACATGTGAAAATATCCCAAAAATACCAAACCCTAATTTATTATAAAACATAAATTAAGTAAAAATTACTCTCACCCATACTCTGAATTCGCTCTCTCTTCTGTCAATTTGGCTCTGAGACGCCATGCATGGTTGTTGGCTAACCCTAGCTCTAGTTTTCTCTAAGTTAGCTTCTAGGGTTGAAAGAAGCTAAGTGAGAGAAAACTAGCTCTAGAGAGGGTGCGGATGTGGTTGATAGAGCCAGTGGTGATGGCGACGGAGAGGTGTGGTGAGGTGGTGGTTTTTCGGGGAGAGGGAGGAGATGGAGAAGAAGGTATGGGAGAGCGAGCTCTGCTCTCGTCGGGTGGAGAGGAGAAGAGAAGAAAGAGAAGAAAGAGAAGAAAGAAGAGAAAATGGGTAAGGTCGATTAGGGTATAGGTATAGAGAGTTTCGCTGTGAGGCAGGTACATCGAGTGATGATGAGACGGGCCGAGCGAGCGTAGGATGGAGCCTGATGGGGATCCGAACGGCCGAGGGAAACTTGGAGTGATGCGGGTGTTGAGCGAGCGCATCAAGATGTGATGAGGAAGTCGGAGCGAGCGTAGGATGTGGCGAGTGAAGATCTTAACGGCTCGGGATGAGCGGGTTCGGATCCGGGTCATGGGTAGCTCTAGCCCATGTCTTGTAGATGAGTTGCTACTTGTTGGGTTGCAACTGTTGCGCGCGCGGGCTTAGGCTTTCTGCTCCATAGATGCTCGACTCCAATTCTCTGCTCCTTTGGCTCCTCAGATTCTCCAAGCTTTATTTATTACCTAAAAACACAAAATTAATTAATACAAATATTTATTCTTGAAAACAAGGAAAATACAGAATCTGGGATAATATCTGATTTTTAAGCGCAAAAGATGAGTAAAATGCCAATAAAAAGGTGTATAAATATGCAATATTTGGCACTCATCACCACACACGCCACTAGCAGCTCTGGCATTGCCACTTACACTCAACGTGCAACCTACCACCAAGGCATTCCGCACATACCATTGACACATGCCACACACGCCACTAGCAGCTCTGGCATTGCCACTTACACTCAACGTGCAACCTACCACCAAGGAATTTCGCACATGCCATTGGCACATGCCACACACGCCACTAGCAGCTCTGGCATTGCCACTTGCACTCAAGGTGCAACCCGCAACAAAGGCATTCCGCACATGCCATTGGCACATGCCACACGCGCCACTAGCGCCACTTGCACTCAAGGTGCAACCAACACTCGAGACATCAACACAAACCGGGGATGCTTTCCGGTGGTCTTGGTTTGGCGGTCACAACATGCAGCGTACACTACACTCACATTAAGAAAGCGTGAATAGGAATAAAGCGGTCAAATAAATGAGGAAATAATGGTGAAAACGTTTTCACCCATAAACACCATGCGGTTACCACCTCCTCCCATTATTTCACCCTTTACTCTCTTCCTTCATGAGGCCAGGGTACGTTTCAATCTCGACTTGTATAAATAGGTCTTACCTATTTCCACCAGACGACAAGTCTCGGTCAGGAGAAAAACACAACACTCTCAGAAAAGGCAACTTTGCAAGCTCTCCAAAAAGCTTTCATCTCTTGCAAGCTTCCGAAGCTTTCACTTTCTGATACAAGTCGAGACACTACTCTCCCAAAATTATTCTGGTCTCAAAACCTTTCTTTGCTTCCCTCCCCAAATCAACCCTTCTCCTCCACTTTGTGACCGAAGTAAGTCTGGAACGGCCATTTCTTGGTTTAGGCCGGACTTGTACAGATTGATATCTCGAATCTAGAAAGTGCTCACGTGCAACACATTTGTTTAGGGTTTAAACCAGTTTCTCACTCACCTACCGAATTTACCAAAATCGGCGGAAACGATTTTTACCTATAAACACCTGGTTAACTCCTTTTTTTTTCTACAGTGTAGCAAATCATTGAAAGATGATTTCACATTGATATCACTTTGGATATCTCTAGATCCTTTTTTATCCTAAGTACTAGAAATTCATAGTCATCTTTGTCTAAGATTACAGCCAGATTGTTTTTCTTAGAATCTGTTTTAGATAACTTCCTTTTGGATACTTTCTCGGATTTTGGTATCAACTTGTAGGTCGATTTTGAATGAAGATTCTTCATTTCTAGTGACATTGGATCTTTCCATCTTAAAATATCAGATCTCATATCCTCATTGATAAAGGTATTACCCTTTCTATTATTTTTTCTAATATTTTTAGGATATGATTTTGAATTTTTGTAATAATTATCTGCATCTCACAGACGGTGATGATCCGAGAGGTTTTTGAAGATGACACTGTTCAATTCTTTAGATACAGATGATAGAGCGTTTTTGTATCTTTCGAATTTTACAATCCCTTTGCATATGACCTTTATCTATACAATAATAACAATGCATATTAAAAGGAATAAAGTTTTTAGTTTTACCTTTATGAGACGTTCGGCCACTGATCCTTAGTTGGAGTCTTCTTCTGACTTCTTCTGGAGATGGTTTTCGTCGGAATCTCAATTGAGAACTTAGGTGACTCAGGCGAACAAGCTTGTTCAGGTGGATTTTATGGAGTGGAAGGGCCAACAACTTTTACTTCCTTGTTGATTGATGAAGTATCAATTCCATCATATCCTAATCCACGTTTGTCGCCATGAATTCTTCCTGCATCCAACATAGAAGATAAATTGATTGTGCTATCATTGAGTCTTCTTAGCCTTATAGCTTCCTCTTCTAAAAACTTGATTCTTTCAAGAGCTTCACTAGTTGATCCTCAAGAGGATTTTTGTTGAAGGAATCAGACTCATGTTGTTCGTTACTCGTTGATTGTTGAGAATTAATCCTTGCTTCTGTCTCAACAAGTTTCTTATTCAACAAGTAATGTTTCATGTTAAGGTTTTCAAACTCAAGAGTTTTTGAGTGTAGACTTTCTTTGTAGTCTTTAAGTAGATATCTGGAATTCTGATATCCATAGAAGAAGCCAGAAAATACTTTTCTTAGTTTCCTATTCTCTCTGATGAGAGGAGCAAGAAGTCCAATTACATCTGAGGAAGATAGTCTTTTTGTGGAGACAACTCCTAGTAATGAGGAAAATTCAGATAGATCATCTTCAACATCTTGATCAATTTCTGAGTCACCATCTTCAGAAATCTCATCAAGTTGCTTTTAAGGCAAGTTTGCCAATCACCAGAGTCTACATTATAGGGGTCAGCCTGTTCAGTAGATTCATAGAAGATGTTATCCTCAAGTGCTGATTTTTTATCTTGACTTACGTTAACTGAATCAGACATGGATTCAATTTCTTATAGGTTGGATAAAACCAAACACAGATTGTTAGATCTTTTCGTGTTTGTCTGCTCTGATACCAATTGAAAAGACGATGGTACCCAAATATAACTCAATCTAAAACTTTTCCACCTATAAGTCCTTTCTCCGAAAGTGATTGTCTATGGACAGAGTCGAGACAATACAACTAATCGGTTCACACTTCATGTGATCGTCTATGGATACGAGATCGAGACAATACAACAACGAAGTATGTTTACTTGATAAGAGGTTTGGACTTAACCAAACACAATAGGATTACTATCAAGTAAATAGGAATGAACTTTTGTGTATTTTACTTCTAATTATAATAAAAACAATTATAATTGCGGAAATAGAAAAGTAAAAGACACAACAAGATTTTGTTAACGAGGAAACCGCAAATACAGAAAAACCCCGGGAACTTGTCCGCAATTGAATACTCTCGTGGATTAATCCGCTATACAAAATCAAACCAACTTCGTATAGTTGAGACCAAGCAACTAAACCTATAGTTCACCTAGTTCGTCTGTATTCCCACGCCTCCAACTTAAGAATAAGTCACGTACTTGGAACAATTCCTTTGGTTCGTATTCCAAACAATAAAGGAACAACAAATCTGTTTGGTAGCAACTCTTTTCAACCAAGTGATGTGAGTTCGATAAAAGGCTCTTCCGTTTATCCCAATAAACCCCTTTGTCAGGTCCTTAGATCTATCTACTAACAATTACCGAAGTAATCGTCTAGATTTTGCAATCAATACCTTGAATCGTAAAGAAACGTATTGATGCCGATCTACTCAACTAATCAATCCAATCTACCACAAGGATAAACCGATTATAGTTGGATCCTCTTTAACCGAAACAAGTATTGTGCACACCAAAGATTATGAACCCAAATCAGAAATCTTCAAAGTCTTCTTAGATCTTCAATAAACACCTACACACAATCAACTTGAATCTCTTGTGATCAATCACGCACAGAACGGAGTCTGTTACCAATGGATTATCACAAGAAGTCTTTAGATCTACAAACAGTCTAAAGATCCCCGTCGAAACTTCGATCTAGTTTGAGTGAATCTTATATCAGAAGAGAAGATTCTCAAGCATAAACAAACTAGGTGCAATCAAAGTTCAACAACCGTTAGTCAATCAAATAAATCGAAAACTAATAATAAACCGTAATTATCTAGTTTCCCACCAACGGTACTAATAGAGCTTCTCAATCCCAAAGAAGTCTTTGAACTGAGCGGCCTTATGAGATTTCGCCTAATTAGGTTACTTTCCTCTCCGAATAGGCGGCTCCACCAAAGTAACAACACAACTAGGTAGTTTTCTTGGCTCGAGGATTAGTTTTCTAGAAATGCAAACTTTGTTATTTATAGACCAAGGAAGTTTGGACACCAAGGAATTTCCAAAACCGAAAATATTCTCAAGATATGCAATATATTCCAGATTCGGTTTCCATAATTCTTGGTGTTGATGGTGGTTTTTAGCTTAGGGTTAAAATCGTAAAACCCTAGTCGGACAGTGACGTCACAGAATTTGAGTAATAATATCTCCACTGAGTGCATTTATTGAACCCTTTAATATGTCTGCGAGAAAATTACCAGGGTACCTTTTTTTTTAATACTAATTAGGGTTTCGACAGGCCAAAGCCTAATTCCCACACCACTGTGCCAATGGAAAACCATGCCAGCCACATCTACCGCGCCAAGGCATGCCAACCATGATAGCTGCATCACTGTGCCAATGGCAAACCATGCCATCCACATCTACCGCGCCAAGGCATGCCAACCATGCTAGCCGCACCACCGTGCCAATGGAAAACCATGCCAGCCACATCTACCGCACCAAGGCATGCCAACCATGCTAGCCGCACCACCGTGCCAATGGAAAACCATGCCAGCCACGTCTACCGCGCCAAGACATGCCAACCACGCTAGCCGCACCACTGTGACAATGGAAAACCGTGCCAGCCACATCTACCACGCCAAGGCATGCCAATCATGCTAGCCAAGCCAACTGCACCTTTCCTTGGCCCTAACCATGCTAGCCTCACCATGCGCCTACATCATGCCAAACCCTTGGCCCCACCATGCCAAGCCAATCACACCTTGGCCCCATCATGCCAAACCGTCCATGCCAAACCCCTGGCCCACATGTGCCAATGGCATGCCAGCCACCTTGCCACGCCATACCGTGTTGGCCTTCCCCATGCGGCTACCAAAACAAAGGCCTGCAACAATCAACGACCATCTTCCCATCTAAGATGCAAATCTTAGTCGTCTAAGGTCACCAACCAACGCATGGTAACCTTTGTCCCAACTCCAAAACCCTAGTTTTGGCCACGCGCAAACCGCGCCAAGGCATGCCGACCATGCCATATGTGCCAATGGCATGCCGTGCCAGCCACCTTGCCGCGCCATACCGTGTTGGCCTTCCCCATGCGGCTACCAAAACAAAGGCCTGCAACAATCAACGACCATCTTCCCATCTAAGATGCAAATCTTAGCCGTCCAAAGTCACCAACCAATGCATGGTAACCTTTGGCCCAACGCCAAAACCCTAGTTTTGGTAACGTCCAAACCGCGCCAAGGCATGCCGACCATGCCACATGTGCCAATGGCATGCCATGCCAGCCACCTTTCCGCGCCATACCGTGTTGGCCTTCCCTATGCGGCTACCAAAACGAAGGCGTGCGACGATCAACGACCACCCTTCCATCCTAGGTGCAAATCCTAGCAGTCCAAGGTTGACAAACAACGCATAGTAACCTTTGGCCCAAAACATGCTAGCTTCCCAAAACTTGCTAGCTTTCCAAGACTTGCTAGCTTCCCAAAACATGCTAGCTTCCCAAAAACGCACCAAACATGCCACCGTCCCTCTTGAATTCTTCCTGAGTTTTACTTTCGGGCTGTTTGCACCTACCGAACGAGCTCAAAACCTAAATATCCCTCTTAGAGAGATAGGAAATTCTTTTCCATACAGAATGGAGGGGCGGATCATCAAAATCCGAGTCCGTATGAGAATTCTACATCGATTCTAGTAAAGGGCGCTAATTAGGGTTTCAGCATACTAAACCCTAATTTAGACAAAGCCGCAAGCGTTTCCCTTCCAAGCCGCACACTGCCAGTGGCTCAACTCCATGTCAAAGCCATGCTGGCCATGCTTTCATGCCGCTGGCTACCAAACGAAGGCCTGCAACAATCAACGACCATCTTTCCATCTAAGATGCAAATCTTAGCCGTCCAAGGTCGCCAACCAACGCATGATAACCTTTGGCCCAACACCAAAACCCTAGTTTTGGCCACGCCTAAACCGCGCCAAGGCATGCCGACCATGCCACATGTGCCAATGGCATGCCGTGCCGCCCACCTTGCCGCGCCTAACCCATACCATGCCGGCCTTCCCTTTACAGTTGTCAAAACGGAGGCCTGCAACAATCAACGACCACTTTTCATCTAAGGTGCAGATCTTATCCGTCCAAGGTTACCAGCTAATGCATGGCAACCTTTGGCCCTAGTTTGGTCGCGCCTAAACAAAGCCAAAACCCTAACTTTTGTCCGCGCCTAAACTAGGCCATATTAAAGCCATACTGATCATGCAATAATCAACGGCTACCTGTCCTCTTAAGATGCAAAATCTCGACCGTCGAAGGTCACCACGCAAGTCTCCCAAGATCAACTTGCCAGACAACAACAAACGTGCTACATGTTTTCCACAAAAACATTCGAGACATCAACGGATGTCACAAACTGGGGGATGCTTATTGGGTATTGGTTTGGCGGTTTACAGCGTGCGGCGTACACTACGCCCGTTATAAGAGAGTGTCATAAGGATGAAGCGGTTAGTAAATACAGGGAGTAATGGTGAAACGCCTTCTCTAATGGAACATCAATTCCAGGCGTTACCTGTGACTACCTCCTCCCATTTACTCACCCGTTTTCCATTTCTTAATGAGACCAGAGTACGTTTCATTCCGACTTGTATAAATAGGCATTACCTATTTCCACCGAACAACAAGTTCAGGTCAGGAGCATACAATACTCAGAAAACATTTGCTAGCTTTCTATCTGTTAGCTTCCCACTTTCTGATACAAGTCGTAAAACAACTACTCTTCCAGAATCAACTATTCTGGTCTCAACACTTTCTTCGCTTCCCTCCCCAAAACCAACCCTTCTCCTTCACTTTGTGACCGAAGCAAGTCTGGAACGACCATTTCTTGGTTTAGGCCGGATTTGTAAAGATTGATCTCTCGAATCTAAAGTACTCCCTTGCAGTACATTGTTTAGGGTTTAAATTCGTTTTTCACCCATACACCCGAAATTACCGAAATCAGCAGAAACCGTTTTCACCCTCAAACAATTGGAGACCACAATGGGAGATCAATCTATCGGTTGCAATATCGATTTCTAAATTTCCGATATCACCTTTCACTTACAACTCCAACATGGTGGAACTCAGATCCGGATCAGCTGCTGAGAACACCAACGCAGAATCCATTTCTGGTGTTAACATTACTTCCAACAACGTCACTATATCACCTACTGACCACAGTAACACCGAAAGCACTCCTTCAGGTGTAACGCATGCAATCACCAGGGCCAGAGCCGTTGCCGCCTCTAATGTCTCTGCACAACCTGCTAATCACGGCAGTACTGAAAACGCTCCTTTGGGCGTTACGCCACCAGTCACCAGGGCCAGAGCTGCCGCTACCGCCCCTAACGCTTCATCAAGCATGCACCTCCGACCGCCACTAAGACTCCAACTACCCCACCAACATGACGAGAAGCTGGAGGAACCAGAGGAAGCCGACCCTATATTACCATCGCTGATTTGATGGAACGCCAGGAGAATCTCACTAGAACCCAGACGGATATGGTTTCGACACAGAAAGAAGTACTCGTCTTCCTCAAAACCCTGACAGAGTGGCTGCCGCGTGAGTCACGCCCTCTAGAGTCGTGTAGAAACCCCATCAAACACCCCGACGCTAGCACCTCGGCGGAACGCGTCTCGCTGGACGAAAGGGATTCGTGCCGTAACCCCATTGGAAAGAAGTCAGCCGTCCAATTTTGTCACACTAGAGGATCTAGAGGAACTTCTCCGGAATCGAGTCAAGAATGATGAAATAGACATGCATCAGCATTAACCTCCCTACCCATCTGAATTACAAAGAATTCCTCTTCCAAGAGGATACTCCTCTCCTCAATTCACCCTGTACGATGGCACCGGAAATGCACATGAACATGTCTCTCACTTCCTCGAATCCCTAGGCGAACATGAATACAATCACGTTCTCCGTATGAGGGAGTTTTCGAAATCTCTTACCGGAAGAGCGTACACGTGGTACAATAGCATTACGCCAAACAGCATCCCCAACTGGGGTAGCATGGTTACTGCATTTTACAAGAAGTACTTCTTTGTTTTTGAACAAGTTACCTTCTCGGACCTAGGAAGGATGTACCAATGGGACAACGAACATCCAAATGATTTTGTTAAAAGATTCAGGGTTCAAGCACTAGACTGTCATGATCCAAACGTGACCTAACAACAACTGGTGAATTCATTCATCAACGGTATGGCTCCTATTTACCGCGCCTTCCTAGAGAACCTGCGTTTCCAGACATTCTCCGAGCTCCATGAAGCTGCCATGCGATCAACAACGACAGCACCAACATTATTAGAAAGAGCTAGACCAACCAGAGCCAAAGACGTACGCGAAACTCGCGAGAATAGACGTCTCATCAACAAACAGTACAACACTGGCCCCTACTCTGTGAGCGTAGTAAACGAGGGAGGAAAAAGTAAGGCCCCAGCTGCAGACCAGCAGCCTAAGCGCGAAGCACCAGCACGACGAGCAACTCCGCCACGGAAGGCCGCCGCTAAAGCTCCCATGCGTCATCACAAAGCTGAAGGAAATACCCTGGATTTCCCGTTTCCCATTGAGGAGGTGATCGATTTCTTAGAAGCATGGATTCAAGATGATGTTATCAGACTACCATCTCCCAGACGCCCACCGACTGAGGCCGAGATGGCAAACCCCAAATACTGTCGCTACCACAGATTTCTTCACCACCCAACCAGTGATTACAACAGACTGAAGCATATCTTCAAAGAAAAGATAGAAGCCGGGCAACTTCAACTAGGAAACGAGGGAGTACATCGAGACCCACTTTCGGTGAGGAATTGTGGGGTCTCTGGGGACTACGTGCACGAGACTGTGCAATCCATGATGCAACACGTATGCGAAATTCTCTACCTTTCCAAGGCACAACGTCAAGATATTTTCACAGCTCTCAATCGCGTCGTGTTGGGCAAACGGCTTTTCCCCTCCATGGAATCCACGCCAAGAGCCCAAGCTCTCCCAGCAAGCAGAATCAAAAAGGACGACCGGGGACTGCTGACCACGTCCTATTTAAGAGGTATTAAATTCGACAACACGCTCATTGATACGGCTTCTGACTTCAACATTGTTACTTTCAAGACTCTGAAAGCTGCGGGATTTACAAAACAAGAGGCTACCCATTCTCCATCCGTGATTAAGAACCCGGGAGGGGGCGCCTTGAACGTGCACGACTACATTAACCTCGAGGTCAAGATGGGAGACACTATAACGCATAGCAAATTCCACATTGTCAAAGAACTGGATTACGACATGATATTGGGGTGCTTGTGGGTACTCAACAACAAGGAAAAATTTGGAACATCCCCTCTACCGATGTCAACGCCCGAAAGAATCTCCAACAAACCGTCCCACTTGCTGCCGCATCGACGAGTTACCGATGGAACCCGGACACCTGGAGATGACCTGTTGGCGCTAACCCGTGGATTCCAAATGCAAGTAAGTTTGGCCGAACGATCTTCTCTACAACCAGTCGTTTCTTCCCCTATTATGTCATGGGGAATCAACGCGATTACTGGCACAGACACTTTCAAAAGATGTGAATGGGGCGCTGGGCCATTCAAACGCTTTGCAAAAAATTTGGAAGCTGCCATCGAAACTGACGAGACCAAGATTCAAGATGTTACACAACACCCGAACTCGTTTCAAATCGGAGATATGGTGGTCAAAGTGAACTCGTTTCAGGTTGGGAAGATGACGATAAAGATAGCTGTTCGGACCGATTCACCCAAGGAAGAAGAAGACGAGCCATATCTAGTGGCAGATATCCTTCTGGGAGGTTACTGCAAGCTCATCAACACAGAAAAGTTGGGAGGTGTGATAGTTCACTCGCGATGGCTCAAGCTTTTCAATCTCTAAAAAAAAAAAACCCGTTGTACTACCCTCTTCCAGCCATTCTCCCTTTAGTATTCCCTTCAGAATTTCTTCTTCCGCTTGATATTTGTATTTCCCAAAGACGAATGCACCGTTTGTATTCTTCTTTGGGGTTTCTTTTTTTTTTCTTTCAAAAAACATACATTTCTTTCCGAATGAGTTTTCCAAATCTCAGAAAATATGCCAAATAAATCCCAAGTCATTGAGAAGCCATTAACCATCATATCACAACTAAAAAAAAAAAAAACGAAACCGTGCCAGAAATACCTTATTTAATTATTCAAAACTCTGAAGGGAATAATGTAAGGACGTGGAAAGTCGAACAACCTATTCTAAAGGAGATTCGGGTCTTTCAAATAAGAATCTTTATTCAAAAAGGAGAAATCGCAAGCAGGATGCTAATTGGCGAAACCCTAATTTTGCCACGAATACAAAGAAGGTAAAGATGAGTCTACAAAGCATCAGGACGACTACGCAACAAATAGAAACAATAAAAAGGAGAAGCTAGTCATCGAAAGTCGATGCACGAGTCGCCTCGATCCGTAACTCTTTTCGTGCACTTTCCCCAAGAATATCTCGGGCAGCAGAGGTTCCATCCGACAGCCACGTCAGCAGAAGCAACCTCAACATCCCACCCCGAAGCCGCCTCAACAACAACAAAACCCCTCTCCTTCCCGACACCCGCCTCATCAACCGATCCAACATATGCCACCATGACTTCCCCAATGTCGCCGCAAGCAGCTTTGCGTCTACTCCGAAGGGTGTTTCGATTTCATCAAACGCAACGTCTTCCTTGAAGATCTTCTTAGCGACCTTTCGAGGAGGATTTCCCAATTCATCCGCATCAGAATTGAGAATTATGACGCCATCCTGGACAAAAAGGTTACGTGGGCTTCCCCCTAAAAGTTTCACAGACTCAGTCTTCTGTCGTTTTAACCTAGAAGCGGTCCTTTCCGCCCTAGCACTGGGCCGAGAAGAAGTTTTGTTGCACTGAAGCCTCTCAACACACCGGGCGCTTCATCACCTTCCCGTTCCTTCTCTATGTTCACCGAACCCAAGAAGGTCTGAATGCGCACCCGCACTTCACCTAGATAGATAGAAGGTAGGTCCTGGATAATTCCTCCAGCTTCATGGAACAGAGATTCGATTCTATTTAATACCTCCTCATGAGAAGAAAACTGGTTTTCACCGATTCCTAAGTTTTTCCGAAGAGTTAGAGGTGCGGCTGCCTCTGGAAGATCCCATTATGCACTACAAAACCAGAGAAAATGGGCAAGTTTTAACCCTATCTACACCGGCAACATACATAAGAAAGAAGACAAAATGGAAACCAGGAGAAAACACGAGACGATACCTGTAAATATGATGAGAACGATTTCAGGACGAACTATGCGAATGAAAGATTCAAGATCATCTCTTATGTTCAGCAGAACGATGCAATCCCGAAAAGGAAAGCTTTCTACTAGCCGTGAATTAAGGCGTGACATTCGGTCTTAATTAAACCTTATTCTACCAGCAAGTACAAGGAAAAGTCTCATGCCTGGCTGTGCGAGATAATTAGGGTTTGGTGAGAAAACGTGGAAGTACGTGTTCGAGACACACTTGCCCGCGTTTTTTACTTTTCTCGCCACCAAAGACCGGGATTCGGAAGCAAAACCGACAACGTAACCTGAGAAGAAGGAGTAACGCCCCCTTTTATGGGCATAACACTCTCAGTTTTTGAAGAAAGGGAAGGATTTCCTAATTCAAGCTACACAAGAAAAGAGGCAACCAGGCCCACAATGGCAAGCTTCACGGTATTAACAGTCCACGTCCCACACCAAACCAACAACTCGCCAAGCCAGCGTCATGATGTTCCTTAACCCGGCCAAGATGATGCATGGCCAGACTAAACCGACGATTCTCATCTCACCACTTCACGGCCTACACCACAAATAGAAGCTATGCAAGGCCGCCAAACACGGGATCATGAACTCTCCTTACCTCTCGAAAAAGGTTAGTCGGACTTTCTTGACCATCTTGCATGATTTACGTTTCGATTCTATCCTTGTCTGTCACCATCTTATGCTTACCTCTCAACAATTCCCCTGTTCCGAGCTAAGCAGGGGACTTAATGTTGGTGGTGGTTTTTAGCTTAGGGTTAAAATCGTAAAACGCTAGTCGGACAGTGACGTCACAGAATTTGAGTAATAATGTCTCCACTGAGTGCATTGTATGTCTGCGAGAAAATTACCAGGGTACCTTTTTTTTTAATATTAATTAGGGTTTCGACAGGCAAACCCTAATTCCCACACCACTGTGCCAATGGCAAACCATGCCAGCCACATCTACCGCGCCAAGGCATGCCAACCATGCTAGCTGCACCACTGTGCCAATGGAAAACCATTCCAGCCACATCTACCGCGCCAAGGCATGCCAACCATGCTATCCGCACCACCGTGCCAATGGAAAACCCTGCCAGCCACATCTACCACGCCAAGGCATGCCAACCATGCGAGCCGCACCACCGTGCCAATGGCAAACCATGCCAGCCACGTCTACCGCACCAAGGCATGCCAACCACGCTAGTCGCACCACTGTGCCAATGGCAAACCATGCCAGCCACATCTACCACGCCAAGGCATGCCAATCATGCTAGCCAAGCCAACCGCACCTTTCCTTGGCCCTAACCATGCTAGCCGCACCATGCGCCTACGGCATGCCAAACCCTTGGCCCCACCATGCCAATCCAACCACACCTTGGCCCCATCATGCCAAACCGTCCGTGCCAAACCCCTGGCCCCACATGTGCCAATGGCATGCCATCCACCTTGCCGCGCCATACCCGTGTTGGCCTTCCCCATGCGGCTACCAAAACAAAGGCCTGCAACAATCAACGACCATCTTCCTATATAAGATGCAAATCTTAGCCGTCCAAGGTCACCAACCAACGCATGGTAACCTTTGGCCCAACGCCAAAACCCTAGTTTTGGCCACGCCCAAACCGCGCCAAGGCATGCCGACCATGCCACATGTGCCAATGGCATGTCGTGCCATCCACCTTGCCGCGCCATACCGTGTTGACCTTCCCTGTGCGGCTACCAAAACAAAGGCCTGCAACAATCTACGGCCATCTTCCCATCTAAGATGCAAATCTTAGCCGTCCAAGGTCACCAACCAACGCATGGTAACCTTTGGCCCAACGCCAAAACCCTAGTTTTGGCCATGCCCAAACCGCGCCAAGGCATGCCGACCATGCCACATGTGCCAAAGGCATGCCGTGCCAGCCACCTTGCCGCGCCATACCGTGTTGGCCTTCTCTATGTGGCTACCAAAACGAAGGCGTGCGACGATCAACGATTACCCTTCCATCCTAGGTGCAAATCCTAGCCGTCCAAGGTTGCCAAACAACGCATGGTAACCTTTGGCCCAAAACACGCTAGCTTCCCAAGACTTGCTAGCTTCCCAAAACATGCTAGCTTCCCAAAAACGCACCAAACATGCCACCGTCCCTCTTAAATTCTTCCTGAGTTTTACTTTCGGGCTGTTTTTACCTCCCGAACGAGCTCAAAACCTAAATATTACCGCGATGGGAGATATGAAATTCTTTTCCGTACAGAATGGAGGGGCGGACCATCAAAATCCGAGTCCGTATGAGAATTCCACATCGATTCTAGTAAAGGGCGCTAATTAGGGTTTTAGCATACTAAACCCTAATTTAGACAAAGCCGCAAGTGTTTCCCTTCCAAGCCGCACACTGCCAGTGGCTCCAATCCATGTCAAAGCCATGCCACCCATGCTTTCATGCCTCTGGCTACCAAACGAAGGCCTGCAACAATCAACGACCATCTTTCCATCTAAGATGCAAATCTTAGCCGTCCAAGGTCGCCAACCAACGCATGGTAACCTTTGGCCCAACACCAAAACCCTAGTTTTTGCCACGCCTAAACCGCACCAAGGCATGCCGACCATGCCACATGTGCCAATGGCATGCCGTTCCAGCCACATTGCCGCGCCTAACCCATACCATGCCGGCCTTACCTTTACAGTTGCCAAAACGGAGGCCCGCAACAATCAACGACCACTTTTCATCTAAGGTGCAGATCTTAGCCGTCCAAGGTTACCAGCTAATGCATGGCAACCTTTGGCCCTAGTTTGGTCGCGCCTAAACTAGGCCATATTAAAGCCATACTGATCATGCAATAATCAACGACTACCTGTCCTCTTAAGATGCAAAATCTCGACCGTCGAAGGTCACCACGCAAGTCTCCCAAGCTCAACTTGCCAGACAACAACAAACGTGCTACATGTTTTCCACAAAAACATTCGAGACATCAACGCATGTCACAAACCGGGGGATGCTCATTGGGTATTGGTTTGGCGGTTTACAGCGTGCGGCGTACACTACGCCCGTTATAAGAGAGTGTCATAAGGATGAAGCAGCTTAGTAAATACAGGAGTAATGGTGAAACGCCTTCTCTAATGGAACATCAATTCCAAAGCGTTACTGCTACTACCTCCTCCCATTTACTCACCCGTTTTCCATTTCTTAATGAGACTAGAGTACGTTTCATTCGACTTGTATAAATTGGCATTACCTATTTCCACCGAACAACAAGTTCAGGTCAGGAGCATATAACACTCAGAAAACATTTGCTAGCTTTCCATCTGTTAGCTTCTCACTTTCTGATACAAGTCTTAAAAAAACTACTCTTCCAGAATCAACTATTCTGGTCTCAACACTTTCTTCGCTTCCATCCCCAAAACCAACCATTCTCCTTCACTTTGTGACCGAAGCAAGTCCTGAACGGCCATTTCTTGGTTTAGGCCGGATTTGTACAGATTGATCTCTCGAATCTAAAGTACTCCCTTGCAGTATATTATTTAGGGTTTAAATTTGTTTCTCACCCACACACCCGAAATTACCGAAATCAGCAGAAACCGTTTTCGCCCTCAAACACCTGGAAATGCTTTGTCCAAACGTTGACCGAAAATCTCTTAGAAAATCTCTAATTAGTAAATGCACATTACTAATCTTCATTTTTCAAAAATAAAATTAAAAACCTTAATTAAAAGATTCTCAACTTATTTTTTCGATCCGGGATTTTCCTTTAGCTATTAAGGAATATCTTTGAACAATAAAAGATAAGCGTTACTGCACATGTTCAAAGTATGTCGACATCTTTACTTTGTAAGTCCAACATTCTACTTCTATTTCACCTAGTTATTTCATGTTCTTCAACTAGGGTGTATGCGGAATGGTGTCTTTGGTGTAGTTTTCGTTTTGAGCTTATTCTCATTAGCTGTGTAATATTTTCACTGTGTAGGACACCGAATAGCTTATTACATGAGTTGTAAAGGTGACCAAGCAATAGAATGATGACTGAAAATGGGTTACCAGTAGTTCAGGTTGCATCTGTAGCTGAGGTAGAGTGTGTTGCACTGTGAAAAGGTGTTCTGAAGCATGGTTCTATAGAAATTATATTGGACAACACTAAGAAGTGGATGAGCTTAACAAACAGACTTCACTGTAGACTTCTGCGTAAGGGTAGTGCTGAGCTTGTTGAGACCATTCTAGAATGTGCAAGTGGATGTGGATGTCCTTGACACAGATGGAAGCCTTCTAATTGTGTTTATTTTAGCAGATGGATCTCCAGAATGTGACCATACTCTCATAAGAAGAGACGCTAAATTCAGTTCTAGTTTGTGGGAAGTTTCCAACAGTTGCACATGTCTGTGCTTATCGTGACCAACCGGACTGCATGCAAGAGTTTCTACAAGCAAGGGCTTACCTAAAAGCAATAAATGGGTGTGTACTATCCCTTAAGTTCAAGGTTGTTGAAGCTCCCCAAGTTCATCAAGTTCCTGAAATTTTCTGCTCAACCCAAAGCTCCTTATTATCAAGTTGCTACTAGTTCTGTTAGAAAGCTATTGCTACTAGTTCTGAGGTTAATAATCCTTCATGTCTTGATAGTTAGGACACTGTTTTCTTACCCAACAGAACGAGTGAAGCTAGTGGCATGTCTGATCTGGACAACTAAGTGTGTGACAGACTGGGAAATTACGCCTTTGGCGCGTTGCCCCGCAGGCCGTAACTTCCCCGATGCGCCATGATGAAGCTACGATCCGAGCCTTAAAGTTAGGCAAATGCACGTTCATTTGCCCTTGCATGCATGCTCGTGGAGCATGATGCAGCTATTTAAGCTTCCACACCGTTCCAACTTACCCTTGTTCCGCAAAGGATTTGTTAAGAAAATAAAAACTTTCTTAATACGGCAAAAACAACCTTTTGAGGCTCTAAACGATGGAATTTGGCTAAAATCTGGTGACCATGTGGATCAACATGTCTTGATATTTGGGCCGTTTCCCATCAAAATGGACTCATCTTGAGCTAAATTACGACACTCGGGTTTTTAGCCTATGTCGAACGCCTTGATAGGAAGTATGAGCATCCAATGAATGAAACGCAACTAGCCTCATCAAGTATGGCCACAATCATCTCTTGCGTCGAGCTACCGAGCCAGATGATATGAGAGGCCAAAGTGCCTCAATCATCTCTAAATTAGATGATATGAGCGACAACGTGCTGGACCGGCAATGCTGCAACTCAAAGCGGCTGCCTACGTAACCTTCCCTACTCTAAAGGGATCAAGCACAGACCATAGTTCATCCGCGATGAGACAGAAACTTAAGCCAACTCGTTTGCATGGCCTTGTCCAAGCAATAATGGAAATGGCCTAGTCCTTATAGGTCGTTCCGTCGAAATGCATCCAAGTGATGCATATTTGGTCCGCAATATGGCATAACGATGCCTAAGCATCAAATGCCCTCTTCGCGAGGCTACGCAACTATAAATGAGCCTTAGGCATCATTTATACTCTTCCGGCTAAGCTATGAAGCTTACTTGGTGCATAGTCCGCATATGCGCCATCAACCAACTACCCCTCCCTATATATGTAAAAATGACATTTTTACAACTTAAATTGGGGGAACAAAATCATTCATCAACTCCCCAAGCCGTGATGGGCGCACCTTACCACCCTCGGCCCATACGATGTCCGCCATGTCCGGCCATGTTGGTCCGTCCGCCGGCTTCAACCCGATGTCCGGCCATGTGGGCCCCGTGGCCGCAACCCGATGTCCGTCCATGTTGGCCGAACATTGTCAACGCATTGGCCAAGGGCCAATGTTCCTTTTTTCACGCAACGGAAGCTTTGGATGAAGCTTCATCTCAGTCCATGACGCATCTTTTAGCATGCGCCATGCCAAAACACGGGGTGTTACACTATTCACCCCTTTAAAGAATTTCGTCCTCGAAATTCAAAATCAAAGCTATTGTGGATAATCTCTTCGGTTTGGATTCCTGAGCAAAAGTCCCATACCAGATGCTCAGAAATCACGGGTTTCTTCAAGTTTGTCATGGAACATCACTTAGGACCTTCTGAGCACACGTCCCATACCGTATGCCCAGGAATCCAAAAAGAGTCCACAACGTCACCAAGAATCTCAATTAGCCGGTGCCAAGAGGATATCTCGACCAGGTATCCCAAATGTGCATCCCATACTACACACTCAAGAGTCCCTAAAGTTCGCAAGGTTGATTCCAACAACATGTAGTACTGTGTGAAACAGACTTCGTTGCCCACCGTCCCCGACGGTCATCCGCAGGTTGCCACTCGTAAGTGGGATGCTAGCCGAGCCTGACAACGCACACCGTTGGCCAGTTTCCAACGTGTGGGGATGATCAGTCCCATTGTCTACCCACCGTCCCAGACGGTCTTCCGGATATCCACTCGTAAGTGGGGTGCCACTTAGGCCGTGCAAACTCACAAAGACATGAACAAGCTCAACTCGATTCACAAAAGTAATTGGCATTGCAGTTACAAACTCTTTCCGCGCAAAAGTTGGCCTACTCTCCGCCTTTATTTCCCTTTGAAGGAAAAATACTCGTTTGACGAGTCCACTCCGCAGTCCCTAGTGTTTTCGGAACCTGCTCGATACCAACCGTGACAAGATCAAGGAAATTACGCCTTTGGCACGTTGCCCCGCGGGCCGTAACTTCCCCGATACGCCATGATGAAGCTACGATCCGAGCCTTAAAGTTAGGCAAATGCACGTTCATTTGCCCTTGCATGCATGCTCATGGAGCATAATGCAGCTATTTAAGCTTCCACACCGTTCCAACTTACCCTTGTTCCGCAAAGGATTTGTTAAGAAAATAAAAACTTTCTTAATACGGCAAAAACAACCTTTTGAGGCTCTAAACGATGGAATTTGGCTAAAATCTGGTGACCATGTGGATCAACATGTCTTGATCTTTGGTCCGTTTCCCATCAAAATGGACTCCTCTTGAGCTAAATTACGACACTCGGGTTTTTAGCCTATGTCGAACGCCTTGATAGGAAGTATGAGAATCCAAGGAATGGAACGCAACTAGCCTCATCAAGTATGGCCACAATCATCTCTTGTGTCGAGCTACCGAGCCAAATGATGTGAGAGGCCAAAGTGCCGCAATCATCTCTAAATTAGATGATATGAGCGACAACGTGCTGGACCGGCAATGCTGCAACTCATTGCGGCTGCCTACGTACCCTTCCCTACTCTAAAGGGATCAAGCAAAGACCATAGTTCATCCGCGATGGGACAGAAACTTAAGCCAACTCGTTTGCATGGCCTTGGCCAAGCAATAATGGAAATGTCCTAGTCCTTATAGGCCGTTCCGTCGAAATGCATCCAAGTGATGCATATTTGGTCCGCAATATGGCATAACGATGCCTAAGCATCAAATGCCCTCTTCGCGAGGCTACGCAACTATAAATGAGCCTTAGGCATCATTTATACTCTTCCGGCTAAGCTATGAAGCTTACTTGGTGCATAGTCCGCATATGCGCCATCAACCAACTACCCCTCCCTATATATGTAAAAATGACATTTTTACAACTTAAATTGGGGGAACAAAAATCATTCATCAACTCCCCAAGCCGTGATGGCCGCACCTTACCACCCTGGCCAACAGCGATGTCCGGCCATGTTGGCCGTCCACGCCAACCCGATGTCCGGGCCATGTGGGCCGTCCGTCGCCAACCCGATGTCCGACCATGTGGGCCGTCCGTCTGCTAACCCGATGTCCGGCCATGTTGGCCGTCCGCGCGCCAACCTCGATGTCCGTCCATGTTGGCTGAACATTGTCAACGCATTGGCCAAGGGCCAATGTTCCTTTTTTCACGCAACGAAAGCTTTGGATGAAGCTTCATCTCAGTCCATGACGCATCTTTCAGCATGCGCCATGCCAAAAACACGGGGTGTTACAAAGTGGGTATTATGTTGGAGTTGCTTGGACTAGAGTTAACTTAGTAGATTGGGATTACTTTAGAATATTAGTTCCTATGATTTTGACTCTTGGTCTTACTGGAGTATTATTCTCTTGATGCTAGTATTGAAGCAACCATGACTCTGGTTTGTGGAATACAAACAGACGTGAGTAAAGAATATTTGACCGCAGACTTACTAGGAAAAAGCACAATACATAACCTTCAAAACATATCAAAGATAACAATGAAGTTGTTGCACTTGTTCTATTCCGGGATGATGTCTCGTAAGTGGTGTATTCTAGTAAAGAACAAGTTATTTGGTTGGCAGAAGAAGAATTGTCTTGAGTTTACCAACCTCCATCCTTGTATAAGTTCTGGTGGTACCTCTGCCAAGTATAATTCTTAGATCATTGAGACACAACAGCTCCGAATGTTCTTGGATTTGAGAGTCTGCTGATTGTTAGTCATGATGGCTGATTCTTGAATGTGTTTGATGTGAGTACTGCCATGGTTCAGTGGGAGCAAAGGTTTTTCCTCTGCTCAGGAGTTCCATGGGTTTACGGCAATCATCGGAATCAGGGTTATAATGAAGGTATGTTCAACATCAAGCTTCAGGTACGTTTTCCTTACGGTGCAGATTTGAACTTCGTAGTATACTAGTTTGTTGTATCTATGTCGTTTGATTTCAATTTCTGAAAATTGTGATTGTATGCAATCTGTACCTTTCCAATACTCGACTAAGCGTTGCCAAAGTAATACTTTAGAGTAATGAAAGAAATTTAATGAGAATAAGTGATGATCTGTTTCATACTTACAATCTTGAAACCGATTTGCCACACTTCCTAACGAGTTTAGAATTAGTTCATCTGACTTTCAAGAACTATGTGATTGATTAAGAACACTCAATCACAAATCATGGGTTTCACTGTTCTACCAAAACAAGTTTTGGTTCTACCTCCATGTGAGTATTGTGCATAGTCACACTAGCTTTCCAAAAATTCGGTTGACTAGGTAATAGGATCGGTTCCCCACATACTTATGGTAACTACTTGTATTTGCTGCACATGTCCATAGGATCGGTTCCCCTTTCACTAAAAACTTGTTGCACATGTTCATAGGATCGGTTTCCCCATCTACTAAAAACGTGTTGCACCTCTTACAAGGATCGATTACCCTCTTGTGATCGGTTGCACCTCTTTATAGGATCGGTTCCCCTTGCCCAGAGTTGGTCATACCAATAACACTAAATCGATCATACCATCTCAGGTGATTACTTAAGATCGGTTTCACTAATAAAAGTCATACCAATACAAAAGTCAGGCCTTGTGAATAGTTTTACCAAGAACATAAACAAGTCATAAGCGGTTATACTAATCACACATATTGGTAGTTCAAAAGATATGCAATGAATAACAATACCAATAAGCCTAGCGATTTCCCTTTCGATTCACGAAACAAGATCATAAATTTACTTCCTTTAAACTAATGTAAAACATTGTTACCTAGGATGAAATATTCACCTCATACCCATACATAATCACAATAACATTCAAACCATTATGTCGATGTCTTATATACGAAGTTCAAAAGATAAGCGTTATACTTCGTATTGTATTCCTTAATACTACGTTTAACTAGAGTGTAATCATTCATGCTTCGCAGTTATGTTTTCAATATGCACGACTTGAAAGATACGTTAGGGAATGAAATAATTCAAGTCAAATATCACTAACCTCAAGTGGAAGGATGATGTTGTCGTTGTAGCTTCTTACTTCTTCACTTCTTCAAGTCTTCGCAATACTTGTAATGTCTCATATCCTAATAATTTCAAGCTAACCTATACGAAGTTGACTCTAGTACATAATCAAGCGACTCTTTAAATGAGTTTTGGTTCACTAAAATATGACAACCAAACTTGACATACCAACGCTTGGTGGGTTCAACTGAGCTATGCTCTAACAAGTGTGGAGTATGATTTTCACATGACATAACGTATAAATATAACCAAATGCAGAGACTGAGAGAACAGCTGTATCAAAGTTTCTCATCTTGATTTACTATATGATAATTATAGACTGAGCTTGAAAGGATTGAACACACGAATTTCAGTACATCGATGGCATTCACATACATTCATATTCGTATAAACGGAACGGTAGCTATAACAAAATTTGTTTTTGATAACTATGAACTATATTGCCACCACGTCGTTTTGAAGATGACGTTTAATCAACCGTAACTCATATTACACTTATGGTTGACAACTTCTAATGCAACAACTCCATAATTGTAAACATTTGCTTTACCAGTCGGATAGCCTTTCAATGCATACTCTGGTGCAATGTACCCACTGAAAAATCAAGATTATATAACTAGTATGTTTAATAGATTAATAGTTGGTCAGTTTAGCAATCATAATCCACATGACTAATCACACAAGGAATAAACTATACTAATGGCAGAGAAGTTAAGCCTTTGGCTCTGGCTATACCCACACAAATCTTGCACCGTTTCTTGTTTTTGTTTCTTTACCGTTCCTATGATATATCCATGGACCACCCTTTGCTCGATATCTGATTTTCAGATTCGATCCCATTGTCTTTAATATTCATCATACGACATCACCATTTCCATTCTAAGAAAATTAGAATTTTTTATTTTCATTTTATACTCTGCAATTTGCAAAGCCAAGGACCCTATCTCTTTCTCTCTTCATCAATTAAAGACATTTGGAGTGATGTTGAACCGAGTGATTATTAGGGTTTCAAACCATTATAAACATCTGTATAAGTGAGAAAGAAAAGTGAGAGAGAAAAAGTGAGAACAAGAGTGAGAGAAAGAAAAAAAGTTAGAGCAGAGAGTTTTGTTTGAGTTGAAAAGCTGATGGAGGAGAACAACCCAATCTTCAGATACATTAGGTGTGAGATAGTTTTCGAAGACTATGACGGTTTGTTCCACCATAAGTGTTTGATGGGTTGGAAACCCTATCGCGAAGAAATTGGGGAATACAAGATTAAGAAGATGATGAGGGAGAAGTTGAACAGGAGAAATGTTGGATCATCAGAACCACCACCAGCTACTGCTGAAGAAGAAGCTCTTAGCCAACCCGATGGTGGCTAAGTGAGAAAGAAGAAGAAGAAGCTCTAGTTTTTTTTTTAATGTTTTTTTCTGTTTATTTTTTCTTTTTTCCGTACAACTAGGAGTGTTGCTTCTTCAAGTGATGAACAATAGGAAATTTTTATAATTTTTTCCTTTTTCTTTTTCTCCTTTTTTCTATCCCTAAGTTCAATCACTTATTCTTCTTCATTATGTAAGTGATGAAGTCAGGAAAAACAAGAAAGAAGAAGAAGAAGGAAGAAGAAGATTTTTTTGTTTTTGTTTTTGTTTTTTCCCTTAGAACTAGGTTTCTTTTTCAGATTAACAGTAGGAAGTTTTTATCATTTTTTTCCTTTTCCTTTTTATTTTTCTCTTTTTTTCTAGTCCTAAGTTCAATATCACTTCTTGCTCTTCATTATGTATGTGTCTCTTTATTAGTATTGATTTCAATATTAGATCACCTTTCGAAACAAAATATGATCTTAACACATCTAGATAACTCTGTGTTCTTGATAGTCGTCTAAGACTCAAAAGAAAGTCCAAATTAGCTCTGACCGGGTCCCACCCAATATTCACTTTTCTAATCTAAACCAACCACATGCAAGGTGTAACCGTTCACAACCTGGTTTGGGAAGCATGGTATCACCGATCACAACTTACATTGTGAGGTTGGTACAACCGATCCCAAGGATCAAAACCGAGTTTCCAATATTCACATATCTCTTTATGTTTTGTGTGAAGCTTGGAATTAGGGTTTGCTAAGAAACTTCTAGATGTCGACATATTTAAACATGTACATAACTCTTGTCATTAAATGTTTAAAGATATTCCTTGATACTCAGGGTGATCCCAGCTCAGAAAATTGAAAAGGATTTAATTATGATTTTCATAATATATATTTCAATTACCAGCAATTAAAGCATATCCTCAGAAAAATATTATTAGTTAATGTGTTAGACTAATTGTGAGAAGATATCAATCTATGTTAAGTAACTCTTAATCAATTTAACCAAAATAAGATTGATAATATAACCAAAATTAGTGGGACGATATTTATTTTTATCTTCCTTTAAAAATAATAAAATTACCCAATATATGTTTTTTTATATATATTACGCATGTTAGTTTTAATTTTTTAGTAACAATCTAGCATCTATTAAGGTTAGTCACAACTCTTCGTCCGGTCTCCTTAATATTTTGACTTAGTCAAATCGGACAGATAAAAAAGACGTAGGAAGTATATAATTAAGTTGGTGGAAGGGTATAGTAATAAATTGAAGATGGATTAGTATATACACATTATCTCTTCACATTATATGTTGTACTTTACTTCTACCCATAAAAAAGTATCCAATCATTGGTCCTTAACTTGTGCATGGATGTACAAGTTAACAAAACCCCAATTATATTTCTCAATTTCAGACCTCCTTGATTGCCTCCAAAGCAGATCCAATCTTAGTTTTCATCAAATGATCTAGGAGAATTATGAAGCAGTCACATTTGTGCCAGGAAACCTGGTCAACATTATCAGAATCTACTATTGTGAGTTGAACAAACCAACAAAGAGAACAGTAAACCAATATCATCATTGAAAAATTAATATCTTTCCAAATATCTTATAAACAAGGATTAATACTATGTTTATTACCAGTTAGTCCGGTTTCGTATTAGCACGACTTTATAAGTAAGGATTAATAATGTGATGGAATTTTCTCTTTTAAGTTAAATAACGTATAAATGTAACCAACATGCCAACACTACTGTTATAATGCAGATACCAGTTGTAGTAGTAGAAATATAGTATTATTTATTTATTTTTCAGATGGTGACATGCAAATCAACCAAAGATAGATTAGGGTTTCCTTATACTCTATATAAACTCTCTTCATCATACTTGCATCAACATAGAAAAAGTGAGAATGGTTTAAGCAAAAATGAGTTGGAAGTTAAAAAAAATTGTTTCAGTTGAAAATGGAGAACAACACTATCTTTATGTGTGTGAGGTGCACCGTAGCTTTTGAAGATTATAAGGGTTAATTTGTTTCACTACAAGTGCTTGATAGGGTAGAAACCGGACCGAAAGGAAGTCGGAAAGTTCAAGATTTTGAAGAGGATGAGGAAGAAATTATTAGATAGAAAAGGAGGTGATAAACCATTTGCAACACTACCTGTACAAGCAAAAGAAATCGGCTGAGTTGAGAAGCCAAGAAAAGAAGAAGAAGAAGGTATAAGATTTTTTAGTGTTTTCTGTTTTTTTTTTCCTTAGAACTAATGGTGGTCTTCTTCAACTGAACAAGTAGGAAGTTTTTATCATTTTTTTTTCCTTTTCTCATTTTTTTTTATCCAAGTCCTAAGTTCAATTTCAGTTCTTCTTCTTCATTATGTATGTGTAATCCTCTTTACTAATGAAAGGGGTTTTTTAAAACAGAGGCTTTTGGGAATGAATCATGATCATCTTCCTTGAAGAAAACTTAAAATTACTGGAACTAGTACTGAATCAATAAGTTTTGAATTTGTGATATTATAAGCTGAACAGATTTCAAAAATTTCGATTAAAATTTCATTTTTTAAGATGGGTTCTTCACCACATCAAATAGGAATGTATAAACAAATATTTCATTGTCTGTTTATGAATATATCACTCCATTGTTTGGGAAAATTTCTTCCTTTTGTTTTGCCTCAAATATTACACTGCAATTGCTCTAGTGAAATTAAGGTTGATAACTTCTTTGTTGCCTTAACATGTAACATGATAAGGAGTTGATGAAATGAATTTTAGGCAATAAGAGTTTTGTAGTTGGATGAGCATAGTTTTCGTTGGTATAAATTTTGGTTATATTAGATGAAATGACGAGGGTACCAAGTACACCACAATCTTTTCAATATCAACCTATAAATCTGATACCTTGTGTGATCTAATATAGACAGAAACTGCCAACAAGATATCAATCACAAGGTATACACTTGGTATATAGTTTCTAGTTCGAAACTGAACCTTAAATTATAGGGATCAACCCAAGTGTTTGGGATTAACGTACAAGTTCAATTACTTTAATTATAACTTAAAAAAATTATAATGCGGAAAGTAAAGTAAAAGAACACAATAAGATTGTGTTAACGGAAAAAGCAAATGCAGAAAAACCCCGAGACTAGTGTAGTTTGGAATACTCTCATAATTAGGCCGCTATACAAAGACACTACCAACTTCGTATAGTTGAGACTAGTAAACTACCCCTGGTTACCTAGTTCCCTCAGTATCCTGCGACTACAACCAATATGGCCAACACGCGTGAATCCTAAGATAAAGTCCACTATCTTAAGTTACTTCGGCCTCTCGAAAGACTTTAAGCACTCAACCCTTTCGATCGTCTTCCAAACAATAAATGACTAATTTGTTTGGTACCCACTCTCCTATCTCAGAAAATTAATCATACATATGAATGTTGAGTGTGACAAAGGCTTTCTTTTTTAAAATCATTTAATTCATTTGTCGGGTTTAGATCTTCTAAGATCTGGATTAACAAGTTAACTAGATCGATTCAAACAGAACTACCAGATTCGGATACTAAAGAGTACCACCAAATTATAGCTTGTCGATCCAAATACGACCAGTAATAACAAGTCTATCAAGAGATAAACTAGATCTATTCGGATCCAAACCGATCAAGTTTGTGCACGAAGCAAATCACAAAGATACGAAACCAATGAGAAAAATCTTCTTTTCTTCAAATATTTAATATTCTTCTGTACCCGCACAAAAACAAACTTGATTCCGACTTATGATCAATCACGCACAAAACAAAGTCCGTACCAATGGATGATCACAAGTCAACGTCAGATCTAAAGACAGATGTGAACTACTGTAAATATCTTGATCTAGTTTGAGTAACCTTATGTCAGAAGAGAAGGCTCTCAAGAATAATCAAACTAGGTACACTCAAGAGTTATCAAACCCTTAGTCAATCATATCAATAACTGAAAACTAAAATAACAATGCAGATTCTAGTTTCCCACCAACCGTTGTAAACGCTTATTGATTCCAAAGAAGTCTTTAAACTAGCGGATGTAAGAAATTTCGCCTAATTAGGTCACTCTCTTCTCCAAGATAGTGTTACAAGTAATACTATTAGTCGGCTACAACAATGACTATGAAACGAAGTGCCTGCCTCAGGATAAGTTTGTAAGAAGAAAAAAATTCACTATTTATAAATCAAGGTAGTTTGGAAAATCTTAACCCAGTTTTCCATAAGGATCAAGTAGCATGTTCTAGGTTGCCTTGCTTTTTGAATTCAAAATCAATTTGAGTAAGAAATTATGTAACTCAACTTAATTAGTACCCCAATTCAAATAGTTGGATATTTTTGCTTGTCTCTATTTCTTTAAGCAAATGGATCCAAAATAAAAGAATTCATGGGAACTAAAAATCAACTCAATCAAAGATAACTTGTTTTTATGTTTTTTGTTTGTTTAGTGGAGTGATAGATAGAAGAAATTCGATAAAACAAACATGTCGGCAAATTTTGTTACAAGCATTTTCCTTGTTCACACGAGGTCTTTAGGTGATCACATGAGGTCTCATACAAACAAGATAATTATTCCTGATGATGGTAATAAATGGTACTTATTTTGATTTTTTTTGTAACCACTAGAAAATTCTGAAATAAATCTGCAACCACATGCTTTGATCTGGACCGTTAAATACAAAATTTTAAACAAAAATTCTTAATAGCAAGCATGTAAATAATCAGACTGATAGAAGCTAACGGACAGTATCAGTTTGATCATTTGACTGTTTTGACTAATGAGTCAACAATCCAAACAACTATAACGAAAAAAAACTTATGAGAGAGGACCAAAATACTAAACGGCACTCAAAATTTATGACCCAAACTTATGAGAGATGATATTAGGGAGTTGTTTGGTATACCTACGTATAAAGTATGAGTAACGCAACGTGCTTTCTTGATTTTGAGCAATTATATCTTCATTAGCACACTCATTTTCGGATTCATATATCAATCGATCTTCATCAAAACACTCATTTTCGACTTCATATATCAAACGATCTTTGATTATATACCCAATCCATTTGAGATTCTAAGTTGAAGTTATCATCAACACAACCATCTTTGTTATTTGAAATTTCTATAACATCAATTTCACCAGAAGAATCATTCATTCCTATAAGCCTAGTTTTCACTTTTTTTCCCTCCAAAACTTTCCCTTTTTCTCTGCTCATAAAACTATAAAAATAAAAAATCTAGTTTAATCCTAACCCTATTATATATATTTGACTTAACTAATCTAATTAAAGAAATTAACTTAACTAATCACATAGTTGACACTAACTAGTACAACCGTTGCCAAAGTGGGAGGGCCGACCGAAAAAGAATCTAAAGATGGGGTATGTCTGCGACTACTTTCGCCCCGTTTCAGAAAAAGTGATATTTTCGCCTTGTTTAAGAAAAAGTGATACTTTCGCTCAGTTTCAGAAAAAAAGATACTTTCGCCCCGTCTCAGAAACAGTGATACTTTCGTTCCGTTTCGGAAGAAGTGATATTTTCGTCCCGTTTGTAAACAGGCGAAAGTATCACTTTTTTCAAAAACAGAGTGAAAGTATCGCTTTTCCTGAAACTGAATGTGAAAGTATCACTTTTTGTGAAATGGAAAATTAGTTGATCCATAAACCAAAATATGGATACATGATGTGTTATGCATCCTTTGTGGTGGTTTGCATAATGACTATGTATTCAATTTTCGAAAATTGTGTCTAAAGTGAAAGTATCACTTTTCTTGAAATAGAGGGAGTACATACATAATTTTTTGTTTTTTTAAAGCATGTACATACATTTTGTTAGTTGCAACAGAAAATTAGTTGATGTATAAACCAAAATATGGATACATAAAGTATTATGTATCCTTTGTGGTGGTTTGCATAATGGATATACATTTAATTTTCTAAAGTTGTGCCTAAAATGATAAGCACTTCCGAATTTTTCGTAAAAACTCTAAAATTGATGTTGTCGTTTGTGCTCATTGCGTAGATTTTTTTATAACCTTTCCAACGAGATAAAATTTATAAAATTCCAAGGCACAGATTTTTAGATATGTTATACTAAAGTTTGCTTTCCAATTATACCCCTAAAAGAAAAGGATACATAAGGAAAACTAGGACACATAAGGGGTTATGTGAAAAGGCTTCACCAAAAAAAGCCTCACCAAATTCAATCTTTTTATCAAGTTGAACATTTTTGTTAGGTTTCGATTTACAAAAAAATGGTCATAAAAGGGACTCCTCCCTTGGGGCCCTCCGGTGGTCGGCCCAATCAAACATAGATAGTTTATCCATTTATAAAAATATTTGGCTAAGGGGTTTTACAAATTATTTTTGGGTGACCCTATTTTGTTTATCTAATAGCCCCAATTGATACGAGGTTAACAACCAACATATTTCCACTTTATTTAATTTTAGAGATCAGAACTAGTCATAAAACCCAAGGTGACCAAACTTGTGGTACAAAAACCCCGTTCAAATGTTGGGATCCATTAAAACTCCATCTTAAACAAAATTGATACAAAAACCCCAAATTTTTAAAAATTGATACAAAAACCCCAAATTTCAAAATTGGTTTCATCAAATTCTATGATGTTTCATCAAATAGGTTGAATTATCTATGATGTTCGCAAATTCTATGATGTTTCATCAAACAGGTTGAATCAATTAGATAATTCAACTTTATCATTCTAGGCTTCTAGCAATGTCTCTTAAGTAGGAGGTCAGCGGATCGAGTCTCCGCTCACGAATTTGGAGATCTCATTAAATACTCCTCTTATGTAAATCTAGTTTAATTTAAATTGTTAATGTATCTTCTTTCTTATTAAAAAAACAAAACTTGAGACAAAACCCCTAGGTGAACAAACTAGTGATGAGAAAAAACCAGTCATATTATTTTTAACAAATAAAAACCGTTTGATAAAAAAGTGGCACAAAAACCCCGTATCAAAATATAATGAGTAAATTTAGTTTTTGTTATTTAAAAAATACCAAACTTACCCTTTTATCATTCTCTTCTTCTTCTCTCATTTCTTTCTTCGTCTCCTTCTCCACGAACCTAGTTTAATTCATTCACCAAAATCTCCACGAACACCACCACCACCCTCCTCTGCCTCGTTTAATTCCTTCACCACCAACACCATTACCACCACCGTAAACACCACCATTACCTCACATCAACTACCACCTGCAATGCTTCGATTAGGGTTGCGATCAGTAACCCTAAATCGTTTTACTCGTTTTCATTTCATTCACTTCTTTCACTCGAAATTGAAGAATAAAACCAAAGGGCTGCATTGCTAATCACGGATCGAAACATTCCGAGAAATTAAGAAGTAAATTGAAGCGGACATGGGATTACCGGGTTTAACTACAGAATGGGCGAGAGATTAAAATGGATTTGAATCACAAATTGATGAAGAGCGGATGGGTTATGGTCATTGATTTGAAAGAATTGATGATCTTGATGTTATCATTTTCCTCCTCTGGTATTATTTTGTGCCCTAATTTCTTCATTCTTAGGATTTTTACAACTAATTTGAACGAACTATTCATTGTTTAAGATTTTTTTATAATTGATTTTTGTTTGTAATGGTTGATGGGAATTGAGTTTTGTTGATTGTTGGGGGATTTTGTGGAATTTTGTTTTCGTTTTGGGATTAAGGGTGTTGGTGAATGGATTTGGGGATTTTGGTTCAGGGGGATTTTTTCATTAGGTTAGAGTAGTGATTTTGAACTTGTTAAGATGGATTTTGAGTGGAATTGGGAGTAGAGAGTTATGAGAGATTTCTTTGATTTGGTATAGTAATGATATTTTCATGGATCTGAAATGAAGCAAAGTGTTTGTGTTGGCTCTTGATTCACAGGTCTGAGATTAGATGGGTCTTGTCTTGTGGATGAACTCAGGTGAAGCTAATGGGTTCTGAGCATGTGTTGTTCTTGCTAGTGAAGTCGGTGATTTGTAAATGGTCTTGTTGATGGTTCTGCAGATGGTAATAGTAATGAATAATTGGTGCAGAATGGAAGTTACAGGTGGAGTTGAGCTGACGCTGATGTTGTGATGGCTTGAGATAGGGAATAAGGAGATGGCTTGAAGGTTCTGGGACTGAGCTTGTGGTGATGCAACCGAGATTGGTAATATCACAGTTTAAACTTGTTTTGAACTTGGTAGACAATAGAGGGTTAGGTGAGGATGCACATTAACATGAATTTTGACTTGAATGAAATGAAGACTGATGCATAAAATGCTTTTTCAAAGCAATCAATTTAACAATTGAAACTTGAAAGATACATTACGTGAACTTTGTAAGCTACGATCTTTGTAATACATGTTTGCCAACTGAATAAGATTTGTTGATTAAATGTCTAGTAACTTTTCTGGTTGCATAATTAGCGGTTGAGTTTCATTGATACTAACTTCGTTACTGTTTTCATGTGTTCACGGATATATGGCAGGTAACCAACCTAACGGGGAGAGCACAACTAATTTGGGTTATTATATTCGTTATCTAGCAACAACTTAATGCTCCATTTGAGAATGGAATTCATCCCTTACACGGCCTCTAAAAATAATCCTTCCGAGTCGCTTCTAATTTTCCGTTCAACATGCATTACGGCACTTCGGGAGTTATGGTAACGAGTTTTAAACTTCTATTTCGCATGTTAACATAACTACTTATGCAAAAGAATGATATAGTGATCTGTAATTCGATTGGTTTCTTAAGCAATAATGATACTTTGTTGGAAGGATTTTTAAACTAATCCTTGATTAGCGTAAGTTAAGTTGTGTTGCTAGTAATCCAGATCAAGGCCTGGTTGTAACGTCTAACTGTGTACTTAAGCTCACCTTCAGGTTAAGGCTACTTTAAGTTTTAAGTAGTGATGCAGCTATTATTAAGTTATCTCTCTATCTCATGATGAAAAAGGCTAGAGACACACATGACAAGGTGTCTTTTCTATGAAGGAAAGAAAATTTTTAATTCTCACTCATAAGACGTTCTCTCGATTTCTTTTTGCTAATTCTACTAGTTTAACATTGTTATACTGTTCATAGTGATACCAGCAGTGACTCTATTTTTCAGCATGAGATATAGTTCATACTTGCTAAGTTATAGTAATAATGATTCAAGAGCTGGAAATCTGATAGAACATAAGTTATGCAACAATGATAATCATCAGCTGAATGTGCTTGCGCAATAATGATACTTTGTGTTAGAAGGATGTTAATGTAAGATGATATTCAACTGCAGTCAAAGAGAGCTGAGACGGATAGTGTGCGAGTAGTGCACATTTGCACTGGATCAAGGGAGATACCGCTATTCTTGAGAGAAAATGAAGTTGCGAGAACCGAAATGGCATTTTATTAGTGTGATGAAACCAATTATGGTTTCATCATAAATATGATGAAACCAAAATCGGTTTCATTGTATTTTTGGTCGGTGGTGGGGGTGGTGGAGTTGGTGGTAGTGGTGGTGCAATGACGCGTTGCGGTGATTGTGGTGATGGTGGCGGCGCGGTGGTGGTGGTAGTTGGTCACGGTGATTGGCGATGGTGTTGGTCGCGGTGGTTATTGGTGAAATGACAATACGTGGAAAAATGATGAAACCAATTTCGGTTTCATCTATTTTTGGTGAAACCAATTTTGGTTCCATCATTTTTTTCAGTTTGGTTTCATCATTTTTTTCAGTTTGGTTTCATCATTTTTTTCTCATTTCAGTTTGGTTGCATCATTTTGGTTCCAACATTTTTTCAGTTTGGTTTCATCATTTTTTCTCATTTGGTTTGGTTGCTGTTTTGTGGTAGTGGCTAGTTTTGGTTGGTGGTGGCGGTGGCAGCTGCGGTGGTAGTTAGCGGCAGTGGTGGTGGCGGTGGCGGTTGGTGTGGCGGTGGTTTGCGGCGTTTGTCGGTGGTGGCGGTTGTTTGTGGTGGTAATGGTTGGCGGCGGTGGTCGGGAGGTGGTGGTGGTGGTCGGCGGTGGTGGTGGTTGGCGGCGGTGATGGTGGTCGGCGGCGGTGGTCGGCGGAGGTGGTGGTGGTCAGCGGCGGCGGCGGTGGTGGTCGGCGGTGGTCGGCGGCGGCGGTGGTGGTCGGCGGTGGTCGTCGGCGGTGGTGGTGGTGCGGTGCATTGGCGGCGGTGGTGCAGTGGCGGCGGCGGTGGTGGTGCGGTGGTAGTGGTGGGCGGCGGTTGTGGTGCGGTGGCGGCGGTGGTGGTGGTGCGGTGGCGGCGCAGTGGTGGTGGTGGCGTGATGGTGGTGGTGTGGCGGCGGTGGTGCAGTGGCGGCGGCGGTGGCGGTGCAGTGGCGGCGGCGGTGGCGGTGCGGTGGCGGCGGCGGTGGCGGTGCAGTGGCGGCGGTGGTTCGGTGGCGGCGGCGGTTCGGTGGCGGCGGTGGTGGTGGGGTGGTGGTGGTGGTGCGGTGCAGTGGTAGCGGTGGTGGTGGGGTTGATTTTTTTTTATTGGGGTGATTTAAAATTAAATGTGGGGTTGTTTTTATTTTTGTTGGGGTGGTTTAAACTAGAAGCTAATATGGACAGTTTATGTTAAATGGGGTTTTTATGAACAATTTGTTTTGTTGGGGTTTTGTACATGGATAGTGACACCTTTGGGGTTATAACCCGCGCGCCGTTAAAAAAAAGAAAAAAGAAAAAGCAATGTCTCCGTCAGTTCGTTTACAACTTTACATGGTAACTTTAAGGCCCAAACTATATGTTATAATACCGATTTACCAAGCCCAAATCGCAGCTACTTGGTGTCGTCAAAATGACATTTAGTCATTTACATACCTGAACAAATTCATCAGCACCTGCAAACCTAGATCCGCTTGCATTTTCGCTTTAAGCTCCAGAACCCCTTTTCTCTCTTTGACGATTCATGTCTTGAATTGTAAGGCCATACCTCATTGAGACTTGCAACTATAACAAACCATCAAATAATAGACGTTTACTCTTCTCTACGTAAATTTGCTTCTCCGAGAATAACGGACTAATCTTGCTTACTAGAGCCAATACATTCTCTTGCGCCTTCTTCAGTTCATCGTTTACTGCCATCAATCTTGCCTTGACTGCTTGTAACGACTGATCTTTCTCTAGCAATGCAGCATTTAGCTTCTGCTCACCTTGGAATCCCTTCTTAACACTCTCAAACCATTCTCTAAGCCACCCAACATTAAACTCAAGTTTCTCGGCCATCTTTATCTTATTTTCCCATAAATCGATCACGGTGGATGAAACCTCAGAAAACCGATGATTATGCATGTCCACAATGGAAGTCATTATGTCTCCGACTAATGTGACCTGTGTAGAGTATAAGTTTTTGAGAACATGGCTCGTAGCAATATGCCCGTATTTTAACCATATCTTTTTATATAACGAAGCTTGTGATTTCAGAATATTGAAGCCTCCAACGTCTTCAAAATTCTCATCAACAACGCCTTGGTGATGTTGCACTACTTCAAAAGGTTGACCAGCTGTTGGGAACCTGGTCAAGGGATTAATTTCACTAGACTGTGTCACCAGAGCAGAACGCTCGGTATCATATAGCTTTGGTGCTGAATAATCGGCTTCTGCTTTTGTTACTGACACTGGCAAAAAATGGGGGAAAAGAATATATTATTATTATGCCTAACTTCAAGAATGCCTTTCTGTTCCCCGAACTAAAATTGATCCAAATAGAGCATTAGAAACTAAATAATCATAAAAGAGCATCGGTGACCAGCTACCTTGGATTGACTGCGTCCCTTCAGTGTTCTCTGAATGAACCAACTTCTCATCCTCATGCTGCAAACGAAGTCAAATGTTAAAATTCTCAACTCAACTTTAAATAAAAGATCTTCAGTGTGGTGAAATAGCACCAACATCTATGATCCAACGAGAAACTCATGCTCGCAAACACCGAAGAAACAAAGCATTGGAAAAAGGCTGTAAAAAGACAAAGATAATACCAGCAAATTAAATACAGACTGATAAGGAAAAGGAGTTTCAGAGGTGATTAGAGTCGCCGAAGAACTACATAAATTTTGGGAGACGGGCAATTAAGAAAGTTTTCTAAAAGTTGTCCTGAAGGTGCACAGTGTCAACTTTAAGTTGAATCCATTAGTTAAATTCATTGTAGGATCAGAATATCGCAACATCAATATCTTTGCGAAATCTTTGATCAACACACTGCGAAGATATCACAGATTGGTTGCAGAAATGACGCGATAGATGACGACAACCTAAACACGAGAAAGATGTGGAGACCTAGCGAGATTTAGGAGTGTTGCGAAATTTAACATCTGTATACTTGCGAGAATATCGCAAGCCCGGATCCGAAAATAAAGGAAGAAATGTTTAATGTCACCCACTATGTAATATCCTATATAAAGAAACGAACAAGCTTAAGGTAGGAGAGAGATCTTTTAGAGTGGAAATAAAGGTTTGAGGAGAGAGAAAGTCTAAAAACAGTAGTTGTATTCTTGATTTCATTTCCTCCTTGTAAAATTCCTAAACTCAATTAATAAAAGTGTGATTGTTGATCTTAAAGATGTGTTGATTATTATGAATTCTTGTGAGGGATGTATTGTAGGATTTCGCAACTACATAATGGCGCTAGAAACGAGGACTGGCATATAAGATTAAAGATTGCTATTAAGACTGTTCAAATCAAGAAAATGATGAAACAAATCGATAAATCGAGTTAAGGAAGAGAGAATTAAAGTCAAGGAATGTGAAGGTTGGAGTGTAGTTTGATTACAAAAACAATGATTAATGAATTCCATGAAAACATCGGAGGAGAATACATAAACGAGATTTTGAAGGAAAGAAAATCATGACGGTGGAGAAGGTATCACCTTTGAAAGATTGGGAAAAACAGAAAATTACATTCACAGCAGCAGAGATACCAAGAGAAAATTTGAGCCACACATCTCCTTTGGTAATCACAGAACCACACGGAAAGAAAAAGGGAAATCGGCAAAAAACTATGGAAGAATGGGCGAGAAATGTAACTTTGGTGGATACAGGGAGTTCGGTGGATATAATGTTTTACCATGCATACAAAGGAATGAGGTACAAAAATGAAGAGATGTCTCCCTCAACGTATCATATTCATCGCTTTGGCAAATCTACAACAAAACCAAAAGGGGAAATAGAGATGCGAATTTTGCTAGGAGAGATTGAAACACGAGTGACACTATGTGTGGTGGACATGGAATCGCCATTTAAAATGTTGTTGGGAAGATCATGGATACACGCAATTAAGATGTAGCGTCAACATTACATCAATGCATTAAATTTCCTATGCCGAGTGGGATTGGTGAAATTAGAGGGGATGTTGATAAAGCGAAATTATCTTATCAAATTGAAGTGAAGCAGTATGAAGGACGTGCAAAGAATCGAAAAAATCGCAGAAAAATGGCAAAGGAGGCAAAGAAAGAAGAAGAATTTAGAACTTACATGATAAGAGCAGATGAAGGAAAAGGAATACCCAGCGAAATTTCGGAAGATGGGAATGAACTTGCGAAGGAGATAAAAGAACCAACACCTATGGAGAGAACCGAGACCAAGCAGTTACCATGTAAGGAACCAACAAAGGAAGTTAATGTTGGAACCAAAGAAGAACCCAAAATACTAAAAATTGGGACTAAGATGGAGGCAGATGAAGAAGAAAGAACTATTAGTCTGTTGCGAGAATATAAAGATATTTTCGCATGGAACATGGATGAAATGCCGGGAATAGATCCGTCTGTGGCGTGTCATAGGTTGGAGATTGACAAAAATGCAAGGCCATTCAAACAAAGAATCAGAAAAATCGCAACAACATATCATCCCAAAATAGAAGAAGAGTTGCAGAAGATGCTTGATGCAGGAATCATAAGACAAGCCAAATACCCGGAGTGGATAGCAAACATGGTTGTGGTTCCAAAGAAGAATAAGGGGATAAGAATTTGTATAGACTTTATTGATTTAAATAAAGCTTGTCCGAAAGACAGTTCTCCGTTACCAGATATTCCACAAATGGTCGAATCAGCAGCGGGAAATGATAGAATATCTTCTCTAGATGGATACAAAGGCTACAATCAAATCCCTCTCGCTGAAGAAGATCAAGAACATACTGATTTTTTCGCTCCAAGAGGGTTATACTGTTATACAAAAATGTCATTTGGTTTGCGAAATGCTAGAGCAACATACCAAAGGATGGTAGAGAAGGTGTTCGCGAAGTGGATACACAAAAGGTTAGAGGTGTATGTAGATGACATGCTAATAAAAAGTAAAGAAGCAAAAGATCATGTCGAGGATCTGAGGGAAGTTTTTGAACAAATGAGGCATTTTAACATCAAAGTAAATCAAGATAAGTGTATCTTTGGGGTTGCGTCAGGAAAATTTTTAGGCTACATTGTATCAAAAGAAGGAATACAAGTTGATCCAGGAGAAAGTGCAAGCAATTCGTGACATGCCAACACCAATGACGGTAAAAGATGTCTGAAATTAAACGGACTCTTAGCTTCGTTAGGAAGGTTCATTAAGCGATCATCAGACAAATGTAAACATTTTTTCAACATACTCAAAAAGGGGACGAAGTTTAGATGGACAGATGAATGCGAGAAAGCTTTTCAAGGAATAAAAGAACATCTGATGAATATATCTATTTTGCAAAAGGCAGAGCCAGGAGAAGAATTATTAATCTATCTTGCGACAACTTCGCACGCATTAAGTGATATGTTATTAGACGCAGGAGTGGAGAGACCAATCTATTACATCAAGCAAAACCTTCAATGTCAGTAGAAAAATTATTCAAAAATTGAAAAACTAATTTTGGCATTAGTTTATGCAACATTTAAGCTTCGCATATATTTTCAAAGCATAAAATAAGGGTGTTGACAAAGGTGCCAATTGAGTCAAAAGAAAGAATGAAGAATTCAAAAAGGTCAGGTAGAGTTGAGAGATAGAATGCACAAGTAGGAAATTTCGAAATCAAATATGAAATATTATCTTCACCCAAATCACAAGTTGTCGCAGATTTCTTAGTAGAATTTCCTTTAGAAGATGATGAAGCTGTGGAAGAAATGATGGATGTGGAAGAAGAACATGGAAATCCAAGAGATCTATTAACAGAGCCAAATAGATGGGAAGTATTGGTGGATGGATCATCAAATGGGGAAGGTAACGGAGTTGGAATTGTTTTGATTTTGCCAGAGGGCACCAAAATGGCTTTTTCCTTCAGATTAGAATTTACATCCACCAATAATGAAACAGAATATGAAGCTGTGATACATGCCCTGAAGTTCGCAATAGAAATGAAGTTGGAAAATGTGAGAATCACCAGTGATTCACAGCTAGTCATTCGTCAAATAAAAGGAGAATACACTACAAAGAACCATCCTTGAAGAAATACAAGAAACTTGTTGAAGAATTGTCAGCGAAAATCCCAAAAATAAAATGGAGACATATATCAAGAAAAGATAACGAGACTTGCAGATGCGTTTGCTTTTATCTCAAGTATGATGACAGACCCAAGCTGCGAGATGCATAAAGATATGAGACACTTCTATCGCCATCAATCAATAAAGAAGAAGAAGAAGAAGAGGTAGATGTAATGATAATAGAAGATGGAAAAGAAGAACAAGTACCCAATATCGAAGATTGGAGAGCAGAACTTCATACATATCGGATGAAAGGAGAAACACCAATAAATAGACTGGAGGCACACAAATTAAAGAGCCGTGCGACAAATTATGAACTAAGAGATGGGGTATTGTATCGGAGATCCTTTAACGGACCATCACTCAGATGTTTGACACGAAAAGAGGGAGAAGAAGTGTTAAAGGCGTTACATTGTGAGGATCTTTGGCAATCACGGCGGAAGATCTTTGGCATACAGAGCGAAAATGCAAGGTTATTTCGCCATATATGCATGAAGATGCTAAACAAGTATCAAGACGTTGCGAAGATTGTCAAAGACATGGAAAGAAAATACATGCACCTGGAGCACCATTAACATCCTCAACAAGTGTATGGTCTTTTGGAAAATGGGGTTTAGACATTGTGGGATCGTTTTTAAGGATCCTGGACACGAAGATATCTAATTGTCGCTATGATTATTTCACAAAATGGTAATAAAGGCAAAGTACAACACATTCACGACAAAGACATTTTTACATTCATATTCGAAAATATCATATGCTGATTTGGAATTCCCGACAATTGGTATCCGATAATGGGAAACTTGATTTAAAGGGGAGAACATAGAAATGTTACTCAATGCATTTAAGATAAAATGTGGAAGTCAACTCCTCTATATCCACAAGCCAATGGACAAAGCGTAAGCAACAAATAAGACAATCGCATATATATTGAAGAAGAAATTAGAAGGGAATAATAGAGCATGGTGCAACAGGTGCATAATAAAGATGGGCTTACAATACAACCAAAGCAGAAGCTCTTTGGAATGTCACCTTTATGTTTAACATATGGAGTTGAGGCCATGCTACCAACAGAAGTTATTATTCCCACAACAAAGAGAGATGCTTGGGAGAAAAATTTTAGTGCGAGTATGATTTTAACCAAGTTAGATGAATTACAAGAAAAAAGAGAAAGGGCTCTACAACATATGGAAAACTACCAAACAAGATTAGCCCGAGAATATAATAAACATGTTAAAACACGAGAGTTTCAACTGGGTGACTTGGTGTCGCGAGAAACACCAATATATCGGAGAAAGTAGTGGAAAACTAGCAAAGAAATGGGATGGGCCTTACATCATTCATTAAGTATATAGTTGGAACAGGGGCATATAGATTGATGGATCCTGAGGGTAAAGATGTGGGTCATAGATTTGATAGACCGTGGAACAAATTATACTTAAAGAGATATTACCCATAAAAGGTTTTGGGAAAGAGTAGACTGCGAAGTGATGTATGATTGAAACAAAATGAATCTATGTGAAGATCTTATGAAAGAATAATTGCGAGATTATACATATCCAAAACAAAGAAAGAATACGCGAAAATTTCGCAATGAGATAATGCCAAGAGATAATTAAAGATTAATGACATACTAGAAAGGGGCGAACCTACTATGGCGTACACCTAGTTCGCGAAAATCAAAATTTCGTAAGAGGCAAATGTAAGACCTAAAGTGCGTCATAGAAGGGGGTGCTCGTTGCATGGCTCTCAAAGAAAAGGTTACACCGCCCATGGACCTGAGTCATGGAGATTTGGAGTCAATAAAGCCCATCCAGGAGAGGTACCTTGGATTTTCAACCTAAGCTTATGACTTAGGTTGGACCCTAGTTAGTAATTCTCCGAATCATTCCCGAATGATTCGCGAACGTATCCGAACTGACCGAATCCGAATGATACTTCCGAACTATTTGAACTCGAACCTAGTTCCTGATTATATGGACCTCACGAATGATTCGCGAACGTATCCGAACAAACCGAATCCGAATGATATTTCCGAACTAGAACTTGAACCTAGTTCGCGCCCAACCTTGCTCTCTCATAGGTAATTCTCGACCCGAGTTCGTTGATTGGTTTTTGTTTGATTTTGTATATACTTTATATTTAAATACAATTATTCAGTTAAAATTTTCTATGGGTAGTTGTTTAACCAGTGTTTTATGTGTTAATTTTTGTTTAAAAGTCTATAAACTCGTTATATAATACATTTATGCGATTAAATTGTTTACTTCAAGTTAAATAATCACGCTAAAATGTTTTTTTCCATCTTATAATCATATACAAATAAAATTAGTCTCGTAATAAGGTCATAATACTCATCAATTTATCATATATGTAAGCCGAATTTTAAGTGCCGAACTCACATTTCTAAAACGAATATGCACGTACGTATGCCATTCCGAACTCATTGTATAGAACAACGAACCGTTGACCGGATTTTTGACCGAATCCGACCTATCTGAATCCGTAAAATTCTCGTACGTCTGCCGTCCCGAACTACTACCCGTACCCCGAATTGCTAACTAGGGGTTGGACGACTGAGGGTCTCTTCTAAGGAGTGCGGCATCCGATCAAGGCGCCGAGGTACACAGTTGAGCCAAGAGTGCTCGGGGCGTTTAAGCGTCTCGGCCATTCTTGGCAAGTCTTGACTTATTATGCCGCACTTCGGCCCGAAGAAAACCCCACTTAGGGTGCAGTCTTGTAACCATAAGCCATATAGGCAAAATGGATAAGAGGTGCAAAACAATCGGGTTGTTGTTAAGACCGGATGGGAGGAGCCAACCTTGTATGGTAGAGGTACGTTTCCTTGAAGGGGCAACCAGGGGGAAGATAAGGGCGGCACCCTCCATTAGGGAGCTGATAAGTGTCTTAAGACACAAATGTCACGAGGCTTTATTTTCGCAAGAATATTTAGGCTTGTCATATTTGTGCGACAATCCTGAAAGAGGCAATAATACAAAAGAGAAAGATAAGGCGAGATCAATGGGTCAATACATGAAAGTGTAAATTACGTCCCCGCGATTTCGTCGCACGACGACAATGTCATGGGGCTTTATTTTCGCAAGAATATTTAGACTGTCATATTGTCGCAACAAAAACGACAAAAGAAAAAGTTAAGGCAAGATCAATGGGTTTTTGCATGCAAGTGCAAAGACGTCCTGCGATTTTGTCGCAATGACAAGGGGTGGCGAAATAAGACCTTTAACTAGGAAGGCAAAATAAGACCACATGAGGCAATAAATTTTTTATAAGAATTAACTATCCTTTATGCAGATCATTCATAGCAAGAAAGATAATGAGAAGCAAAGTATGGGAATTATTAAACAACAAGCATTATCTTTCTTGCTAGTAAGCACAATAATAAAAGAGTAAATACACTTCAAAGTTGATCAAGTACACCATTTTCAAGAAGTTATAAAGATGAAACAACCCAAAGAAGTAAAATTACATAAGAAATTCAAACTTCAATGTTAGTTTTGCCAGGAGAAGATGAAATATGTTCATCAATTTTTTCACCAGAAGGAGATAATGGATGTTCTTCGCCAGCTTTTTCACTTTCGCCAGTCCTTCCTTCATTCTAGTTTACTCTAGTCTCTTCTTCATTTGGGTTATCATCAACAGTTGCATCATTAGGAGGAATTTCTTCTTCATTTGCGAGATCTTCGCCACTTTCATAATAATAATCACTATCAGGAGAACAAAGAACTTCATCATCATCTACTTCCAAAGGTTCGACAGATATAGGAGGAAGAGATTTGGACAACAAGATATCATTCACAAGAACTTCAGCCCTGAGATGAGCTTGGCGAAGGAATGCTTTATGATGATTCCTACTTTGCACATCTTTGAAATAAGCAAGATAATCAAATCTTCTTTCTCATCGATCGCGAGAACAAGCAAGGGTAGAGCAAGTAATCACATTCTCTTTGCGAATTTTGCCGAATTTAGACTCCAAAACAGAAATGGAGGAATGAAGATTTTTCTCAGATTCTGTGAAAACAAAGAATACAGAAAATTATTCAGGCAAAGGATTCACGAGGAAGATATCATAAAAAGACTTAACAAAGAAGAAGGTAGAGGCAGTCAAATTTTATGACTACCTTCCTTTTGCGAGATAAGATATTGGGTTAAATCCAAGCAACTATTCTCCAAGTGGTCCATTGCATCGTTAAATTTATCTCCAACTAAACCTTTCAGGCGAGATCGAAGATTCTTTTCATTAGAAATAAGTAAGGTGTTTTCCTTCGCAAGAGAAGTGTAGGATTCCTCGAGCTTGGAGTATTGATCTTTGAGTTGACTTTCCTTTACACTTAAAGTTATTCTACCCTGAATAAGTTTGTCTCTCAAAAGAATAGAAGATTCTCATTACTTCTTTAAGTTTATTTCTCAATGAGAGAGAGATTGTTCTTGATCGTTACATACTTTTTGGAAAATGTTAAGTTGTTGCGAAGAGATCGGCACCTTATTTAAAAGAATTCGCTTCTCTTGAGATAGGGTTTTATTCTCATCTGATAAAGTTTCTAACTCCAAATTAGCTTTAGTCAAAGCATAAGAGAGGCGAGATAATTCACTACTTAACAAGTTTTGCTTCTGAATTAATTGAGTATTCTCCTTGGTAAGGTTATCTATTTGATCGACAAAGTATGTATGAAGGTTATCTAATTGGTTATATTGATCCATCCAAGCATCTCTATTTACACGAGCTTCTTCAGCGACGGATTCAAGCTGATATATCTACATTATTCGTTTCTGGTTTAAAACTTAAAGGGAGAACAAGGGACTTAAAAAAGAAAAAAACAAAAGGGGAAGATAAGAAAGTTGTACCTTTTAATTATTCGTTCTTCTTGCGAAGATTGTCACGATCTAGTGAGACATTCTGAAGCTTTTGATTTTCAAAATGAAGAGTGTCACATTTCAAGGTCATGGTTTGGAGATTCTCCTTCAAAGTTTCAACTTCTTTCTCTAAGGATGTTTGCGAAATCATTCTATCAGAACCAAAATACTTACTCAAAATTTCGCAGACACCAAATTTGATAGGATCAATGGAAGATTTCTTGACATCATCCAGAACATCTGATAAAACCTTGAAAGCAATATCTATTCCTTCCAAAGTGTCTTTAGTAAAAAGTAGAGATTCAGATGAAGAAGTGGTGATGACAGAAGGTTGGGGAATTGAATCATTCTTTGCTATAGATGCGTCATTCGAAGATGAAATTTGAGGAAGATTAATGACTGGGGTTGAGGTGGTGTCAAGAAGAGAAGTATTGACAGCAGGAGAAGAGAAGAATTCATTTGCAGCAGGGTTATTAAAAGGAATTTCAACTCTGAAAGATCGATTCTGGGGAGAAATCAGAAGCGATGCCCTCACGAATGAAGTAAGGATTCAACTTGCGAAGATATTACGGGGAGATATTGAAGGATTAAAAATAGGAAATGGGACGGAAGTTTCAACATTTTTAAGGTGGCGAGATCTTTTGTGGGATTTGTTGACATTTCCATCACCTGCGAATCACAATTGAGATAAGAAACAGAGGCAACAATATTGTTATTAAAAGAATAGTGTTTCTTACTACCTTGCTATTCGCAGGCTTTCTTTTGTTTACAGTGACTCTTTGCTATGAACCCTTGGGAATATTAGGGTCTTGGACCATAAATTTTATGCTAGAGGTGCTTTTGCTGAAACGAAAGCAAGATGGGAATTACATAAAGATGAACATAATCAAATAAGACAATTTCAATGAGATGAGATCAATTTCAAGAAGATCCAGTTTGAAAGAAAGTCGGCAAACCTTGATGACTCCATAAGAACAAGAGGCAGAAATATGAATTCGAAAAAAGTTGCGCACGATAAAGATTTACAGAGAATGTGGAGATGAAGAAGCCGAAGTGAAAGAAAGAAACTATTTCTATGATAGATCTCTCCTTAAATAGACAAAAAAGTGATGACCGGTTAGCATTGAATGTGCCGGTGGGTAGGGGAAAATTTGACACGTGTAAGTGGTTATGCTTAATTTGTGGAATCTTGTCGGTAGAGAACTTATGGAAGGAAATGAACAGTTGCGGCATCTTGAAATACTAATTCTCATATCATTCTCTCCTTTGCAGAGAAGACATGAGAAGAGGCAAGATGTAGGATCAGAATATCGCAACATCAATACCTTTGCGAAATCTTTGAAAAACACACTGCGAAGATATCGCAGATTGGTTGCAGAAATGACGCGATAGATGACGACAACCTAAACACGAGAAAGATGTGGAGACCTAGCGAGATTTAGGAGTGTTACGAAATTTAACATTTGTATACTTGCGAGAATATTGCAAGCCAGATCTGAAAATAAAGGACACTGACTTAGCTATCACCCACTATGTAATATCCTATATAAAGAGCCCTAATGCTTAAGGTAGGGAGAGGGATCTTTTAGAGCGAGAGAAAGTTTTGAGGAGAGAGAAAGTCTAAAACAGTAGTTGTATTCTTGATTTTATTTCCTCCTTGTAAAATTCCTAAACTCAATTAATAAAAAGTGTGATTGTTGATCTTAAAGATGTGTTGATTATTATGAATTCTTGTGAGGGATGTATTGTAGGATCTCCTGCAACTACATTCATCATCAGTAAAGAGAAGGCGAAACAGAAACCTTTATGATACTGCAAACGTGAGCCTCCACTTTTTGCTTCTTGTGCTTTGGCACTTCTTCTTCTTCTTTTTTCACTTCCGTGTTAAACGTATTCTGTAAAACAGTAGTGTGCTCATTAAATGATATCATATGCATAAAAGCATGCCTTGAGACGATAGTACATGCGCATTGGTTTTCAGCAATTGATAAGATCAATTAGACTCTATATAAGAGCCCACTGGATAAACCGAAGGCAAATAATGCAAGATCTGGAATGGTAACTTGGAGCACAATAATAAATCAGCACTGAAAAGTTATAACTTACCAGACTGGCACTGGCTACATCAGTTCTTTGCAGGGGGATTTGCCTATCAAAGTGCTCCAAGCAAAGATACTGTCTACAATTTTCATAAAGACTTTTTCCCTGAGGGAAGGTGACTTGTTAGGCCAAACAAATAGTATTCCAGAAAGGAAAAGGGAAAAAACAATCAGCAAGATATACCTGAAAAAGTTTAGAAACAATAACGTTGTCTCCAACGTAAAGTACGTTAATGTGCTGACCCTTGCCCCATGAATAATATTTTAACTTCCACTGGCAATACAATTCAAAGTTGATAAATCACTAATTGAACCAATCATGAATAATCTCATACCTGTCTGTATGTTACTCAAAAATTGCACATCATCACTAAAAACAATTATGCATCATGAATAAATGAGAAAGCACCTTAGAAAACTCGTCGCCAGGTATCTGCAGTTTCATTTGTATGCGCACCCTTGCTGCAGCCGCAGTCTCCCCTTCGTGAATCACAAAGAAAAAAGGTTTCCCAAAGTGACGAAATTTCTGTCGAAATAACAATACATGAATTTGGTATTTGAAAAAACCACACAAAGTTAAAATCATTGATCCGTTCTCTTGCCACAGAAACAATTTGTTTAATAATTCTTTTGTTTTGGTAAAAAAAATCAGAGCTCCCGCACGAAGTGGCAATCCAGAGGGGTACATAACAAAAATGCCACCAGGTATAATTTCGTTCCATTAAGATATACAAGTACTTATTATTTACTTACCCTCGGAATTCTTCATAGACGTGACAAACATGAATCAAGCGATCAAAAGGACCCAAATTTTTCTCTTCCTCTGGGATCTGCAGATGAACAAGGGGTCAGGAACTTCTAACAGACATGCATGTAACATGTTGGTTTACATAAAACCGTCTAATTATAAAGAAGCAATGAAAAGAAAGTAAAAAGTAAAAAACAGAAAATCAAAAGCTAGAAGACTAAAGAACTACGACAATTGGATTCTTTAAAACGAAACTTGCCTCCTCTGCATATAGTGTCCAGTGTGGATGACATATTCCCGTGATTTGCTCAGTAAGAGAATAATTCTGCAAGGATGTTATCACAAATTTATGGGCAACAAAGAATCAAGAATATGAACCGAAGAAGAATTAAGTATTAGAACTTTGAAAGAGTACTAGTTGTCTTGAAAGGGTGATACTGACAAGCCAAACCCCTTTCTAATAGTATTGGGTTCAACCAAATTGGATGAGACAATGAAGGTCATATTTTCAGTGTGATAAGAAATCAGTTCCACCGTCAAAGTACGACAATGATAAGATTATGGAGTTGCAAGTTGCAACTAACCTTACGAATCTTATGATTCTGTACTTCGAATAGTCTAAGTTCTGCATTTGGATGAGACAGATCCACCTGTTTCAGAATTTTTCACATATATGTAAGAACAGTTTTTGCGTTGCAAATACTTACTGCTCGAATTATTTAAATTTGTGAGAATGTACAAACTATTGTATGATTTACCTTTTTCTTCAACTCATTAATCATAAAACCTACTGTACTTTGGTTTGGAAGTGTAATACTACGAATGAACACCTGACGAATGAACACCAGAGAAAAATGAATCCAGATTTCATAAGCATGTAGCCTTGAAAATATCAATGACAGAGACGATCAGTGGGTACTTTACTTACTTCATCCTTTACTGCATGACGAAAATTGACGTTAAGAGTTTTTGAACCTGGCAGTTCTTGTAGAGGTGTAGTGAGAACTTCATAATAAAGGAAGACCGATTTCTGTTGACAGAAAATACAATTAGAAATTTTCAACCTCTCAGAAGTTCAACAATTTAGGAGATAGAATTCCATATACGTTTATTGAAGCAAATTGTTCCCCATACAAGTATAAAATCTATGTCGGGCCGGTGATGAACTACCTCATTGTAAGACTCTTGCCGCGAATAGGCCGGGATTTAGGATGCTGATAGTAAGGGTTCTGCAGTGTAAGTCTTATAATTCTTGGATCATCCAAACCAAGATGGCCAGCAATTCTTTTTGTGACTTCCTCATAAGTCAACTTCCATGACCTAAAATGAAAATAAATAAATCTCGTCATAAAGATGAAGCTTCAGGCATTCAAAAATAAATAAATAAATAAAAAATAATCAGTTTGAGTTCAAAATTTAAGTGGTATTTAGTTTATAAAATAACAAAGTGGAGTTTCTACTTTGTCTCATATCCCCCCTACACTCATGACTCCATGGGCAAGAGGGAACACGGTTTCCCTAATGTAGATTATTTATCCGTTCACTCTTAACTGCTGGATGCTCAGAGTCAGTCACATAAGACGACCGATCAAATTTCTCTAATCTGACTTTGCGTAAGGAAGTACATTCTCTTATATCTGCAGATCAAAGTTATGCTAGGGCTTATTCCAATTTTTGTATGTTGTCAATGTCAGTTAGCACGAATCATTTTCAATTATCACAAATGCAGAACTTCCATTCTACTCAATTAATTAGAAAAATATATATTCTAATCTAGCTCTTGGTGTTGCACAGTTTTTGGTTGTTTCGTTAAATGATTCATTCGAACTATAATCTCCAGGTTACACATAGAAGGTTTTATCTGATATTCGCATGAAAAGAAATTCGTGATAGTGCGGCATACCTGTGGTCTATTACTGAATGCTTGGTGGCGACGATCACCCTGCGTAGATTTCTTCTGCCCACGAGGTGGCATGATGAATGTAACCCTAAAGAGAGACAGGCAGAGGAAGGGTATAATATCGGGTTATATAGGTGATCGAAAAAAGAAATTAATATATCGTTTTTGGTATATATTAAAGAGCAGGTCGGAGTTTCCTAAAGCGAGCGGGAAGCAATGAGACCACTGGATGTCTTAAGGTTCGAAAACGTTGATTTTCGTAAGCACCCACAATTGGGGGATATACGGTTTATACAGCTGCAGGCTGAAATTCTTTTGACTACTGTCTTGCCCGTGCGATTAAGTTAATTGAAGTAATATGTGTGTTGAAAATGTAGCATTCAGCATCAAGTGAACCATCGTACGCTTGTTTTATTTTATATATGGATAAGGCAGTACTTACCACTTATGACCCTTCTAAAAGGGAAGCCTGATCTGGCCGACTCTATCACTGAATGCAACATCAAGTGAACAATTTCGAACGCCAACTTCAGTGAGAAACCGATCAAATTCTGTATAGGAATATTATCCATCAACCAATATGAATCCCAGGAAAACCGAACTTTGTACGAAGCACTTTCATCCCTGAACTACTGAGAAGACATGAGTGAATTAAGCCTACACTCAGAACCACAAACAATATGTTTGGATGTATCTGGGATTTTTAAAATATGTTTGTGGTTTGTTAATTTTCGTTTTTTTTCCCTGCTAATCCTAACATACATAGTTGTATTTGATGTCATACAAATCCTTAAATTGTTAATGTATACAACTGTGTACGTTAGGATTAGCAAAAAAATACAAATCCTTAAATTGTTAGGATTAGCAAAAAAAAAAAAAAAAAAAAAAAAAAACCACAAACATGTTTTAAAAATCTCAGATACATCCAAACATATTGTAAAATACATGCTGCATGAATTTTGTATATATTAGAAATGAGTTTTTCTAGCGTAATTCAGAATATATGGATACATTTGAAAGTGCTAAGGATTTTGGTTAACTACCGACCTACAGTAAGCATTCCAAAAGTGCCAAGATAGTTCAGAACTGTTACTAAGATAGTTCTCAAACATTTACTTGATATTCAATTGAAAGTACTGAAAATAATCAAGTTTCTCAAAATAATCAATAAGAATCAAATCACTAAGAAAGTAATTTTACAGAAATCAATTAAGAAAAAATCACTAAGAATCAAACTACCCAAATTACTAAGAAAGAATAACTAAAAATGAAACTAATAATAAAGTAATCATACCCAAATTACTAAGAGAGGATCATGGGCACTCTACTCAAACATTTTGATCATCTTCATTATCTTCATCTTCTTTTTCATCTATATCAACTTCCATTTCATTATCTTCTTGAGTATCCTCATCATCTTCTAAAAGCATACGCCTTAGGCATGACACATGTTCAAGAATGAGATGATCTTCTTAATTGAATGTAAATATCATTTACGGAAACACCCATTAGCCAAGATCACAATGATGATTTCTTTCGAGTTTTAAAAAGGCTAACACACGATTTAAATTTGATCAGTTAAATAAGTCACTTTGTAACAAAGCATGAGAATGATGATATCTTATTTTCCGACTGCACTATTTAGTTCAGAGAGCTCGAGACAAAGAAATTGATTTGATATATGTTATTTTTTCGAAATCTTTTCCTCATTAAATATGTCTCGGTAATATAGAAGATCAAAAACTTAACTAAAATCAAATCAAATCAAAAGAGAATATGAATTTGGATTCAAAATAAAAGAAACATATAGAATGAGTATATAGTTAGGGCATACCAAGACCTCAAATGAAGGTGATTGAGGCGGCCTTGGCCCTTGGTAATGGCGAAAACGGTGCTATTGCGGTAGACAATGATGATGGTAACCTGTAAACTTAAAAAAACAAATCATATTTTATATCGTAGTGGCGACCACGCAGATCTCTACTTGATAGTAGAACAAATAAACAATACCCGATAAAAAAAAATGTTCAATGAGAGAATAACATAATATCAAACAGCTTATCTAGTAGTGTGCCCATGCGTTGCACAGTGTCAATTTGGTTGTCCCAACTCTTCAAATCTCAAAAAAGCATAATCCCAAGTGAACAGAATTGCATTTGCATAAAAGATACTCTGCCTTATGGACGCCAGATACCAAGCATAGATAATGTCTTTGTAACTTCGATCATAGTTTGAAATCTAATAGTAAAGGAACAAAAAGTGGACAAATACATTTTTATGCGTATAAGTGAATACTCGTTAAAAAAAAAACAACATATTTATCTTAGTATTGCAACACTTATTTCCAATCAAACCCCATTACAATGAAATTCTTCCATGATAAACCGAATCGGACTTTGCTTATTGAGACAATTTTTAAAATATAATATGTGAAGTGAGTGACAAAGACCATAAATCAACTGGATGACCTTCAAAACGTCTAAGTTGGGAGCTAATCAAGTGCAGTAAAATATAAGCCCAACTCTCAACCCCAAAAGTCATCACAGAGGCCAAGTTAAAATATCAAACTTTGTAATACAATCACCACTACAAAAAATTCCATTAATTATTATTAGTGTTAAATGTACATCTTGCTTTCAATAAACCTTTTCTTACACCATGCTTCATCATCAGACCTTTCGCAACACATGGTTCATCTTCAGAAGCTTTGCATCTCTCCTGACCATTTCCTCCCGTACTGCCTTTACGCAGGAGCTGCTTAGTCTAGGTTTTAAATCCCAATTATATCAAAAATTTGTAACATAATTCGTGTTCTTAAAACAATTACTACACTAATTGACAGTAAGAGGGCCAAAATAGTTATTAGAAAACACGGTTCAAATGTATCTTGTATTCTTGTTCTTGAACATCTACTATTACTTTCTAGTAACATTATTTTATGATAAATCCATCAAGTTTTCCACCGATACATAGTGTAGAACATACAAATTGCAAGACACATGGGATAACATAGGCATATGGTTTTTGAATTTTCTTACTGCATGAATGGTGTACAGTGGAGCAATTGACAACGAAGATAACTGCCTCCAATTTTGTGATCAACTTTCATCATGTATAGCATTCAAGCCATTTCTTGCAGCAAGACCTGTCTTTTCCATTTTATCCACAAATCATCCGTTGACATTTGTCTTCCAAGATACCAGTGGGTTAATTAGTTGCCAATACTGCACAAAAAAAAACATAGAAATTATGGTTTCAACTTTGGCATCTGAAGTGAGAAATTCTTAAGATGAAACCTAACATAAGAAAAGGAAATAGAAAATGATAACAGTGTGAGCCCCAAAAGTACCTTGAAGGATTGAGCTTTTGAAGAAAAGAAAAACGGTTTGCAAATAACATTCTCGCAGCACTGGGAATGTCACTTCTTCATTCCCACTGCTTCCGCTTGAAAACAATTGATCATCAATTGAATTACTTCGACCACTCCGAGCAATTGCTGTAACATCAACATTCTGGTACAACAAAACAAAAGTTTAAGGAAAATGAGTTTGTCATATATAATTCAGATCAAAGTGATGCACATAAAGAGGATACTGAAAGGTTTGGCAGTCGAAGTAGGAAAACGATAGAAAGTGTCATGCTAGTTGGGGTGAACGACACGGTATCTCTGATTGGTCTTGTATAGACACGGTAATCTACAATACACACATTCTGATGATTTGCTAATTAAACGGTAAAAAGATGTCTCATTATCAAAATAGAAGTTTGAATAGAAAAGACAATGGATATATTATAACCACAAATCTAACTATAAACAAAGTTAATCAACTAAAGGATCGAAATCCCATTTTCCAATCAACATGTATATATATTAGATGGATCCAAGTAAATTAAATATTTGTTGATTTTGTTGAAAAACATAACATAGCTAGTAAAATAAAGCGATCAACAGTGGATCGAAAAAAAATAATAATTGCCATAGGGTACAATTGAAACAGAGAAAAGAATAGAAGAGAGTCGGTAGATGATGATTGCATGAAAAGATGATTGCATGAAAAGAAGATTAGGATTTTCCTATTAGCTTTGCAAAAGAGGCGATAGTTGATTGTGGCATGAAAAGATAATTAGGGTTTTGTTATTGTCTTTGGGTAGTCACCACCCACCCTCTTGAGCGTAACAAAAACGGCCAAAATAGAATATAACTCTGGATTCCTATTGGTTGGGGGCCAGGAGCTCTAGAATTCAAGCTTTTGGCCTAACTTTCAATGTGAGGCTAGCAATTTCTACTCATATTATATATACAACAATTGTAATCACTTATTCCTATACGCCTAGTCTTCACTTGTTTTCCCTCCAAAACTTCCTCATCTTCTCTACTTATAATACTAAAAATAAAAATAAATAACTAATCTAATCAAATAAATTAGGGGAACATTATCTATATACCCCTAGTATGAGACCTCTTGAAAAATACCCTTTTCAACTTAAATTATACCCCTAAACTTAATACATTACTAAAATACCCTCTTTTATATAGTGTATATACAAAACCACTAAAAAAAAAAAAGACTACCTCTACTGTCCACCGCCAACCACCACCACCACTGTCCACGCCCGCCCACCACCCTGTCCACGGTCGCCCACCACCACTGTCCACGGTCGCCCACCACCACCACCACCACCACCACCACCACCACCACCAACCACCACCACCGCCAACCACCATTGTCCACCACCGCCAACCGCCACCACTGACCGGACACCACCACTGTCCACCACCGCCAACCACCACCACTATCCACCACCACCAACCACCACCACTGTCCACCAACACGCCGCCGCCAACCACCATCGCCGTCAACCACCATCACCGCCGCCAACCACCGCCACCGACGACCACCACTACCATGTGGAGTCAACTTGCTGAAGTTGTGTCCATATCGGAGACAACTAGCTCAAGTTGTCTCCAAAAGTGGAGGCAACTAGCTCAAGTTGTCTCCAATAAATAATGTCCATATCGGAGGCAACTAGTTCAAGTTGTCTCCAAAAGTGGAGGAAACTAGCTTAAGTTGTCTCCAATAAATAGTGTACATGAATAAGTTGCAAAACAAAATGGAGCCAACTAACTCAAGTTGTCTCGAATCTAAGGCAACTAGCTCAAGTTGTCTTCAAAAGTGAAGGCAACTAGCACAAAGTTGTCTTCAAAAGTGAAAGCAACTAGCCCAAGTTGTCTCTAAATATGGAGGCAACTAGCACAAGTTGTCTTCATATATGGAGGCAACTATCACAAGTTTCCTCCAAAAAATAAAAATTGTACACAAATGAGTGAACCTAGTGTGAGTCGAACACACATCTTCTGACATATAGTCAGTTGTGCTACCATTACACCACAGATTTGTCAATACAAAGTAACATATTAAAACACATACCAGCACCTGCCACTTCATATCTCTTTTCAGGCACAACCAACAATTCGAACCACCACCAGACAGTATCACATCCTCCATCTCTGCTACTGCAATAGCTTTATGATCACAACTCTACCTGCAACAGCTTCATGACCACAACTACCTACGCACACTTGCAACATGATCCAACAGCTACAGTCACTTCCATGCCCTTACTCAAACACCATCGGAAACACAAAAGCAGAAAAACTCCTTGTTTTGATCTTCACTTGCCCAGGATACATATTCGGTTCAGCCAACTTCCTAAGCATTCATCTATTCTTTTGACTTCAAAGCATAAGCATCAAGAACACAACCATCTTCTTCCTGTCTTCTAATATTATTCCTTTTAATCTCCATAGCATCATCAATTCTAGTCAACATCAACACAACATAAACAACTTCATCCATCATCTCATCTGTAATTGTACTATCCAGCACTCTCAGCTCCATAGTTGTCTTCGTATATAGACTTATATGGAGGTAACGGGCCAAATATGTCCCCATATATGGAGGCAACTTGTTCAAGTTGTCTCGGTATATGGAGGAAACTTTTTCAAGTTGTCTCCATATATGATGGCAACTTGCACAAGTTGTCTCAAGGAAAATCACCACCACTGCCACACCATAATATCCACTACCATAAACATTGCTGCAAACACAACAATTACCACCACCTCCACTACACCAACATCAACTACTGCAACCATTCCATCATCCATTCATTACCAAAACATACACAACTTCATTTATTAGTTCCAGACTTCAATATCTCCTCCGATTCAACCACTCTACAACCCCACTAGCAAACCATTATCAACACCAGATTCATGCCACTCCCAATTGCTCACTGCAGAACAAACAAACTACTCCCGTCAATGACACCAAAATCTTCTTGTCTCACAAACTCAACATCAACTATACCAAACTTCTCTTCTTACTTGCAAGTCGGGTTCAACACCGAAGCACCATCCACACCATTACCGGACCATCGTCGTTCATGAACTATTCTTTGCACTATCAAACATCACAAAGACACCACAGGTTCCATCTACCCATCACTGTAATTATCCATTTCAAGCTCAGTAGCACAATCAAATCCAGCTATAACATAAATATCTTCTTTAGAAAAGCACACCATTCACAGCTCCACAATCCATTCAATCGCAAACCACCAGTACAATGAGGTCAACATCAACCTTTGGCTTCATATTATTCTTCTTCTTCTATTCACATCAAGCACTATCATAAAATTCAACACCATCAAACCCAATAATCCAATAAACCCATCTCCTAATAGCAACTATGCATCTTGACAGAGGCCAACAAATCCAAGTCTAATAGCAAATACACTTCATACCCCTTCTTCCAATTTCAACATAGTTCATTCATACGAACCCTAATTTCCATTACCCAATTCAACCACAGTTCAATTAAAATCAATTTAACAGACAATAAACAATTCCAGGATGGAAACCATACCTTGGCAATAAGCACCACCACCATCATTTGTATACTCTTCTTCTTTCCAATCCGGAAGATATCACCACCACCACCGTCATCAACCACCACCACCACCGTCATCAACCACCACCACAACAACAAACAATCTTAACCACCATTATCTCAATCGCCAAATTTCACCATTCCAACCAGAACCACCGCGATCTCCATCAATTTCGTCATTCTTAATCTGACCTCTTTCTATCTAAATCACCACCAGTTACAATACCACCAACACCACCAGAAACTTCAAAGCAAAACAAAGAAGATAATAAATTTTTAATCATTTTGGATGATTGGATCTTCAAATCCAATAAATTGATGAGCGATTTTCATTGCCTCTTCCAAACCGATATTTGAAAAATATGTATTAACTAACTGTAATCATCGATTTTAGGTTCTTCAATCCCAATCCAGTTGAAATCGAGATGAACTTATCAGAAATCAAAACCTAAAATCAGATCTCAATCTTTTTAAATCTGGTTTTGATATTAATCTTTACAAGAAGAAGAAGGTTTTGAAATTAATCTTTACAAGATGATGGTGATGGAGACGATTAGTTGCAGTGTTGGTGTTGGTGGCGTTAGTTATGGTGGCGACGGAGATGGAGATGAAGATGGTGGTGGCGATGGTGGAGGTGGTGGAGAGATCCATTGACTTTTCTCGTGTGAGAAATAAAGAAAAAGCTGAAGTATAAAATGTAAAGGTTAAAAATGGGATTATGTGAATTATTTTTTTGTTCATAATTTCAATTATGCCATTAAGGGTATATGTAAAGACTCATAAGGGTATTTGTGCGTGACCTATGGATAGTAGGGGCATAAATAACATTCCCACATAAATTAACTTATCACATGGTAGTTTAGCCATTTATAAAAATATTTGGCTAAGGGATTTTACAAATTATTTTTGGGTGACCCTATTTTACCCTGCGTTTCTTGGTTCTCTACCTGCTTGGATGTGGATAGCAAGGGGTGTTGCACAACCCACCTCTCAACTTTATCATTCGAGCAATGTCTCCGTCAGTTCGTTTACAAATTCATCAGCACTTTAGGTCTTTCACATAGGTAAGCAGTAAGCTCTAGAACCCATTTCTCTCTTTAAATTTTGACGATTCATGTCTTGAATTGTAAGGCCATACCTCATTGAGACTGTTAAGAGTTAATGTAATGTTCTTGCGCACAAGTGCTGAGTACAAGCTTTATTTAACATGCATTTTAGAATGCAAGTTACTTTAGTCTTATGAACAAGTCTTGTGTACAAGACATATTTATCATGCATTTATGAATGCATCTGTTTTAATGTAGAATATGTATGGACAAAGAAGGTCCACATGTATCTCTTTCCTTGTGTCATATATTGACCAAGTTTAGAGAGAGAATGTAATATCTTGAAATTAATGAAATCAAAATGATAGAGAGGAAATACTTTCCCCATCTCCATTTCATATCCAAATCATTCCAAACAATCAAATATATTCAATCAAATAACTAACAAATGGTATCAGAGTTGAATCTGATATTGGAGAGTGAAAAAAATTAAATTTCTACCCATTAATTCAAAAAATCAGCAACATTCAAACTTTTCAAATTCTAGATCTAGAAAAGAGAAAACCCAGTTTCTTCAATCAATCATCAACCAAATCAATGGCAAGTAGTAGTAACTCAAGTTTATACATTCAACAACCTTCAATACCACTTTTTCATGGAGAAAATTATGATTTTTGGGCCATCAAAATGAAGACCTTGTTCATGTCATAAGATGTGTGGGAGATTGTACAAAAGGGGTATGATGAAATTGAAGATACATCAACTCTAACACAACCCCAAAAGGATTTACTTAAGGAGAGTAGGAAGAAGAATGCAAAAGCATCCATGTACATTCAACAAGGAGTTGGAGACACTATTCTTCCAAGAGTAATCCATTTTCCTATAGCTAAAGAAGCTTGGGATATTCTTCAACAAGAGTATGGAGGTAATAAGAAGGTAAGAGAATTAAAATTGCATTCATATAGAAGAGATTTTGAGAATCTAAAAATGAATGAGAATGAATGTTTGAATGAGTTTTCTTCAAGAGTTTTTGAAGTTGTCAATAATATGTTGATGTGTGGTGAGAAGATGGAAGAAATAAGAATTTGTGAGAAGATATTGATATGCTTGTGGCGGTTTTGGAAGAGGCTAAAGATTTTTCTACATTAAAGTCACAAGAATTATGGGCTTCCTTGAAGGTGTATGAGCAAAGGTTGTCAAGACACTCTGAAAAGTCAATTGAGAGTGCTTTTCAATCAAAGTTGAACTTGAACTCAAAAAATTCAGCAACAAAGAAAAATGAGTACAAGGGTGAATCAACATCAAACTTCAAAGGAAAGGGAAAATGAAAGAAATGAGGAGCTAATTCCAACAACTACATAAAGAGTGATTCGTCTCAAGTACTAAGATGCAATTTTTGCAATAAGAATGGTCATTTGGAGAAGAATTGTTGGAACAAAGGAAAACTCCAATGTCGCAATTGCAAGAAGTATGGACATTTGGAAAAAGATTGTAGATACAAAGAAGATGAAGAACAAGCCGGTAGAGCGGATTAAAAAGAAGAAAAACAAAATTTGTTTTATGCTTGTCAAAGTGCCATGGTGACTTCCAAGAGTGAAGTTTGGTTTGTGGATAGTGGATGCACAACTCATATGTCCGGTGAAAGAAGCTTGTTTGTTGATATGGATACATCCATAAACTCTCTAGTGAAGATGGGTGATGGAAATATGGTTCAAGCTAACGGAAGAGGTACTAATTGTGTGCAAACTATCAATGGAGCAAAATACATTAGAGATGTGTTATATGTTCCGGATTTGGCACAAAATTTGCTTAGTGTTGGCCAACTTGTGGAGCTTGGGTATGCGGTCCATTTTGAATATGGATATTGCACCATTTATAACAAGAAGCACAACAACAAGAGACAAGTCATGAAGAGTATCAAGATGGAGAAGAATTGAAGCTTTCCAATTGTCTTTGAAAAGCAAAAAAATGTTGCATTGAGGATGGAAACCATTGATGAAACATGGTTATGGCATAAAAGACTTGGGCATTTGAATTTCAATGGTCTCAAGGTGCTTTCCAAAAAGAACATGGTGCAAGGACTTCCACAACATATCAACCACAAAGATGGAGTATGTGAAGGTTGTGCACTTGGGAAGCAACATCGCCAACCATTCCCAAAAGGTGTAGCATGGAGAGCAAAAGAACCTCTTGGTTTGGTACATACCGATGTGTGTGGACCAATGAAGACACCAACTCATGGAGGTAATAGATACTTTATCTTATTCATTGATGATTTTAGTCGTATGACTTGGGTGTACTTCATGAGACAAAAGTCCGAAGTCTTTAGCATCTTCAAGAAGTTCAAGAGCCTTGTTGAAAAGCAAAGTGGTCACTACATCAAAGTTTGAGAAGTGATAGAGGCAAAGAGTACAACAACAAAGAGTTTGATAAATTTTGTGAAGATGAAGGCTTGGAAAGGAAACTAGACGTGGGTTATACTCCTCAACAAAATGGTGTTTCCGAGAGAAAGAACCAAACCGTGATGAAGATGGCGAAGTCCATGCTTCATGAAAAGGGTATGCCGTCAACACCGCCGTCTACTTGATGAATAGGTGTCCAACAAAAGCTGTATGGGATAAAACTCCTTTTGAAGCATGGAGTGGGAGAAAGCCATCGGTAAGACATCTCAAAGTTTTTGGTAGTGTGTGTTATTCTCAAATTCCAAAGGTGAAGAGGACAAAGCTTGATGAATCAAGTGATAAGTGTATATTCATTGGCTATAGCCTCCAACCAAAAGGTTATAGGTTGTATAGCTTGAAGAACAACACAATGATCACAAGCCATGATATGTTATTTGATGAAGGAGCTTCATGGAATTGGAAAGAAGGTAAAATTGAGAAGAGAACCATTATTGTTGATGAAGAGCAAGAAAATTCAGCAACAAATAAAGTTGAAGAAGGTGAAGAAGATGAGGAAGAACTACCTCAAACACCTCCAAATACAAGACAAGGAGCATCTCCAAGTATGTATCCAAGTACTAGTGCATCAACATCATCACCCTCGGCACCAAATAAGTTGCGAAGGTTGAGTAAAGTCTATGAAAGATGTAACTATTGTGTGGTTGAACCGGAAAATTAACCGGTTTGGATAAAAGCCATGGAAGAAGAAGTTTTTGTCATTGACGAACGATACATGGGAGAAGGTAGCAAGGCCAAGTGACAAAGAAGTTATTGGTGTGAAGTGGATCTACAAGGTGAAGTACAATGCGGATGGAACGGTTCAAAGATACAAAGCAAGGTTGGTGGCAAAGGGCTACTCACAACAACCCGGTATCGACTACAATGAAACGTTTGCACCGGTTGCTCGTCTTGACACCATTAGAGCCGTGATTGCTATGGTTTCCCAAAAAGGTTGGTTACTTTATCAACTTGATGTCAAATCGGCATTTTTGAATGGAGAACTCTATGAAGAGGTCTATGTAGAACAACCACAAGGTTTTGTGGTGGAAGGAGAAGAAGACAAAGTATACAAGTTGAAGAAAGCTTTGTATGGTCTCAAGCAAGCACCAAGAGCTTGGTATAGGGAGATAGATGGATACTTTAAGAGGCAAAACTTCAACAAAAGTAAGAGTGAGCCTACACTTTATGTGAAGACTAAAGGTACGTCTATTCTCATCGTTGCCTTGTATGTTGATGATCTTATTTTTATGGGTAATGATGCTCATATGATTGAGTAATTCAAGAGAGAAATGATGATGAAATATGAGATGAGTGACATGGGTTTGCTCAAGTACTTCCTTGGTATAGAAGTTCATCAAAGTGAATATGGAGTATTCATTTCTCAAAGCAAGTATGCCGAAAAGGTGTTGAAGAAATTTGGTATGCTTGGTTGTAACCCCACATCTACACCACTTGTAGTGAATGAGAAACTCAAGAAGGATGATGGAGGAAGAAAGGTTAATGAGACTTACTATAGAGGTCTTATTGGAAACTTGTTGTACCTTACACATACAAGACCCGACATCATGTTTGCTTCATGTATGATTTCTAGGTTCATGAGTTCACCTAGTCATCTACATATTGGCGCGGCAAAGAGGTTGTTAAGGTATATTCAAGGAACAATGAATTTTGGAATCATGTATTCAAGAAATTTGAATGTCAAATTAGTTGGCTATTGTGATAGCGACTTGGGAGGGTGTATTGATGACATGAAGAGTACATCGGGTTATGCTTTTTCTCTTGGTTCAGGTATATTCACATGGGCATCGAAGAAGCAAGAAACCGTAGCTCAATCCACGGCGAAAGCGAGTACATTTCGGCATCAATAGCTACAACTCATGTTGTATGGCTAAGAAGAATCATGGAAGACATTCAAGAGAAGCAAGAAGAAAGCACCGTAATTTTTGTGACAACAAATCGGCAATTGCTATGTCCAAAAATTCGGTTGAGCATTGTAGAGCAAGACACATTAAACTCAAGTACCATTTCATTCGAGAAGCGGTTGAAGATGGTGAGATAGAACTCAAGTATTGCAAGACGGAAGATCAATTGGCGGACATATTCACCAAGGCACTTCCCAAAGGTAAATTTAAAAATTTCCGTGAGCTACTAGGAGTTGTAGAACATCACATTAAGGAGGAGATTGTTAAGAGTTAATGTAATGTTCTTGTGCACAAGAGCTGAGTACAAGCTTTATTTAACATGCATTTTAGAATGCAAGTTACTTTAGTCTTATGAACAAGTCTTGTGTACAAGACATATTTATCATGCATTTATGAATGCATCTGTTTTAATGTAGAATATGTATGGACAAAGAAGGTCCACATGTATCTCTTTCCTTGTGTCATATATTGACAAAGTTTAGAGAGAGAATGTAATATCTTGAAATTAATGAAATCAAAGAGATAGAGAGGAAATACTTTCCCCATCTCCATTTCATATCAAAATCATTCCAAACAATCAAATATATTCAATCAAATAACTAACAGAGACTTGCAGCTATAACAAACCATCAAATAATAGACGTTTACCCCTCTCTAGGTAAATTTGCTTCTCCGAGAATAACGGACTAATATTGTTTACTAAAGCCAATACATTCTCTTGCGCCTTCTTCAGTTCATCATTTACTGCCATCAATCTTGCCTTGGCTGCTTGTAAAGACTGATCTTTCTCCAGCAATGCAGCATTTAGCTTCTGCTCACTGTGGAATCCCTTCTTAACACCCTCAAACCATTCTCTAAGCCACCCAACATTGAACTCAAGTTTCACGGCCATCTTTATCTTATCTTCCCATAAGTCGATCATGGTGGATGAAACCTCAGAAAACCGATGATTATGCATGTCCACAATGGAAGTCATTATGTCTCCGACCAATGTGACCTGAGTAGAGTATAAGTTTTTCAGAACATGGTTCGTAGCAATATGTCCGTATTTTAACCATATCTTTTTATATAACAAAGCTTGCGATTTCTGGATACTGAAGCCTCCAACGTCTTCAAAATTCTCATCAACAATGCCTTGGTGATGTTGCACTACTTCAAAAGGTTGACCAGCTGTTGGGAAACTGGTCACTGGATTAATTTCACTAGACTGTGTCACCAGAGGAGAACGCTCAGTATCATTTAGCTTTGGTGCTGCATAAGTGGCTTCTGCTTTTGTTATTGACACTGGTAAAAAGGGGGAAAGAATATATTAATATGCGTAACTCCAAGAATGCCTTTCCGTTCCCGAACTAAAACTGACCCAATTAGAACATTAGAAACTAAATAATCATAAAAGGGATTGGTAACCAGCTACCTTGGATTGACTGCGTCCCTTCAGTGTTCTCTGAATGAACCAACTTCTCATCCTCATGCTGCAAACGAAGTCAAATGTTAAAATTCTCAAGTCAACTCTTAATGAAAGATCTTCAGTGTGGTGGAAATAGCACCAACATCTGTGATCCAGCGAGAAAAACGAATATTACGAGAGCAGAATATTACTAGTGAGAAAGGGAAGGTGAAAAGGGAAACCTTAATGATACTGCAAACGGGAGCCTCCACTTTTTGCTTCTTGTGCTTTGGCACCTCTTCTTCTTCTTTTTTTATTTCTGTGTTCAATGGATTCTGTAAAACGTAGTGTGCTCATTAGATAATGCAAGATGGAGAAAAGTAACTCCAGAATCTAAGAAGCTGTAACTTACCAGACTGGCACTGGCTACATCAATTCTTCGCAGGGGATTTTGCCTATCAGAGTGCTCCAAGCAAAGATACTCTCTGCAATTTTCATAAAGATTTTTCCCTGAGGGAAGGTGATCCTTGTTAGGCCATTATACATTAAAATTAAACAGATCGTATTCCAGAAAGGTAAAGGCAAAAAGATAAGCAAGATATACCTGAAAAAATCTAGAAACAATGGCGTTGTCTCCAAGGAAAGTACTTTAGTTTGCTGACCCTTACCGTATGAATAATATTTCAACTTCCACTGGCAATACAATTCAAAGAAGATAAAATCACTAATGTAACTCATCATGAATAATCTGATACTTCTCTATGTGTTTCTAATAAAATTATTAATAGGGGATAAATGAGAAAGCACCTTAGAAAACTCGGCGCCAGATATCTGCAGCTTCATTTGTATGCGCGCCCTTACTGCAGCGGCAGTCTCCCATCCGTGAATCACAAAGAAAAAAGGCTTCCCAAATTGACGAAATTGCTGTCCAAAGAACAATACATGAAGTTAGTAGTCGAACAATAATGCTTAACCACAGAAAGTTAAAATGTTAATCATTGATCCGTTCTCTTGCTACACTACAGAAACAAAGAATTCCGTTCCATTAAGATATACAAGTAGTTACCATTTACTTACCCTGGGAATGCTTCATCGATGTGACAAACATGAATCAAGCGATCAATAGGACCCAAAATTTTCTCTTCCTCAGGGATCTGCCGATGAACAAGGGGTCAGGGGAAAATCTTAAAGAATTCAACATCAAAAGCTAAAAAGACTAAAAAACTAAAACAATAAGATTCTTTAAAACACATAGATATAACTTGCCTCCTCTGCGCATAATGTCCAGTATGGATTACATATTCCCTTCAGTTGCTCAGTAAGAGAATAAATCTGCAAGGATGTGATAAGAAAATTATGGGCAACAAAGAATTAAGAATATGAACCGAAGCCGAATTGAAAGAGTATCAGAACTTTCATCTTTCTTTGAAAGAGTACTTATTTAGATTCTTGAAAGATGCCGACATTGTCAAGCCAAACCCCTTTCCAATTATTATTTAGTTCAACCAAATTGGACGAGACAATCATGCAAGGTCGTACTTTCAGTGAGATAAGAAATCCGTTCCATTTGTCAAAGTACAACAATGATAAAACTATGGAGTTGCAAAACTAACCTTGCGAATTTTATGATCCTGTACTTCGAATAGTCTAAGTTCTGCATTTGGATGAGACAGATCCACCTGTTTCAGAATTTTTCACATATAGGTAAGAACAGTTTTTGCGTTGCAATTACTTCAAAGTTTAGTGTCCCAGATTAACATATATGGCCACATGAATGACAAATCGAATAAATGCAAAGAAATACCTTCATTTAACGAATGAAACGAAGCCCTAAAACATTGACACTAAGAGACGTCATAAATTTGAGAGAATGTACGAACTATTGTATGACTTACCTTTTTCTTCAACTCATTAATCATATAACCGACTGTAATTAGGTTCGGAAGTGTAATACTACGAACGTACACCTGAGAAAAATGAATCCAGATTTCATAAGCATGATACCTTGAAAATATCAATGATAGAGACGATCAACGGGTACTTTACTTACTTCATCCTTTATTGCATGGCGAAAAGTGACGTTAAGAGTTTTTGAACCTGGCAGTTCTTGTAGAGGCGTAGTGAGAACTTCATAATAAAGGAAATTTGATTTCTGCAGTTGACAAGAAGTACTATTAGGAATTTTCAACCTCTCGAAGTTCAACAATTTAGAAGATAGAAGTATAAAATCTTATGCCTCATTATAAGATATTGCAACACTCTTGTCTCGAATAGGCTGGGATTTAGGATGCCGAAAGTGAGGGTTCTGCAATGTAAGTCTTATTATTCTTGGATCATCCAAACCAAGATGGCTAGCAATTCTTTTCGTGGCATCTTCATAAGTCAACATTCCTGACCTAAAATTGAAATGAAAAAATAATTACAAACTATGGCAGCATAACATAGCTAATCAAACATGTTAAAAAAAATATTAATTATCACAACAAAGGAAATGGAAGTACTTACAGCTCCAAAGAGAATCCATCTTCATTGGGTTTTCCAACCGCCGAAAGTGAACTACCTAAGATAGAACAGTATGTTTTAAAACGTAAGCATTTTATAAGAAACTGAAACAAACATTCAATCTCGTTACAAACATGAAGCTTCAGGCATTAAGAAATATAATAATATTTGGAGTTCAAAATTAAGTGGTATATTGTTTATAATACAACAAAGTGGAGTTTCTAGTACTATGCCTAATGTCCTCCGCACACCCCATGACTCCATGAGCAAAACTGCATCTGGAGGAGCGTTGGTGCAAAGGGGCACATCACATTCTTTATATCTGCAGATTTCAAAGTTATGCTAGGGCTAATTCCAATTTTTGTTATTCTGTCGATGTTATAGCTACCACTCCACGGTTTGTAATCGATTTCAATTATCACAAATAAGCGCAAAACTTCCATTCTAATGGATTAAATTAGAGGACAACAAAAGCAAAATGGCATTGAAAAGTTTTGGGTTGTTCGTTAAATGATATATTCTAAGTTTCGAACTGTAAATTCCATTACACATAGGTTAGATGATATTCGCATGAAGAGAAATTCGTGATAGTGCGCGGCATACCTGTGGTCTATTACTGAATGTGGTGGGTACTTGGAGGCGACGATCCCCCTGTGTAGATTTCTTCTGCCCACGAGGTGGCATGATGATTGTAGTGTAACCCTAAAGAGAGACAGGGGGAGGAACGGTATAAGGGTTTATATAGGTGATCGGAAAAAGAAAGACATCGTTTTTGGTAATGTACTTAAAGAACCATTGGATGTCCTAAGATTACCTAAAGATGTTACTTTAGGAAAAACTGAGCGTTTTGGTAATAGTTCGGAGTTTCCTAAAGCGAGCGGGAAGCAATGAGAACCATTGGATGTCCTAAGATTCGATTAAACCAAAAACGTTGATTTTCGTAAACTCTGGAATTGCATAGGAGCTGATATTTCAGCCCAGATCTACTATGCATCAAAAAGTGGGCTGAAATAACTTTTCTGACTCATCACTCAAAGGGAGCTCAGAAAAGCAGAGACCCGGGGCAGAAACAAGGCGAAAATGATATACATCCCCACTCCCTTCCCTATTAGGTGGCACTATTTTTAACCTTTGGATTCAATAATAATGGGACCCCTATTAATCTCAATCCAAAGGATCAAGGATAAAGAACAGTGCCACCTAATGGGGGAAGGGAGTGGGGGAAGTGTAGCAGCTATGGAGGCTGCTTTACGCGATTCATTTGGATATAGAAACTTTTTATTTTTCTAATACGAAAAGATGATTTTATTTCAGATTTTTTTTTTACATAGACCGTATATCATCAACTATAATTTAGCCAAGAGGACCTATTATCTTGCCACCCTACAATACTTGAAATAGATAGCGCATGTTTAGCTACAGAAGAATCCGCAACATTACTTGCATCTCTGTGAGCAAAATTACGATTCCAAGTTTTAAATTTTCCTAAAAAATAAAGTCAACTCTTGGATGAATGATGGTTGGTGGTCATTAGAGATGTACTTGGGTGGGGTGAATGGAATTACTTGTTGTTGAGAGAGAGTCTATGTGAATCGGGAGAATTTTTTCTTTCTAACTCACTAAACTCTTTTGATGTTTTTTCATCGATTTTAATTAAAATTTGATCCTTATGCACACAAATAATTAGTTTTTTTTTTTTTTTAACCTGAATCCATTGCTTCAAATTTAGATTAATCTTTTTAGACATCTGGAAGTTTTTAAATTATGTTTTTGGAGATTTCTTTTGAATATGTCTAACTAATCTTCTTTTTTCTTCTTTGGGTGTAAGTTGAAGCTACGGTCTTACTAAAACTGATTCAAAACAAGAGTAACCAAAAAGGGGGGTTTTGTTTGCCGATACAGCTAGATGGTTGGTAATGACTGAAATAGTAAAACAAGGTGCAAGACAATGATAAAGAGGATACTAGGGCCTTCAAATCCACCACTAACCTTCACTATGTATTCAACTAATGGTGTTATTCTTGTCCTTATAGCGAGATAAGGATGACGATCAAGTCTGCCATATATCTAAGGTGTTTCTCCGATGGATAGTTCAATCACAACTAAGGTATCTTTCTAAAGCATTAACTGTCTTATCAGGGCACAACTAATCTAAGGATCAATAACAGTCTGGTTAAGCTTGAGTTGCAGTATAATCAACACAGTGGTATTCTAACTACAATGGATACATGGCATACACTGTGAAAGCAAAATGTTGACGTACTTAGATTCAATTCTATCTTAAAACAGTTTAAGCACTCAAGAACACACACAAAGTATGAATAACACAATAACAGGCTAGGGCTTCATCTAAACCCTAGTTATTGAATTAGAACATAATAACACTGATAACAAACATAGACTACTAGTGACTTGGTGCACTTGGCTAATCAGGGCATGAATTTCTCATCTCTTGCCTTCTCTATTTATACAAAGTAATCACTCAAATCAACTCCAATTTGATAATTAATGAAACCCACTCACCAACCATGCTTTTAAGGCGTTTCCCCTCTTCAATTCAACGCTGCAAGCCATTAATTTGGTGTTTCTTCACTGTTGAGGATAACCCTAACCTATCTCTCTCAAACCTAGCTTCTAGGGTTACTATTCTTAATAAGAAAGAAGATAAGTGTGAGAGATAGAGATTAAAGGTTTAATTGGCGTTTATGATGGAAGTGGTTGTGTGCGAGAGATGGTGGGGGCGATGGTGTTAATGGAGGGGGAGTTACAGGTGGAGGTTCTGTGAAAGAGAGAAAGAAATGAAGACGGAGTTGGAGTTGGGTTATGTTCGATTAGAGGTAGGTATAAATGTGTTACGGTGCTGAGCAGTTCCATAAAATGTTGATGTAATGAGAGGATGAGTTGTTGGATGATACGCAGTTGTAGCAAATCTGACGGTTCAGGTGAGGAAACGGGTTTGGATCTTGGGTATGGATTTGAATTCTCTTCCCAGCCCGCAGCTTGAGTAGCTCTTGCAAGCGGATTTCCAAAGGTGCGCAAGCGGATTGCATCCACCCTTGCACAATGTTTCCGTGAGCATGATTATTATGTGAAACAACTTGAACGGTACCAAAGACCAATGTTCAAGTGTCAATCAATGTAAATCAACAACCAAATGTTGGATATTCTAATTTGTTAGAGCATTGCTCGGTCGAACTCGCATGCGTTGCTATCTCAAGCATGTTTGTCAATATTAGTGATCAAAACTATATGTCTTGATTTCTAGTTTACTTATGACTAAGTCTCGGTCTAGGATAGTTAAGTATAGTTGAGCTCCGGACTCCATGGCGATTATCTTACAAAGACGAAGAACTACTCGAGGAACCAGTGGAACTTCATCCGACTAAAAGGTATGTGGAGACTTGAACTCATCTGTCACTCAAAAGTCTATATACTCTATCTCCTACTCTTGAGACAAAAGTCGTATAATTATGATAGTTTTCATACATACACATTTGCTATTTAGTAGAGAGTTTACTACTTTATCTTTTTATAGAAATATTTATCGATTTTTTTTTCAACTTTTTTTTTTCAATGTTATTATTATATTTTCTTTATTAAATGTTCAATTTTAATTAATTTTTAATTTTTTTCTTATTTTTAAATTTTTTTTTAAATTTTAATTTTTTTTTTCAATTTTTATTATTATTTTATTAAATTTTAGAAAATGTTTTCTTATAATTTTTTTTTAATTATCAGTATTATTATTATTATTATTTTTTATGAAAATAGGCCATCAGAGGAATTTATTAAAAATAAATATAAATATTTTTACAAAGAGTTAGTTGGTAGCCGAGCTACTAGCTGGGCACCAACACCTTTTTTACAAAGAGTTATTATTTTCATTTTTTTTTATTTAAGTATTAAAAAAATATTTTTCTTTTTATGATTTTTTAAATTTATTTTTTATTTACATATTTTAAAAAAAAAATTTATATCTTCTTATTTTTTTATTTTTTTATAATTTTTATTTCTATTGTAATTAGATTTTAATGTTAAAAATCCATTGTTATATTACATTCATCTTTTTCATGCCAAACACTAAACATTGAAATGCATGTAGTTAGGATGCATGACATTGCAACTACATGTAATTGGCAATGTCATGCATTGCTAATACTAACGTGCCAAACGGACCCTAAGTGAGAGTTAATTTAGGAGGAGTTTTAGGTTAAGACTTGCCTAAATAGTGGTAAATATCTTTTTCAAAATTATTTTGATAGAGTTAATAGAAAAGAGTGAGACGCCCACAAAAAACGCCTATTAGTAACTACTTGGTTGACCGATTTAAGTGAAATTAGTTGCACTATTAAATTTTTATTTGATTAATCGGAATTTGTAAAGGTTAATTTAGTCTCACATGAAATATGGAAACCTAAATTCAATCTAAAATTTGTAATCTTAACCGTACATCTTGTGTTTTGGGCTATAGATATATACTATCTTATTGATGGGTTTATAGAACGGAGAGGAACCAAACATGGGTTCCTCAGAAATTTCCACATTTTTTTATCAACAACATTTAATTACTTTCTGCGGAACATTTTAGCGACCATAAGAAAGTAATTTCTGAAATCAATTCAGGGTACTTTCCGAAATTTTGGCATGTGAAACTTTCACGGTGAAAGTATGTCATCATTTTTCTTTTAACTAAAAATACTTCCCATATTTGTGGTGTATTTCCAAATTTTTTCTTAAACGTATCGAAAGTATCTCCCTATATTAGGGTCGCTAAAAGTGGTGGATTTCTTTGATTTCACCGATTTTAATGCTTTAGTTCGGATCTTAATCTGAAACTATTGTCACTTCAGAGAACTTTAACAGCCATCCATCATATGTTACAAGTTGTTACAATTATCTCAATGTCCCGTCTTGGTAATCATCAACAAGCCAAACCCACTGAAGGCATTTCATTCATCAACAATCCTATGGGTTCCGCAGCTGTGAAGATCACTTTACTTGTTCACGTACAAATTTGAGAGTTCATCTGGATATTTCATTTTTGAGCTTAAATGTTAATGTGGATGGAGTTGCTGAAAATTGTGAAAGTGTTAAAGAATGGATAATTTCCTGGTTTAGTAATACTCATAACAATGGCGCAAAATAAAACAATACTTGGAGGATGACTTTGATGGTGGGATGCTGGGTAATTTGGAAAGAAAGATGTGAACATGTCTTTCAAAACAAAACTCTCAACCACTTCTCTACAGTTACCAGAATTCAATTTCATCTGCAGAATTTCAGTTCAACAGTCAACAATATCATGACAGTGCAGCCTCAACTTAACACTACAATTGCATATGCACCTAACATTACAAAAGTTTTTGTTGATGCTTCATTTGATTATTTGACTAACAATTCTGGCACCAGAATGGTGCTTCTGTCTTGTACAGGTTCCTGTGATGGAGTTAAAGGATCATATGGAAACGGAGTGATAGATCCAAAGGCTGCAGAATGCATGGCAATTATGGAGGCTCTTAGTTGGATTAAAGCTCTTAACATTAAATAAGTCCATCTTATTGCAGATGCGGAATTTGTGGTGCAATCTATTTCTACAGACAAAGTTCAAGTTAGATGGGAAAACAATCATCTCATTAGCGAAATTAAAACTATTATTTCATCTTTCAAGTATTGTAAAATCTCTCATGTAAAGAGAGACTTAAATAATATTGCAGACTGTGTTGCAAAAAAAGTTAGGAGAGACAAACTCTTACTAAAAGAGTAAAAGGATTATTCTCCATGGTTTTCATCTCTGTTACATGGTCTTGCAGTGCCTAGAACAGCCTAATTAATAGATGCTCCGTGTTATCAAAAAAATAATAATTCATGTCCAACTTAAGGGGGATGTTAGAATATCTCATCCATATACAAGGCAACAAACCAAGGACTACAGTGAGCCGAGTCGACCATGAATACCGTATGGAAAATCAAGTGACCGTGCACGTCAAGTTAGATAAAGTCAAAGATTATCTAAATAATTACTATGTAATTAATATTTTAGATATTATTACCTAGTTAAGCAAAATATGGAGATTTTATGTTATCTCATAGGTTTAGTTAATTCTATAAATAAGAGTCCTATTGTAAGTGTAAAACTATCTCAGTTTCCACTGATGATCAATACAATTTCACCCTAAGGGGTTTCTCAGTAGATGTAGGCGTTAATGCCGAACCACTTTAATTCTTATGTCTTATTTGTTTATGCTTGATTCATTTTGTTTAATCGATGATCCGTCTCGGTGATACCCATAATTTATTATGTTCGGACTTCTTTTCTCACTCAAATCTTTTACTGCAAAGATGGACCCTTCCAGGTAATGTAGTTAAAACCTGCATTCGCACAACATTCGGCTCAGTTTCTTATTCTATATATATGTTTGTATTTCAGTGTTGAGAAAGGAAACCTTGGGGTGCCTCAATTACCAGGTCAAGGATATTCATTCCATAGCTTCAGTACAAACTCCTACAAATTAAGTTTAATGGAAACCCCTTCAGGGATAAAGGTATATTGAGAATCTATACGTCTTTGTTATGAAAAATGAAAAGAGGAGGACGAGCTTTTGTAATTTAACCACGCTTATTTAATTTGTGCATATAATATTGGTTACAAATCAAAAAACTGGTGATTTACGGGAATCCCTAAAGCATATTTATACTTTGTATGTGGAATATGTTGTAAAGAATCCCCTCTATAGTCCAGGGAAGTAAAGTGCATCTAAAGAGTCCACAAAGTTCTTTGTCTCTCTCTTTCCGCTCTGACTTGAAATGTGTGCAGAGTAAATTCGCTTTCTGGTTCATCTCAAGCCCCCGAGCTAGCAGTGAAGATCTTCAAAGGTAATGTCCAAACCAATCTATTTGTGCTAATATGTTGCATTTTTGCAGGGTATTCAACTGAAGTTGCTCAAGCTTCTCCAGATTCTATCTTTGTTCTTAAAAAAAAAAAAAACCCACATATTCTTTTGCTTTTGATTATTGAGTAAACAATGTTTTCAAGTTGAGTCTCCGCCCTTCTCTCTCATTAAAATCCTTCAACTTCCTTTTGTAGACATTGAGACAGTGCAATTACCTTCTTGTAAGTGTACCTCAACCACTTTGCCTCCCAGAGCCTGTACTTTCCCTTTATACCAACAACCAAACATAATTTACTTATTCTTATTCCAATTTCAATTCCCTTTCTTCCCCCGCTTTGTTAGTAACCAACTATCTCTAAGTGTCTTTACTCCCTTTACTCTATGCTCCCTCCTGTGGGTGTTTCAGTGTTGGTCTGCTAGTTATGGCATTGGAAAATGAGTATGGCGTACCCCTGCAAAAGTCATACCACCCCTCAGTCAACTCTACTGTAAATTTTCTCTGGTGGTATTTCTGGATCTGGTTATTTGCAATAGTAATAATGTTCACCATCTCACAGTGTAAAAAACTCAAATCAGTATTCACTAATTTTTCAACCAGTTGTATCAGTAACCCTGCAAATGTTCTAGCAATGAACAACTCTGAAAATACTGTGGAAATACTCAAAAAACTTGATATCAACAGAGTTGACAACCTATCTGAGGAACATATTACTGAAAGCAGAGGTCAATCAAACCTTCAAATAATCACCAAGATTAACTGTACCTTCAAACTAAAAAAAGAAAAAGCAATTGAAATAGTGCAACAAGTCTGGAAGTTAGATTATGCACCAGAGAGTACATTGGTATTCAGAGGAAAAGAAAACAACATCTTTGTGCTTAAACTACAAACAAGGAGTGATTTTCTTTATGCTCTATCCAAAAACTTATGGAGTACTGGTCCCTTTCTTCTGGTGGTCCAAGAGTACCTGTTTGGAGTTCCTCCTGCCTCAATCAATATGGACATCATAACCATATGGGCTCAACTAATAAATCTACCACTTGAACTCTCCTGTGGTCAGATTCCATATGATATTGTAAGTTCAATGGCTACATGTCTCATGGTAGAGAAGCCATCAAGGAGCCAGCAGAATCTCTCATGTCCTAGAGCACTAATTGAGATAAATGTAAATGAAAGATTTTGGGACCACATCCTAGCTAGTCAATGTTGGAAAAAAAGACTTGCTAAAGGTAAATTTATTCTTTGAGAAGCTACCAAAGGGATTCTGCAAGCAATGTAGAATTATAAATCATCCAAAGAAAAGATACATCCAGCCTAAACAATACTACATCCAAGACACACAAATGCAAGAATTAGAGGAAAAAGAAGAGGATGAGGCTTTTGTAGAGGAACAAATGCAAGCTCTATCAAAGGCTACTTTTGAAGCCACAACACCATTGCTGAAGGAAGGTACTTTAAGTTTGGAGAAAGGTAAATCGAGCAAGTCACAGGATGAACAGACATGGGTCTCAAATTTGAATGTTGGACATACAGATCTTATGGAGGAAACTGCAATGCATACACCAACATCTCCAAGTTTCAAAATAGGGGTACAACTAAAGGAGACTTTGTTGGAAGCTGAAGATGTGCATTCCAAAAGACAGTTCAAAGATGGAGAGGAGATGACACCACCACAGAAGATATAGATGATTGGAACTGATAATGGCAGGGTCTTTAAGAAGAGAGGAAGGAAATCTAGCAGTTTTCGGTTTGTGAATGGACCACCTGAGGTGGTGGATTTATCAACAAAACCATATTCTGCGTTCCCACTAATTGATCCTAAATCCTTTGTTGAACCACCACCAGGCTTCTAAAACTTCAGGCAACACACTAGACCAACCAAAAGAATTTTTCTACCAAAGGTGCAGGGCAGAGTCACAGCTGCATCAACTCAACAACAAGGACTGAAAGAAAATACTACTAAGGAAAAGGCAATGGCTTTTTGTAATGGTCAAAAAGGAAAGACAACTCTAATCATTGAAGGTGATACTGGGAAGAGAAGCTACAGGTTTGATGCACATCAAAAAACCAAATTCAGCAATGGTGAGTCAAAGCTATCACCACTAGCAAATATGAATCAAGGGATACAAGTTACAGGAACAGAGGAAATGAAAACTGGAGAACAGATCACAAAGATGAAAAACGGAGGTGCTTAGAGAAAGTACCAAGGAGAAAGATAAGAGCCATAGTACAACTATCTAAAAAATTGATGAAATCAAACTATGAAAAGGCACTAATGAAAGCAATGCTTCAACTCACATCAAGGAGGCAAATGAGGGTCAAGGAAAAGGTTATAAAAATGGATTTCTCACTAAGTCCTACTCTAAAATTACCACATCAACTATACCAAAAGAAAGAAGCAGTTCAAGCAAGTTGTCAATCAACTTCTACTCAGGCCAACCAAAACCAACAAACCCATGACCAAGTTACTACCCTCTCACCTGATAGTTCAACCATAGGACAACCACAAACTCCACCATTTCACATTTTCCCCCATTCCTAATACCATCTTTAAATTTTCCAAGGACACACCTCTGCAACAAGCTCTTCACCAAAACAAATTCAACCAGCTGCTATGGAAAGAACCTGGGAGCCAAGCAATGAGCAACTTCAGATGCCTGCCCAAAAAATTTGCAATAAAGCACAAGATGAGAGATGGGTGCAGACAATAGACTCAATCATTGCAACAGAGACTGCTAGCTCAAGCAAAAGGGGACAAAGCTTGAAGATGAATCAGGTAACTTCTCTTAAATTATAATTCTACTGGATTCAATTCATTCAATTTTATAGTAAATTATATATTATGTCTCTCAATATCCTCTCATGGAATTATCAAGGACTAAATAAAAACACAATTCTTCATCTTCAAAACCTAATCAAAGGATAAAACCCAGATATTCTCTTTCTTCAGGAAACCAAACACAATCAAAATTACATAAAACCAATAATAAAAAAACTTCAATACCTTGATATGATTGTTGTCGAACCCACTGGTAAGATTGGTACTGCATGAGGATTGGTTCTAGCCTGGTCTTCAAAAGTTTCCATCCAAATTATCCACACATCTGAAAACCAAATAGATGCAGTAGTTACTGATAGATCTAAAAACTTTGAGTGGCTTCTGTATGCAATCTATGGTTGCCCGTACAAAATCAAAAAAATATTTGAGTTGGAATTACTTTCAAAACCTAGCGGCTTCAATAGACATCCCATGGATGGTAATTGGGGATATGAATTTTGTGCTCACTGATGAGGAGAAAAGAGACGGAAAGAAACCTAACTCTGAAGAGATTTTTTTTTCTCACAACTTCTTGATGAAGCGGGTCTACTGGACATGGGATTTGTTGGATATGAGTTTACAGGGTCCAATAAAAGTGAGGGTAAGGAGTTCATATAATCTAGACTAGACTGGGTTTTTAAAAACCCGGAGTGGTTCAATCTTTTCCCTAGAGCTATAGTCTACCATCTCCCGCCGATAGGGTTCGACCATAGCCCTATTTTGCTGAGGACTTCCCCGTGTTGGAATGACGGCGCAAAACCTTTCAATTTTTTTAGCATTTACCTACAGGATCCGACTTGTTTTAAGGTGATTGAAGAAGTATGGAACCTAGAAACAACTGGATCCCAAGCTTTCAAGTTTGTAGCTAAACTAAAAAATGTTTAAAAAACTAATTAAAATCCGGAATAGAGAGTATTTTGGAAATATTCAAAACAACATTAAAAACATAAACGAAACCCTCTCTCATGCGAAAAATGTTTTGAAACTTCCCGATAACAGCCCTAGGATACAGCTAATGCAGGAAGATCTAGAAAAATGGTATATTTTTGAGGAGGCTTTTTGGAAAGTTAAGGCAACGGATAAAAACCTCAATCTTGGTGATAAAAATAATGGCTATTTCCACTCCACGGCCAAACTCAGAGCAAAAAAATGGCGCCATAATCGTGGCGAGATAGAAGAAACTTTCTTCAACCACTTTAGCAAAATGGCTACATCTACTAGTCCAGCTATCCAAAACCAAATCTTAAACCTAATTCCGGAGAGTATTGTAAGGACCCTCAAGCCCGTCAACGCTATTAGACCAGTCAATACACGACTAAGCCGCTAATGACTCGATTAATTAGAGATGAGCGTTAATTAATAGAAATTAATTTAACAATGATCGATCTAAAGAATGAACCAATGGATTATGGATCTCAAGGTATGCGAGGCTTGTCATTAAAAGAGGTGGGAATCGATAACGAACTCTCTTGTACTCATTATTGTTTTACAAATCTATATCTTATGAAATGCATGCATATCTTTGTTACTATATGATATGTGTGTGCATGTATTACTTATGTGTATTACAAACTAGTTTTCTTTTACATTTTGGGATGGGACTGGATCTTTAGAAACAATTAATATCTGTGTTTTGGGAGTATTACTTATTTTCAAATGTAATTCTTTCCATTAACTGGAAAGCAGTTACAATCTTTACTTATTGTTAGCATGAAAGGGACAAGGTTTCCTTTTGATTGGTGTCATATGTGTGCCCCAAAAGTTATATCTATTTATGCTTATAGGAGTGAAAATTGCTACCACTAATAAACTAATAGGCATGGTCTTGGACAATAGGAGTTTCCATATTTCTGTATGGGCAACGCATGTCTCACACATGGATGTGTATTATTTCTTTTAAATTACTTTCAAAAGCTATTATATTATGTTTTGGTATTTGGAGTGAATGATGTTGAGAATCTTATATATGATTGTTGAACTTGTCTTGCGAGAGGTATATGGCTCTCCATTATTGAGTTCTTTAGTCGGATATAATATTGTCACCATTAGATCTCTTTGATACTTGATATGTAGAGTGCGTGTAGAATGAGGTACTGGTAAGGTACACATCGTTTTATGACTTCGAGGCCGGAAAACCTCACGGTACTTTAATGATCATTGAAGCTTCCGCAACAGTCATACCTTGCTACTCCGAAGGAAGACGTCGCTCAATTATTATTTATGTTGTTAATGTGTGCCGGTTTATTGGTTGGTAAAACTTATATTTCAGTACAATTATTATTATTATAATAATATGTTGTATTCTTATTCCGTGTTTTAACGGTTTTCAGTAAAACCTGCATTGTTATTAAATCATTTCTAGTGATTACTTGAAAGTTAGTTGTTATTTCTACTGGGCACCCCTTTTAGGGATGATGTGCTCACCCATTCCCACTTTCAGTTTCAGAGACAGATTCAGATCAATTTGTGCACGTGGCGATGAAAGCTTCGAGGAGTTGGTTTCTTTAGTTGGTTAGCTTCCCCTATGATTATTTGTGTTTATATTCTATTTGTAAATCAATTCACTATTAATATGTATCACTTGAGAGGAGTTCTTGTATTTATTTCAGAGAGGGTTTAGATTCGGGTTAATCTTTGTTTAGAACTTCTTTCTTAGTATTTTAAATAGATGTTTTAGATCATTAGTGCCACATTTTATAGTTAATCTCTTGGATTAATCAGCTGCTAGGTTAGGGGCACTACAAGTATTTCTGAAGAGGATAACAAAAAACTTCTAAGAACCCCTACGGAACTGGAAATCAAACTTGTAGTTTTTGATATGCACCCAGATAAATCCCTAGGGCCGGATGGTTTTCTGGCAGGTTTCTACCAAAACAACTGGTATCTAATAAGGAGGATGTCACGAAGTTGGTCCAACAATTCTTTCAATCAAAACACATCTTATAGGAAATAAATGCAACTTTCATTACCCTAATCCCTAAAAAAAGAAGCCCCATCAAATCCGGCAGACTTCCGTCCCATATCGTTGTGTAATAATATCTACAAAATCATCTCTAAGTTGCTTGCAAACATAATAAAGCCTTTCCTTGATAAATTCATCTCCCCATATCAATCGGCTTTTGTCCCTGGTAGGCAAATTACAGATAATATAGTTATAGCACATGAAGTTATACACACAATGAGAACCAAAAAGACAAAAAAGGGATATATGAGACTAAAAATTTATATGTCCAAGGCTTTCGACAGAGTGGAATGGGAGTTCCTAAAGGCGGTTATGAAAAAACTAGGATTTTGTGAAGAATGGATAGAACTAATCATGCAATGCATTGGTACAACGACTAGTGCAGTGTTGATAAATGGATCCCCCACTAGTTTCTTTAAACCAAGTAAAGGGATCTTACAAGGGGACCCACTATCCCCTTATTTATTCATAATATGCATGGAAAGTCTATCTAGGGTCCTAATTGAAGCAGAAAAGAACAAATGGATTTCTGGAGTAAATTTTTCAAAAAACTCCATCACTATCTCCCATCTCCTTTTCGCCATGACTGTCTCATTTTTACTAGAGCTACTTAAAAGGAGGGTAAACGCCTGTTGCAAATTCTGGAAATGTTTAGTGCAGGCTCTGGCCAGTTGATAAATTATGAGAAATCAGGAATCTTTTTTAGAAAAAAGATTCCAAACAAGAAAGCTAGGGACATCATTGACATTCTAAAGGTTGGTAGAATCAAATTGGATGACAAATACCTAGGAGTGCCGCTTTTCACACATCGATCAAAGGTGAAGTGTTTCGAAACGCTAGCGGAAAAACATAAAGCTCGATTGGCAGGATGGTCAGGAAAACTTCTCTCTGGTGCTGGGAAAGGAGTCATGATAAAACATGTGGCTGACTCTTTAACTACTTACCAAATAACATGTTTCTGAATACCGAAAACAATCTGTAAACAAATGGATAGAAGAAATAGGTCTTACTGGTGGGGTCATTCTAGGGCGGATGGCAAATGGTTGTGTCTTAAAAAATGGGTAACTTTTTGCACTACAAAATAAAGTGGGGCACTAGGTTTCAAAAACTTTGATATCTTCAATAAGGCTTTGATCACCAAAACTGTGTGGCAAATGATACATAACCAAGATCATGTATGGGCTAGGGTAATGGAGGCGAAATATTTCAGAGATATATCACATCTGTGCATTGAAAAGGTAAAAGCCAATAGTTCTTGGCTCTGGAAAGGTTTCAATCTGGGTTTAGAGATCATAAAAGAAAAAGGAATATGGCATATAGGTACAGGGAAAAACGTTAGTATGTGGAAACACCATTGGTACTCTCTAGAAAATCCAAATAAGCTGACATATGACCAAACAAGACCTAGAATAGCAAACACTCTAAACCTAGTACAAGATGTTATCCAGGAACACAATACAGATTGGAATACTAATTTTCTACAACAAGTTTTCCATCCTACGGCAGTTGAAAATATTCAAGCTATAAACCTAAACACAACTACTTCTCAACAGGATAGATTGATCTGGCCTCATACTCCAGATATGGGACTTACAGTAAAGTCGGTGTACCAATGCCTTATACATGAAAGGCAAGAGACTGCCATGAACCCTACAAGTAATAATATCTGGAAGAAAATTTGGAGCATAGAGGTTCTACCTAGGATCCAAGTTTTTATTTGGAAATGCTACAATGATATATTTCCTGTAAAGGAGAAGTTGAGTACCAGAATACAACACATATCTCCTATCTTTCAAATGTGTGGCACCCAAGAAAACTAGCTCCCACCTATTTCTTCACTGTACGTAAAGTAGGCCAGTCCGATTTGGTCTAGGCAGCAGTGAACCAAATAGTAGTGCCACTACGATGAAAGAGTGGATAGAAAATTGGTTCGCAGATACTGGATTATCAGAGATAGATGAAATAAGGAGAAGAAGGCTAGAAGCCAGCATATGCTAGTTTATATGGAAGCATAGGTGTGATAATAGCTTTAAAGCAATCCACGTAAAACCAGAGACAACAATCTATCAAATTAAACATCATATAACCCACTCATACAATACCAATCCGCAATACATCCCCAACAGATCACCAACAAATACCCAACTACAAACCCTTCAAATCAACAAACCCAAAACAACCAAAATAGCTATGACAAACTGTTACTATAATTTTTACCAAACTTACACTTTGGTTATCGTTATTTTCGCAGATGAAGATCAACAAACTGAAGACTGCAGAGTCTTCACATGCAGAGTAGCATCTCAGGAGGAAGGGTGTGCACTTGGAGCTTTGGCGGTTCTAAAATGGCTACAGCAGCAACAAGAACGAAGATGCAACATCCATGTGGGAAAGAAAAAGCTGGAAAAAGAACTAAAAAAGAAATGGCGCAACATCAATTCCGAGTGCAGCATCGACAATATCAGAAACTATGTAGATTATGTTCCCTATTTTCGCAATTTTGAATGTAATTCCCTAAGGCAAAGTTGGTTGCCAAAGATGCAGGAAATAGCTTCAAACATTACCGCTATCACCTCACCGGTGGAGTGGATAGAGCTATTTCCAGATACATCAGCGTTTGTAAAACATTATGCCCGGCAAGCTATCAGCTTGGCCGAGTAATCTATCCTTATCTCTTGCTTTTCAATATATATATATATATATATATATAGTCCAGGGACTCAAATTAGGTAATTTTTCAATTATTTTATGATTATCTTCTTGAACTTGTTAAATGGTAGCTGTTATCATGTTATACTTTTTTGTCGGTTCAGATCATGATTCTTAGGACTAATTTAAGATGCTGGACTTAGTGAACTTTTCATTCTAGGAACAACTATAGTTGACTAGAATAAGATGCAATGTGAAGTACTACAGAGTACAGACCAGCTTCCCTTCTTGGTACAAGCAAACAGTAATAACAAGTCCATGTGGGATACTAGCGTCACCGATAGCATATTAGTGTGGAAATCAAGAGAGAGTGAATGGAAGAGTGTGTTCCACTCAGAGGGTGAACCCTTATTTTGTACAGTTATAACTATACCCTCATAAGGAGAAAATATCTAAACATTGTTCACAAATCACTGTACACTACTCCTACCATGTAGTTTATGTAAAACACTGAGGCTGAATTATGTAAAACAGTGAGGCTGAATTTTCTAATATAGGCACACGGAAGCTCATATATACTTGAAAATGGCTGCTTTAAGTTTGAGTAGATACAATATACATAATTTATATGTTGCTCGTATGATGGATTACTAGAAATAGTCATTGGTTGCATATTCTTAGCCGGCTTTTGGCAAATTCCACTAGACTGACTAGAAGAGCATTGGGCAAATAGTTTTGATTTTCATGCCACCTGTCACTCATCTTAAGAATCATTGTTATGTTATCTGGTTCATTGGCAGTATAATCCGGCTAGGGAAACATATGTCTCAGGTTATTACCATAGGTTTAGTTGTAACTTTTAATAAATACTATCTAGGCCATTGTGTTTTTTGTTTTTCATCTCCTTGATTGAGATAGGAATCTTCTTTGCCTTCCTCCAAAAAATCTGGATTTGCAACTTAACCCATACTTGTGGTTTTTGTTTTCAGGTGTGAGCTTTTGAATACAACTCTTGATCAATACGTGAAGAATGTGTAGTACATGAGTTACATATATCATTGATGATCTGCCAGACGAGTACTAAACTATCTCGTTTCTGAGAAATATATTACAAAATTGTCCTTTTTCATGCCCAATTATATCACATTTTTCATTTAGTCATCTAAACTTTAAAGCATCAGTCTATTTTCCTCTGCATTAGTGTTTGATGAGCTTCCAAGTTCCATATTCGAAAAACATCTCTACTTGAAAAAACAAAAAAATGCAAATGTATAAAGACGCACGTGCTTCCGGACTAGACAGATTTATCTCTCGGAAAATGGGTCATTTGTCTAAAAAATTTTAAAACATGGTTCAAATGGACGAGTAAAAATTATTATGGGTGAAATGGACACAAAAAAATAGCAAGGATGAAACTGGATTCATCCTGGCTTAAACTTAAAAAATAGCGAGGATGAAACTGGATGCATCCTGATGTAAATTAAAAATAAGAAAAAGAATTTGAAAATGGGTAGGATGAAACTGATTACATCCTGGCTATTTTTATATTTTTGTCCATTTAAAAAGTATCAAAATTTAAATGTCTTTTTCACCCAGGAATTATTGATTTTGGTCTTTTTAACTAATTTTGTTTTAATCTCTCGTCAAGTACACTACAAAATGCCATCCAAGTCGGTACCAATAACTTCAAAATCCAGCGTATTACTTAGTAATTAGTATGCTTGACGTCGTTCTCATTGGCTTTGTATTTGTTGTGTTATTGCCTGTTGGGTTACATAGAGCAGGAGAGTGAATGCAAGTTTTGACATAGGTGTTGCAGCTTGCAGTTCAAATGTAGCATTTTACCAAGAGCCCGAGTGAAAGACGTGTAATTTAGGGTCGGGCCCTTATGAATTAATTGTAACTTTGAAGGCCCAATATTGGAGCATAAGGTCCAAGGATAACTCTAAATCAATATTATTGATACTGAACATAATTTTGGACTAGATCTGAGCAGATTTCTTCATTATTCCTTGTTTTCTAGGTTAGTTAGTAAACTAGTTTAGTTTTTATTATGTTTTCTACTTATCTACACCGTTTTGGTTGTTTTATCTACTCTTTTGAGGTTTATCTTCGCTTTAATGCGATTTTTGGTTATTGAGTTGGGTTATAAGATCAATAGTGATGCTCTCCAACGGCGAAATCTCCATCTTTGTTGTCTCCGGCGAACTCTTCATCGGAATCTTCATCATCAACTTATCCGGCGACGAAATATTCATCGGTGGTCTTTTTGACGACGGAAGCTTCATCACTAGTTACAAGAGATTTGAGCAAATCACTCTTACCTTTGGAGCATTTCTTTCTAAAGAAGAAAAACAAACTAAATGGTTGGAATTTAATTCCGAGAAAAACCATCCTTCTTCCGATTTAATCGGATCTTGTTCATACTTGTATTTGTCTTACTCCGGTAATCCTTATCTTTCTCTTGTCGGATTTATCGGTATTGTACTCTTACGGTATGTTCTTGTTACTTTGTATTCTCTTATTTTCGATCTTAAACTCATTGTAACCTTGAAATCCCATTAATGAAAAGGTTCCTTGTTTATCAAAAAAAGGTATCGGCTTCTTTCATTTTCTAGGGATATCCTACAATAGAATTAGTACTACAGGTCCATACATGTACTAATATGAAATGACGACTTCGATAAGTCCTAGCTAAAACTGATAAGATAAATAAGCATCTTCACTAATTTCTCTAAAACGTTAAATCATTGTTTATGGCGAATTATTTTATGTAAAGGTCTTTAGCTGTTACAGAGTTGACGAATATTTATCGGGTATATGTAATTGGAATCACCATCGAGCAATCGGTTAGCAACCAGCAAGTTGACGGCCTCCGAGGGATGAGCCAAATCCATAAATTAGGGATGACCATTTGCCCCACCCAAACCCATCCCCGTGGGTACCCGCCACGTTTGGGTAGGGTTTTACCCGCATAAATGGGGATGGGGTCGGGTACGGGTAATACCCGAAACATAAGCTACGGGGATGGGGCGGGGACGGGATTCAAGGTCCCCACCCCATACCCGCCCCGTAGCTTTCATAATATAAGGGTTTAGACTTTTATGCAAGAATTTGTATCGAATTTTTATTTTACACCACATGGTCGAGCTTTCTTTTATTTATTATATTTTTGATTGTTATTGTATATTTATCATTTTCGTTCTTTTGTTGTGATCAAATATATTCTCTAAATAAAAGTTAAAATACAAAAAATGAAGCAGCTAATGAAATGGTTAACGTGGGCGAAGATAGAATGAGAAAGGAACAAGTAGAAAAACTATTAAGTCATTTAAAGATTCTTTTGTTCACTTTAAAATGAATTTTTGAATTTAAAATTTTAGAATGCATTATTCATACGTTATTATTTTTGTTTGAATCATATTTAAGTTTTGATTATAATTTTTTTTATGTATTAACTCAGTGTTATGGGTAACCCATAGAAAACCCGCCCCATATGGGTTTTTCCCATACCCGCCTCGCCCCAATTCGTATGGGTAACGGAGCGGGTATGGATATTTTTAACGAACGGGGCAGTGACTGGGATTGCCATACCCGCCCCATTACCATCCATACCATAAATATGTATTTGGTCCGGTCAGAACAAACTTCTGATGTTGGACGACACAATCCAACCCTCCGTAAGGACCCAATCCACGACAACACGCAGAATCATTGTTCTCAAAACCTAACATGTAAATTGCCAAAATAAACAAAAGGGTGATTCTGCACAGACCGCCACCCCAAACCACACCAAAACCGAATTCCACTTTTTCTCTCACACATTTTTTGGTGTGGTCCCAGCGGGCCCCGAAGAGGACAGCATGGGGTCCCATTTTATGGGTTTTGTTGTATCTGGTGGTTTTCGTGTGGTTCAATCACACGGTTCACCAAGAATTTTTGTAAACAAAAATGTAAACATTTGAAATTTCCAGAGATTATAGAAAAAATCATGTAACTGTAACAGGTACAAATAGTTTAGGGTAAAGTTTGGAGCCTACTCTAGAAAGTAGTACATGGTTAACCACAAGAAGTTAGCTCTGGATTTATTTGTGGAGATCAACCCCCTTTTATAGACATCTCTCTCCTTGGCCTTATTGAATACCCATCATTTTAGAAGTATTTACAAGCATTCCCTTTCTTCCTTTCTAAGTTTGACTCCTGAGTCTTTCCTCTTGGACATATTATCTTGACTTCCCTTAATGGATTATTACGACTCCTCTCCTTTGAGCCCAAAATATCTCTTATACCTTTCTGTAAGCCCTATTACCATTACTTTGGGATTACATCTTATGTGATCATTTCTCCCTTGGCATTTTCCAAGTATGTACATTAAGTCCCCTGGCTGTTTGGGCAAGGCGTTTAGTCTTTCCAACAGCCTATATATTACTTGTTGGGCTCGTCAACCGGTATTGTTGTGGTGTTATTCGTTTGTTTTTGTTCTCTTGGACTTGCACTCTTCCTGCAAGTCCCCTAGTGTGGTGTCTCTTCGACTCGCTCTCTTATCGGCGTCTTTGGGCTTGCTCTCTTCCTGCAAGTCCCCTTGTATGGTGTATCTTCGACTCGTTCTCTTCTCAGCGTCTTTTGGGCTTGCTCTCTTCCTGCAAGTCCCCTTGTGTGGTGTATCTTCGACTCGCTCTCTTCTCGGCGCCTCTTTGGCTTGTTTTCTTCCTACAAGTCCCCTTGTGGTGTATCTTCGACTCGCCCTCTTCTCGGCGTCTCTTGGGCTTGCTCTCTTCTTGCAAGTCTCCTAGTGCAGTGCCACTTGTTGAACTTGCATCTTTCTGCAAGTCCCTTGGTTTAGTCTTTTTTGGACTTACATCCTTCTTGCGGTCGAAGGATGAGAGCGGATTTATTCTACCACTAGCCATATATGCATATTCGAGACGGTATGACTGGTACATGCGACTTCATCATTTGTTCATAGACCAAGTAGCCTCGCTTATTCATTTTTTCGTCTCTTTCATAGCCGCTTTGGTGTTAGTTTATAGTAAGTTGAGTTAGATTCTTGGTATTTAGTGGACCATTCATGTTAACAAGTGCTCATCAGTCAAAAGTGAGATTCTGGGTGTTCAACCCCTGCTTTCGATGCATTGTCGCGGGATGTGGGGAATTTTCTTGCTCTTGGGCATGCTCTCTTCTCTACAATTTTACGTTGTCAAAGGCTCGAGAGCCGCTTTGGAGACGTAGGGTTTCTATCCTTTCTCTTTTTGTCAAAGGCTTGAGTGCTGCTTTCTTTATTATTATTTTATCAAAGGTTTGAGAGCGACTTTCTTCTCTCGGCATAAGAGCCGCTTCTTATCTCGGCTGAAGGGCTTTAAGAGCCGTTTCTTCTTCATTTCATTTTTTTATCAAAGGCTTAAGAGCTTCTTTGAATGGCTTTAAGAACCGCTTTTCTTTCTTATCGTGGGCGTAAGAGGCGCTTTTGGAGTTGGAGGGTTTCTGCCCTTTCTCTTTTCGTCAAAGGCTTAAGAGACGCTTTATTCTTCTTTATTTATTTTTGTCAAAGCTTGAGAGACGCTTTCTTTATTTTTAACAAAGGCTTGAGAGTCGCTTTCTTCTCTTGGCATAAGAGCCGCTTCTTCTTTCTTTCATTTTTTATTAAAGGCTTAAGAGCCGCTTTGAAGGGCTTTAAGAGCCGATTCTTCTTTATTTCTTTCTTTTGTCGTGGGCGTAAGAGCCGCTTTTGAGTTGAAGGATTTCTACACTTTTTTTTTTTATCAAAGGCTTAAGAGCCGCTTCTTCTTTATTTCTTTCTTTTTATATTGAGGGCGTTAGAGCCGCTTTTAGAGTTGGAGGGTTTCTACCCCTTTTTCTTTTTTTATCAAATGATTAGGAGCCCGCTTTCTTCTTTTGGCATAAGAGGTGCTTTGAAGGGCTTTAAGAGCCGCTTCTTCTTTATTTCTTTCTTTTATCGTGGACGTAAGAGCCGCTTTTGGGTTGAAGGATTTCTACTTTTTTTTTTTTTTTTTTTTTTTTTTTTTTTTTTTTATCAAAGGCTTAAGAGCCACTTCTTCTTTATTTCTTTTTATATTGAGGGCGTTAGAGCCGCTTTTAGAGTTGGAGGGTTTCTACCCCTTTTTATTTTTTTTTATCAAAGGCTTAGGAGCCGCTTTCTTCTTCTTTCTTTAATTTTATCAAAGGCTTGAGAGCCGCTTTCATCTCTTGGCATAAGAGCCGCTTTGAAGGGCTTTAAGAGTCGCTTCTTCTTTCTTTCATTTTTTATTAAAGGCTTAAGAGCCGCTTTTTTCATTCATCATTTTTCATTTATTTTTTTATCAAGGGCGTAAGAGCCGTTTTTGGAGTTGGAGGTTTTCTACCCTCATTCATCATTCAAAATGGATTAAGAGCCGCTTCTTTCATTAATCTCTCTTTCTTTCTTTTTTTCAAAGGCTTAAGAGACGCTTTGAAGGGTTTTAAGAGCCGTTTTTTTTTTTTTTTTTTTTTTTTTTGAAGCCTTAAGAGCCGCTTTTAGATATGAAAGGTTTCTACCCTCTCTCTTTTAGTCAAAAGCTTGAGAGCCGCTTTCATCTTCTTTCTTTATTTTATTATAAAAGGCTTGAGAGACGCTTTCTTTTTCTTTCTTTATTTTTTTGTCAAAGGCTTGAGAGCCGCTTCTTTCATTCATCATTTTTCATTTATTATTTTTTATCAAGGACGTAAGAGCCGTTTTTGGAGTTGAGGTTTTCTACCTTCATTCATCATTCAAAAGGGCTTAAGAGCCGCTTCTTTCATTCATCTCTATCTTCTTCTTCTTCTTTTTTTATCAAAGGCTTAAGAGACGCATTAAAGGGCTTTAAGAGCCGCTTCATTTTTTTATCTTTTTTATCAAAGCCTTAAGAAACGCTTTTAAATATGAAGGGTTTCTACTCTCTCTTTTAGTCAAAGGCTTGAGAGCCGCTTTCATCTTCCGTCTTTATTTTATTATCAAAGGCTTGAGAGCTAGCCGCTTTCTTTTTCTTTCTTTATTTTTTGTCAAAGCTTGAGAGCCGCTTCTTTCATTCATCATTTTTCATTTAGTTTTTTTTATCAAGGGCGTAAGAGCCATTTTTGGAGTTGGAGGTTTTCTATCTTCATTCATCATTCAAAAGGGCATAAGAACCGTTTTTTTTTTTTTTTTTTTATCAAAGGCTTAAGAGACGTATTGAAGGGCTTTAAGAGCCGCTTCTTATTTCCCTTTTTTTTTTTAACAAAGCCTTAAGAGCCGCTTTTAGATATGAAGGGTTTCTACCCTCTCTCTTTTAGTCAAAGGCTTGAGAGCCGCTTTCATCTTCTTTCTTTATTTTATTATCAAAGGCTTGAGAGTCGTTTTCTTCTTTCGGCATAAGAGCCGCTTCTTCTTTTTTATCGAGGGCCTAAGAGCCGCTTTTGGAATTGGAGGGTTTCTACCCTCTTTTTATCAAAGGCTTAGGATCCCTTTTGAGTGTGGGTTACTATCCCCCCTTCTTTTTTTTTTTTTTTTTTTTTTTTTTGTCATGGGATGGAGAGCCGCTTTTAAGGCTTAAGAGTCGCTTGTTAGAGATGAAGGGTTTTTACCCTTTGTCAATCTTTTTCTTCAAAGGCTTAAGAGCCGATATCATGGCGTAAGAGCCGCTTCTTAGAGTTTTCTCCCCCTCATCAAGGGTGGGAGGATTTAGACACTCAAGTCTCAAAGAGTGAGCACAAGAGGATTTAGACACTCGAGTCTCAAAAAGTGAGCACAAGAGGATTTAGACATTCCCCTTCTTATCGAGGGTGGGAGGATTTAGACACTCAAGTCTCAAAGAGTGAGAGCGAGAGGATTTAGATACTCGAGTCTCAAAGAGTGAGCACAAGAGGATTTAGACACTCCCCCTCTTATCGAGGGTGGGAGGATTTAGACACTCGAGCATCTTGATTGTCGAGGGCAAGAGGATTTCTTAGACACTCAAGCTTCTTGGTTGTCGAAGGCAAGAGGATTTATTCTTAGGCACTCAAGCCTCTTGGTTGTCGAGGGCAAGAGTATTTCTTAGACACCCAAGCTTCTTGGCAAGAGGATTTATTTTTAAATTGCTCGCACCTCTTGTCGAGGGAGACTTTCCATTTTTATTTTTGGAGCATTCCAATATATATTTTTTCCTATGAGCTTCTACGCATGTATATTATAAAAAGAAACCTATTATAGGGGCTCCAAAAAAGCGTTTGGATTTCTTTTCTATCCTTAGCTTCATACAGTAATACATACAAAAAGTGATGACAGTAATATTTTGAGCTTTCAGCAATGTAGGCTAGCATGTCGCATTTTTATTAATGTGGTGGAGCATTCCAAGTGAAGCTAATATCTTTAACAAAGTGAAGCTATTATGCGGCTGTAACCATTAATTCGAATGGGTGGCTTAACTATTGGCCCGGAGGCTATGTTAGCTATGAGCTTCTACGCATGTATATTATAAAAATCGAAACACAAAACTATTGGCATGGTATGATATTTTATAAGTTAAATACTCTACAAGAGGAATATACGAACATGATTTAAAATTGTAATGCATCAGCGTATCTGCGTATGCATACAAACAGACGACATATATTTAGAAGATTTATATTATATATATATTAATTCATGGTATGAGGTGCATCGAATCAGCGTGTGTGAATATGCATTTGATGTCATACAAATTAAGTACTTCACGAGACGGGTGGATATACTTTAAAAATAAGATCGAGAGTTATAAAGCTGAAAGTCAGAGGGATGAACAAATTATTACTGCTGTGGTGTTTTTGACTTAGAGAACATATCCATTTCTCTATCAGCAGTTGTAGACATCATCTTAGGTTAGGGCGTGCCTTGTGGTAATGTCCACTACCCAGATCTCTTGAGCTCTGATCTGACGCCTCATTAGTCTGATTCCACGTTTTATATTTTCACTTAGAGCCCACTTAGCACTTGCCCTCAATGACGCTTTGTGGAGGAACTGGTGTGTTCTGGAGTGAGGTCTTATTGGAATGGTATCGGCTGGAACTGATGCTTTCTTCTTCAACTTTCGCTTGTACTTCCATTACTTGCCTCTACCGCTGATACAAGCATACAATTTAAAAAGTCAAGCATTGATTGATAAACATCGAATACTTGATGTAAGCGCTGGTGTCATGAGGAGATACCCGCTGATATGAGAACGCTGCTATTGAACTCAAGTATTACAATCAAAAGTTGAAGAGAGAGCCATTGCTTGCTCTTGAGAACTCGTTAACTATTGTATGAGAGAAGATGGGAACGCTGATGGCATGAGACGCCGCTGAGCAGAGACGATAGGAGATAGCCGCCAGAAGTGGTAGTGGCAGCGGTGAGAAACATGAAAGCCGCTGGTTGTTCTTGAGAAACGAGGGCGCCGATATGGAGGGAAAGAAAATAGGTACGCTGATGGTGTGAAGCTACGAATGTAGGTGATGGTAGTTAAAGATCTACTATAGCTTCTTATATGGATAATATTGGTTTACATGATTGGTTGGTAAGTAATTTCTTAACTGTTGTTAACAACTCAGCTAGCTTAATAGTTAATGCTGATAAAATTTCTACTTGTTTATGGAATATCTGGAAAGTGAGATGCTCTTTAATGTTTGATAATGTGCTGGTTAGTGTTTCAGAAATTGCAGGGAAGATTAACAGGGAGTTTAATGAATGGTTAATTCACAAAACTACCCAACAAACAGGAAGATAAAATGTTAGATTCAAAAATACTATCTTGGAAATCTCCAGACCAAGGATCTTTCAAGATTAACTTTGATGCCGCGTTTTATAATGAAACAGGAAAATCTAGAATTGGTCTAATATGGCGAGGTTTTGCAGGTATCTGCTATGGAGTTAGATGCATCCCCACAGTAGCAGTAGATGCGGAACAAGCCGAAGCACTGGCGTTACTAGAAGCAATCAAATGGGCTAAAGAAGTAGGACCGATATAAGTACAATTTAAGGGTGACTGTAACAGTATGGTGCTGGCTATCAATGAAAACAGAGGGGCAGTACATTGGATCCATAATAATACCATAGAAGACTGCATTTATTTACTTCAGCAATTTGAGTTTTGGTCATGTTCCTTCGTTAAAAGAACTGCTAATAATGCAGCAAATGCAACTGCAAAGTTCTCTATAGATTTACTTGTCAAAACAGATTGGAACAACTCATTTCCAATGGGAATTGGGAACTGTATTCAGGCAGATAAAACTGCTAACTAATCATCAATAAAACCCATTTTCGTATTTTTTTTTTTTAAAAAAAAACCTCTTGGATGAATTATTATTTAACCAATTCACCTCTCATTTCCATTAATGACATGGACTACTCTCTGGCTATCTCTTTCTAGCCGGATGTTTTGAAATCCTTTGGCTACTGCCAATTTGATTGTCGCCAACGCTGCGAACGCCTCCATTTTTTCAGGTTCTACCGTTGTTTCTGGAGCACCTCTAGCTCCATTGGACGTAGCTGCATCATTCCTAGCAATTAGTCCCAACCCTGCTTTGTTGTTTAAACTTACAAATATAGCATCAAAATTGATTTTTATCACATTTGCAATAGGTATTTTCCAAACATGAGAGTGAGAATGTATCACAATGCTTACTCTTTGGGGCGTATTGAGTTGAACATGCCAATCAGACATGTAAGATTTTACATTTCTGATTATTAATTCACTTTGTACCTGCAAATTGTCAAATACCACGGAGCATATTATATGTTTCCGTATCTCCCACATAATAAAGCAAAAAAAAGTACAAAAGAGTTGTATTTGTAGGCCTGACTTGCAGGTCATGAGCAAACCAACTAGAGACGCACTCACATGTCTTTTCCCTGAAGATTATGAAACAAATTCATGTCAATGACATTTATCACATTAGCAGATACGGGGCAATCTAAAAATAAATATTGAAGATTATGAAACAAATTCATGTCAATGACATTTATCACATTAGCAATCTAAAAATAATTATTGAACTCATGTCATTGATATTTTCTTTTACCTTTTTGGTACGGAAAAATTTCAAACTTAGATCACTGGCATCTTTTTCCATTTTATTCGTTAAATAAACATGATGCTGACAAGTTTAATCTCAGGTCACGGGTATTATCACCCAATAACTTTACCGTAGTATCACAGTGATCTCAGCACCTCTCTGATAAAAGGTGATTCTGCTTCCTTTTGAAGAAGTATTTCTCGGAAGCAAAAAGCAAAACAACATTTGGCGCGTTTGGATGCACATTCAGAAGTTACTTTTTGACTTTTTGAAGTCGAGAAACAATGAGTCAGTTTGGATATAAAATTTTAAAACGACTTCTAAAAGCAAAAAAATTGACTTTTTGTGAAGCAAAATCGTTTTGCTTCTGACTTCTGCTTCCGAATTCTACTTTTACTTCTGCAGAAGCAAAAATCAGAATTAGATTTGTATCCAAACGCGCATAATGTTTTTTTATTTGTTTATTTTGTGTCGGGCTTCTTTCTCGGTTCTCTGCACTGACCCTTGCCATAAAAATGCCCAGTTAAATTGTATTTTCAGTGGGACATACTCCAAAGGTTTCACCTAAATACCACCCACACATTTCCTAATTACCACTCACAATAAAAATTCTTTAGATAAAAATAGAGTTTTTTCGAGCGACGTGGTTAACCGGAACTTCTGGTTGATTCTGGCCCCACCAATATTTTTTAAAGGAAATTAATTTGGGGTGGCCTAATGAAATGTGGAAAATAATTTATGGTCCCACAAGATTTTTTTTAATGGAAAACGTATTTTTTGTTGCCTAAAGTAATTATCTCAAAAATACATGCAATAAAAAGCCAGTCATACATTACCGATTTCATCGTAAAAATCAAAACTAAATCAATCATGCATCAATCAGATAATCAATCAATCACATAATTAATAATTTAATTAAAAAAAATATTTAATGTCAATTAAAACACAATTCTCAAAATCATTCTTTTCCTAATTACAAATCCATTCTATTAATTAAAACTAAGGAATAAGATTACACTTCCGATGATAATTAAAAAGAAAAAAATTGATCAAGTTAGTTGGGGGTACTAACTTGTGAATCCGACGTTGTGGCTTTCTTGCCACTAAACTTTTTAGTGATCCTGTCGAATAACAATAAAAAAAAATTGTTAGAAAAATGCAAAATCGTTCAATCCTATCCAACATAGAAAATATAAATGGTTAAAGTCGTTGGCTAATTGGTCACATGATATTAAGTAAAAATTAAGAACGAGAAGACAGAAAACTTTGGTAGCAAATACAATACAAAAGCATTCAATAATAATTTTCTTGAGATTTTCATTCCATAAAAATAAAAATACAAAATAAAAAACACGGGTTGTTTCCATATATATTATAGGATATACTCGATATCTTTTGGATGAAATTGTTGCAAAAAATAGATGTGAATCCAAAATTATAAAATGGTGTAAAATATTTAAGATATTTATTGATATTATTTCCCAAATAATTTTTTTTTGTAAATTTTAAGATATTATTGATATTATTTCCCCAAATAAATTTTGTTAAATGGAATTTTAGGCTTGGTGAGTCGCTATATAAAGCACTTGAGCAGAAGGCAATTCCGTTGTTTGCACATTGCTTTTTCCTTTTTGCTATAGGTTTTTTTTTTCTTTCTCCCGGTTTCTTGCAGTTTAGAGCTTTTTGTTGTTTTCTAATCATTCTTTTTATTTGTTTGTTTTGCATGTGCCTCTGCGAGGGTAATCAATGGTGATAATGTCTGTTGCAATAAGAGAGGTCACAACGATTGATATCCGTTCTTTTGGATCTCTGTGGCAATGATCATAGAACTCATACGAGGTATATATTATAGTTAAATGATTTTTTTTGTGTGTGTTCTTTTTCGGTGATTTTGTTTTGCAGAATTTTCGATGGTTTTGTTCAGCGGACTTGTAGTTGTAGGTGAGATCTCTCTTGTGTAAATGAATGAGGCGATAAAATAGATTTGGTTCACTTTGTTGTTGGTGTGCGAACTAATAACCAAAAGATACAAGGCCGCACAATAGGATGAGGTGATGGATTTTTTTTTTATGTAGTTTCTTTCTCTTTTTGTGGGTGTTGATCTACAAATCAGAAAACACGACGACTACATTATACGATTCATTGTATCCAAAAGACATTGTTTGAATACGTTGTTTTTCAATTATTTCAAGTGTTTGTGTTTTTTTTTTTTTTTGTGTTTGTGCTTGAGTAACTCGGTGTGTTTTTTTTATTTTGTTTCAGAGTCGAATCATTTGAATGTTAAACTCTATTTCTCATTTGAGATTGAGAAGCTAGATACAAATAGTTGTAAGTTTTGATGTGTAGCTGGCACTACAAATGTTCCCTTTTAATGGGATAATCCCAAAAGATTGTTGCAGCGAAAGATATCAGATTGTATAGAAAATATGGTAAATTTTTTCGTCTCTTTCAAATTTTGTTATCTGTTTCAACGGTGCTCCTGCTGATTTTTCAACTGCATACGTATAAAGACAACAAAGTCATCTAAACACCAACAAGATAATACCAGTTGCCATCTCAACCAATGAAACGAAATAAATATTAAAGCAATTGAAATTCTGAGTTTTTTTTTTTTTTTTGTATTACTTCGGTTTATTGTTTTACTTTGAGGAAAATATTTTGATTGTGTTTATTGTGTAGTATCTAACTGTTTTCTTGGTCCAGAAGGGCATTCTAACAGGTGTAATAGTAGACCAGTTCACTTCTTTTTTCTTTTGTATGTGGAGAAACTAGAATCTTTGGTAAATAGTACCCTCTCATCATATGTCTCGGAACACGATCTCGGAACACCAATCAGTAAAGGAACAATTAAAATATGAATAATTAGGCTTTAGTCAAAAAATTATGATCCATGTCGTGGGTTTAGTAATGAGTTTGAAGTGTATCCACAGTCCCAAATGTGACATTTTTAACCAATGTCAACGAGCTTCTTAGCACTGCGTTACAAAACAATTGGTATAGCAACTAAACATGGAAGAAGAATTGATGCGTAGTCCAGTGAACCACATCATGTGGTTTGATTAAGAATTTAGCGAGTAATTTAAGAAGAAAATCAAGACAAATTGTAGTTTAGTGGAAGTATAGATTTAGCAATACTCTTATGAACTTAAAATCAATTACACAGAATTATAAACCACACATAGGGAGAGACCAAAAAGAAGAAGGATAGTAGTTTCTTCTGGACACAAATTGAAATGAAAATTTCAAGTCTCTTTTAGCAGAAATGAGAGAGGTGCGATGGCATTAACTCGAAATTATGCCAGTATATTTTAATTTTTGGAATGTCGAAAATATGTCATCATAATTTAAACTTGGTAACATAATAATGTTGCACGGGTCAAACACGTTCATGGTCTTGCAAGTCAATCATTATGATACTCTTAGTCTTTACCAAGACAAAGAGGAAACGAAGGAAGTCACAGAGGTGTTATGATACTTTACCAAAAAAAAACAAAGATGAAACAAAAGAATGTTTTATATCCAAGATGGTGATCGTTCCTTACATAGAAAAAGATAGCATTTTTAAGGCTAGGACAAAAGAGGATGTTGAAGAATGATATTTAAGAAAAAGTCCCTTTTTATTTCATTGTCTCCATTGGAGTTTATATATATATATATATATATATTCTTTTTTGATCTTTTTTGGTTCATTTTATTTTCTTGCACACCAACTGAGATATTAGTTTATTAATCTTTTATTTTTAGAAAAAATATCATGCTTACAGCTTTTTTTTTTTGATACTAAAAAGATTTTATTTCATTAGGAGTAAACATTACAATTGTGTTTCTCTACTGCTAAGTAGATATCAGGTGGTAGATTTCCTTCCAAGATGAAATTTGAGTTTTCCTACTAGATTTTTTTGATAGCAAATGAGCTACTTGATTACTTTGTTTGTGTACAGACTTACAAAACCAGAATTGCTTTGTAACTTATTTCTAACTTGTAAAAGAGTACCCTGATTAAACCAATGGACCTGAAGCTCTTCCTCATTTAATGATCTAGCTACAGATTCACAGTCCACTTCAAAGATTGCACAAGTAATGTTGAGTTCCTCCAGCCATTCCACTGCTTTCTAGAGATTTACATTCAAAATATTCAGCTCCATACTCCTCTGCAATTGCCTCTCCCAATTGTATTCCTCTTGCGTCTAAGCATTGACCTGCACAATTTCGAATGATTAGTCCAATGCTTCCTTTTTTTTTGTATCTGGCATATAATATCCATCAATATTGATCTTAATGTAGTCCTTATCAGGAGGTAACCATTCTTTAACCTGCAATCTATTAGTATTGCTATTACAGTCTCTGTCTAATGTTCTACTACATTGTTGCAGAAGATAATTAATTCTAGAAATAGTTCCTTGCTCATGAGGTTTGGTATTCAGAAAGATTAAGGAACACCTATATTTCCATAGATAACATAATGTACACATGAATCTGTGTAGTTTATCTTCCTCCAGAATGTAAAGAGGAGGAATATTTTGATCTGCAGAGAAATACCAACTGATGATCCAGTTTATCAAACTGGAAAATTGCTCAGAAATAACAGAAATATTGATGTTCATACCCAACCAAATAGTTCTAGAATAACTGCATTCAAAGAAAAGATGGTTAATGGTTTCAACATTGCTATTACAAAAGGCACACTGAGTAGTGATGTTAGGATTATATCTAGCAAGAAAATCTCTAACAGGAACAATGTTTTTAATGCACTTCCAAATAAACAGTTGCACTCTATGTGGAACTCTTGTTTTCCATAAATGTTTCCATATCTCAGTGGGAACAGTGTCACAAGCAACCTGAGCATTCACATAATCACTACATAATGTATTATAGGCATTTTTCACAGTGAATTTTCCTTTTCTATCTGGTTTCCAAATGAGGCAATCCTCACCACTAGTTGGTACATTCATGCTAAGAATCATGACAGCACAATCCTGGTTGAAAAGGATGTTGATAATATCAGCATTCCAAATTCTAGTATCATGTAAGAATAAATCACAAACAAGATTATAATTTTCAAAAGTAGATGCTCCAATAACTGGAACAGGTGGGCTATATAAACCAGTAACCCAACAATCTAGCCAAATACTAATTTTTGTGCCACATCTAACAGACCAAACTAAATATTTTTTAATCACTTCAAGACCAGCATAGAAACTTCTCCACAACCAAGAACAGTCCTCTTTTAACTTATCAATATGAAGAAAACTACCATTTTTTTTGCATACTTGGCTCTAAGAATTTGAACACAAAGAGTATCTTCACCACTACAAGATTTCCAAGCTTGTTTAGCAAGAAGATCAATATTAAAATTTTCAAGATTTCTGAAACCTAGTCCCCCTAGAGCTTTAGGAATGCTAAGTTTGTTCCATCCAATAGGATTATAGCCTCTTTTGTTCTTATGACCCCACCAGAAGTGTCTTTGTATAGAGTCTAGTTGAGCCAAGGTATTGTTGGGAAGTTTAAAGCTTCCCATATGATGAGTAGGCAATGCATTTAGAACATGCTTGACCATAGTAGATCTAGCAAACTGATTCATGGTTTTTCCTTTCCAGTTCTTTAATCTAGAGCCAAAAGAGTGAATGATGGGTTTAAAGCCTTTATTTTTATCTCTGCCTAATAACAAAGTGACACCAAGATAGATGTCAGAGTCTTGCATTTCTGACCGGTTGTCAGCCGAGCAAAAATAATTTCACTTTCTCACTCTACTAAATATAAATGAAGTACGTGATAAGAAAGAGTTCGTATCCACAGAGAGGCAATTGTTGTTAAAATTTCAGTTTCTATTGTAACCCAGGGGAGATTTTTGTTTTATCTAAGCAATAAAAATAATTGAAAGCAATAAAATAGTTTGAATAATCAATAAGGAGAAGATATTGGTCACGGGATAGTATCATTCACAAACATGTATTTTCATTAATGATTAGAATTGATAATTTAATCTCTCATTTACTAAAAGTCCTAGGATACCTTGATCGCAAGAATATCCCGCTAATTCCCTGATTTCATCATAACCATATTAAAAGATGCATATGTGAATTCTTCCTAGAAAGCAACCTAAAGTGTAAAAGCACAATTAAGTTTAACTCCCTCAAAGCACTAAGTTCTATGGAATAAGACTAATCAAGGCAATCAAACGTGTAAAAGCACTAATTCAATTTAACCAAGGTTATGATTCATGTGCAATTATAAAGATGTATCACTACAAGTAATAACCACACTATGCTACTTAGAATCAGGGATAAATAACTATTTCGTATTGAAAACCCTAATCTAGCAATAGAGATGAATGTAAATCGGATTGATTCCGGACTCAACCAAACAAACAATCAAATCATATGACAATATTAATAATGAATCACAAACAATAAAGTATTGAGACAAAACTAATTCATAGATTTAAATAACATGTTGAGAAATCAACTTTATCCCATAACCAATAATATGTATTTAGCTACTCATAGCTATGGAGTTCATCATAAAAATATTACTTGAATAGAAGAAGATGAACAAAAGCAAACCCTAGAAGCGTAAACAAAAGCGGCTCTCTCCAAGTTCCAAGAATAATACGTGATTCCCAAAGTTGTAGAAGTCTTTCCTTTAAATAGCTTTGCTTTCCAAAATTAGGTCAAGTCTCAAAGGTCCAATAGATAGAAGTCCACCAAGCCCATATGTGAGAAAAACCCATGTAGAAACTCTGCCCAAAAATGTGTCGCCGGAAAACTGGTATTGTGGTCGGAACTTGGCTGGAAAAGTCGTCGGCAAGCATCTCAGGTGACCGGCAAAGTCAAACCGGTCACCAGTCAACTGGGTCAACTCGGTCAAGGTCGGACCGAGTCAAATCGGGTAGTCAACTGAGTTAGGTTCGAGTCGGGCTGAGTCTGGTCTGAGTCACCTTGGCCTAAGTCACAGTTGCAAAGCCTTGAGCCATTTCACATGCTAGAATCTGAGATGCACCATCATTGCGCTTCACTGCCAGCCATGATGGCCCTTCATCAACCATACAACCATTTCATTCCCAGCTGCTATGACTACTCAGCCTGCAATCTTACAACTTCAACTTTGCCAATATCAACTCAATCTTACACTCACATTCATTCATCCTTTTGCTCAATACCCAATATCACACTCATTCACCACCGCCTACTTCTAAGCTTGACCACCTAATTCGGCTACCCATAGCTGCGAATGCAAACACACAACACAACACAACTTAACTGCGGTCCATCGCCACCAATTAACTCATCCTTCCATTCATTCATCACCATTTGAGCATAACCTCGAAATTCCACAATCCCGTACCAACCTCAAATAACACCCTCTCATACAAAGCTCCAACATCCATTAATGCTTGCTCAATACCCATTTACCATACCTTGCTCAATTAAGTCGTAATAACCACCATCACCTACACCGTATCTTCATTCAAACATCATTACATTCCTTCGCTTCATGGCAATTGCATTCCATCCAATCACCAAAACGGTTCTTGCTCATCAGCTCATACAAGCAATAGCTCTGCAACATTCTCAAACATCTCGGCCATACAATCTCCAATAAGACCCATTAGCTCAAAACCATCACACAAGGACAACTCTTTCATAAACTGTTCCAAACATTTCACTCATGATTTACACCCAACTTATAAGATCTCGAAATTCATCCCAATCTTGTTAATCTTAGCATAAATAACAAGCCTTTGAACCCAACATCTAGGTGTCCCTAGAAACCAACAAGACCTATAAGTGGACGAGTTATAGTCTCGTGAGGGTTTGAAATCTTCAAACTTGCCAGAGATTTATACCCACAAAACCTACTTTTCCAACTTACAATTGATTTTAGTTCTCACGAATCCAAATGATAGTATCCAATCTAGGGCGCTAAGAAGACATAGAAATTCTGCACACTAGTCATAAGAAGTTAGACACATAAATAAGAACACAATCTCATCCTTAAAAGTTGAGAGAGAAATAACCATCCCTTCTAACAAGCCTTTGAAAGAAATTTGGGTTACTAGTTCTCCGAAAGTGATCTAAGAAAAAGTCTCGACTAGACATAAATGAACACAATCTCACAAGAAAGGGTTTTATGATATTGCTCTCAATAATAAACAACTTTTTATGGGTCACACATGTGTCCAGGTAAGAATGAAGAGAGAATCCCGTGACACGTTGAATGGTTGGAAGGCAAACCCTCCGAATTGTTTTGAAAACCCACATCTTTTATCATTTTTGAAAACCCATTTTTCTGACGATCTCTAAGAAAGGAAATCAACCACTTAACGAAGGTGTGAATATGCTTACTTACCTCGTTATCCGTTCGGCGTGCAGTTAGCACCACTCTCACAGCATCCATAGAAACGTCTTCGGTCTTCAACTCTTGATGATAACTCTTGAACTTCGTAGAATCTTGACAATGTAATTCTTTTCCTCTAAATCCTTATTGCTTGAAACTTCATTGTAGATATTCATTCTTCCATTGGATTTATTGAAAGAATACAAAAAATAAAAACGAACTATACAAACCCAAAATATAAATTTTTCTTGTCTCTTTTTTTTTTTTTTTTTTTCATTTTTTTTTTCATTTTTTTTTAATATAAGACAAGAAAAATAAAACAAATACAAAATGAAAACAAAACAATAAAACTAATAATGAACCTAAAGAAATTTTCTCTTGTCTCTTTTTTTTTTCTTTTTTTTTTTTATATATATTTGTTTTTCAATCTTTTTTTAAAAAAAAAAATATGAGACAAGAAAAATAAATACAAACTGAAAATAAAAATAAAATAAGTACAAATGGCCATGGTGAAAGTATTTTACCGTATGATTCTTCACAACTTGTATGTCTTGATATCATAAACTTCTCGAACTCTCATCTTTATAATCTTCGCTCTTGTACAATAGTCTTCAACTTGTAAAAATTCTGCTCCTTGTCTTGTTGCTTTACTTGAATATGAAATCTGCTCAATTCCTGTACTGTTGCTTGTAAACCTTGAACGTCTTCAACTTTCCTTCAAATTTGTGATGCTCCTCTTGTTGATGATGATGGTGTTTCTATGGACCTGTTGGTGTAGAGAGAGATGGACCTGTTGGTGTAGAGAGAGATAAAGTGGATGGTGCTAACTGCGAACAAGATTACAAGTGGTATGTAAGTTAGCAATTCGATGTCACCATCATGATTGATAAAATAGCACTCAAGAGATTAGAATAGTGCTTCTATTGGTGGGAGGTTGGGTAGCTCACCATTCTACCCGGAATTTACGTACGGTGACACACACTCTAAAAGCACATATTTAGACAGGTACAAAGAATTGAAGGTCGGTGCCTCTCATGATGTAACATGGGTAGTCTCCACTATAGGGGACAACTACTCTAATACCGAATTCAGTCTGCACCTTATTTGCCACTGGCATGGTTAAATCCAACTTTAACTCTCATACAATTAAGAAACCCGATCATGTTCTCTGTCATCTCTAAGTTCAGTCACTCTTATGAGAATATCGATGTAATCTTAGCGAAATGTATACTATGTGACTCTAAACTAACTACAAGTTGGAGTTTTTTTATTCACTATTATACAAAAAAAATTGAAAATTTCATGAAAAATTTACAATGCAAATGCTTAACCACTCCCCCACACTTAAACTTTACATTGTCCTCAATGTAAATTGAATCGTCCAAAGTAAGTCAAGGTGGGAAATCCTAACATGATATGTGACAAGAATTCAAAAAAAAATAAAAAAAACAAGACAAGAAAAAAACTAAAAACAAGACAAGAAATAAATACAAGACAAGAAATACTCATCCGATGGGTTGCCTCCCATTTAGCGCTTGGTTTAAAGTCGTCAGCCCGACTATCTCCTTGCTTTCTATGACTCCTCCAGAGGGAGTACATCCACAAAATTAACTCCTTCCACCACTTCGGAAGTGAAATTCTCATAATATGGTTTCAACCGGTGCCCATTAACTTTAAGTTCTTTTCCGGTAGCTATGCTACGAATTTCCACTACACCATGAGAAAACACATTAGTAACAATAAAAGGTCCAATCCAACGTGACCTCAATTTACCCGGAAATAAATGCAAGCGAGAATTAAACAAAAGCACTTTCTGCCCAATGCAAAATTGTTTCCTAGAAATCATGTTATCATGAAATGCTTTCGTCTTTTCCTTATAAATGCGTGAGCTTTCAAATGCATCATTGCGAAGCTCCTCTAGCTCTTGGAGTTGTAACTTCCTTTGCTTTCCAGCCCCATCCATCTCCATATTGCATTGCTTAATAGCCCAAAACGCCTTATGCTCAGTTTCAACGGGTAAATGACAAGGGTTACCATACACAAGCCTAAAAGGAGATATCCCGATAGGTGTCTTGTATGCGATTCTATACGCCCACAAAGCATCATTAAGTCGCATGCTCCAATCTTTCCTTGTTGGGTTCACCGTCTTCTCTAGAATGGATTTCACCTCTCGGTTAGACACCTCGGCTTGTCCATTTGTTTGGGGATGATAAGGTGTTGCAATCTTGTGCGACACATTGTGCTTCTTCAACAAGCTTTGCAAAATCCTGTTTTTGAAGTGAGAACCCCCATCGCTAATTATGGCTCTTGGAATTCCAAACCTTGCAAAAATATTAGCTTGCACAAAATCTGAAACCACTTTAGAATCATTAGTTGGGGTGGCCTTAGCTTCCACCCATTTCGAGACATAATCAACAACAAGTAAGATATAAAAATTCCTATGGGAGTTGACAAAAGGACCCATAAAATCAATGCCCCATACATCAAAAACTTCAATAAATTGAATAAAAGTTTGTGGCATTTGATTTCGGGCACCTAGATTTCCTGTTCTTTGGCACCTATCACAAGTTGTACAAAATATATGCGCATCCTTAAACAAAGTTGGCCAATAGAAACCGCTTTCAAGTACCTTGTGAGTGGTTCTCTTACTCCCAAAATGTCCTCCGCAAGCATAGGAGTGACAAAAATACAAGATAGAATTAAATTCAGATTCGGGAACGCACCTTCGTATTACTTGGTCACTACCATGTTTCCAAAAGTATGGATTATCCCATATGTATTGGTTTCCCAACTTCTTAAGTTTGTCCCTCTCAGCACGAGACAAGTTCTTTGGGATTTGTTTAGACACCAAGTAATTCACAATATCGGCATACCATGGTTCGCCAAAGGCAATTGAGAATAGTTTCTCATCCGGGAAACTTTCACGCAATGGGATAGCTTCCTTGTCCACAGCAAGACGGCTCAAGTGATCCGTAACGGTGTTCTCAATTCCTTTCTTGTCCTTGATTTCAATATCAAACTCTTGCAAGAGTAAAATCCATCGTATGAGCCTCGGTTTCGCTTCTTTCTTCATTAGCAAGTACCTAAGTCTTTGCATGATCGAAAAAGACAACAACTTTTGTACCAATTAGATAAGAGCGAAACTTTTCTAAAGCAAAAACAATGGCTAACAACTCTTTTTCAGTGGTTGTGTAGTTTTGTTGGGCCTAGTTTAACGTTCTAGAAGCATAATAAATGGCATGAGGTATCTTCCCCACACGCTGCCCAAGCACCGCACCAACCGCATAGTCACTTGCATCACACATGAGCTCAAAGGCTTGCTCCAATCCGGTGGTTTAATGATAGGGGCTGAAATCAAAAGTTCTTTCAAACGATTGAATGCCACCATACACTTTTCATCAAAGTTAAAAACCACATCTTTTTGCAATAAGTTACAAAGTGGTGATGCTATCTTGGAAAAATCCTTGATGAACCTTCGATAGAAACCTGCATGACCAAGAAAAGAGCGTATCTCCCTCACCGTAGTGGGAGGGGATAAAGCACGAATAAGGTCTATCTTAGATTTATCGACTTCCAAGCCTTTAGAAGATATTATATGGCCTAAAACTATGCCATGAGTTACCATGAAATGGCACTTCTCCCAATTCAGCACAAGGTTTGTTTCAACACATCGTTCAAGGATTAGAGACAAATTGTTCAAGCAAAGGTCAAATGAATCACCAAAGACACTAAAATCGTCCATGAACACTTCGATTATGTTTTCAACATATTCTGAAAAGATACTTACCATACACCTTTGAAAGGTAGCTGGAGCATTGCATAAGCCAAAAGGCATCCTTCTATAAGCAAAAGTACCGAAAGGACAAGTGAAAGTGGTTTTCTCTTGATCCTCAGGCGCTATCACAATCGATTATAACTTTGAATAGCCATCAAGGAAGCAATAGTAAGAGTGTCCAGCTAAACGTTCAAGCATTTGATCAATAAAAGGCAATGGAAAATGATCTTTCCTAGTGGTGGCATTCAATTTCCTGTAATCAATACAAACCCTCCAACCGGTTTGCACACCGGTTGGGACAAGTTCGTTCTTATCATTCTCCACCACTGTCACACCGATTTCTTTGGTACTACTTGTACGGGATTACCCACTTGCTATCGGATATGGGGTAGATAACACCCACTTCCAAAAGCTTGAGTATCTCCTTTTTCACAACTTCCATCATGGGAGGATTCAAACGACGTTGCGCTTTCCTTGTAGGCTTTGCATCGTCCTCCAAACGTATCTTGTGCATACAAACGGCAGGTCTATACCCTTGATATCGGCAATTGTCCATCCTATGGCCGTCTTGTACTTCCTTAGCACCCTTAGAAGTTTTTTCTCCTGTAATTCACTAAGCTTGTTAGAAACAATCACAGGTAACTCTTCATTATCACCCAAGTACAAGTACTTTAGGTGATCGGAAGAGGTTTCAATTCTAACTTTGGAGATTTAATAATTGAAGGTACAAGCTTTTCATCATCTTGCATGGTAAAGAAATAAAAGAGATATTATGAGTTTAGGGCATCCTTGTAGTGAATTAAGATCACCAAGGGCTTCCTTGACTTCATTACCACGCTCTACACCATTATCCATGGATGTAGTTAACACGGTTTCCAAAGCATCATCACCATTTAATTCAAACATTTGTTGTGCCAATGTATCCATAACATCAATGGAGAAACAAGAGTGGACATCACTAGGATATCTCATCGTCTCGAAAATGTTGAAACCTATTGTTTCTCCATCAAACTCCATAGTTAGCGTTCCCTTGTCCACATCAATAATGGTTTTCGCCGTTTTCATGAAGGGACGCCCAAGTAGCAATGGAAGAGACGAGTCCGGTGACCCTTCATTCATCTCTAACACACAAAAGTCAGCTGGAAATATAAGTTGATTAACCTGCACAAGAACATCTTCAACAATACCCATTGGGTATACATTAGAGCGATCGGCTAATTGCAATACAATTTTAGCTTTTTTAAGAGGACCAAGATCAAGTGAATTATACATTTATGCAGGCATAACATTAACGGATGCACCTAAATCCAACATAGCTTTGTTAAATGTTGTGTTACCAATTATGACGAGAATGTCAAAACTACCGGGATCCTTGCACTTAAGTGGGAGTTTGTGTTGTAAGATTGCCGAAGCATTCTCCCCCACACTAAGCACTTCATTACCTTTGAGCCTTTGCTTATTGGTACACAAGTCCTTCAACACCTTTGCATACTTCGGAACTTGCTTAATAGCATCAATGAGTGGTATGTTCACATGGATCTTCTTTAGAACGTCTAAAATCTCCTTTTCTAGTTCCGCTTTCTTAGAACTTGCAAATCTGTGAGGAAAAGGTAAAGGAGGAACATAAGTAGAAATTGGAGTTTTAGAGTTAGGAATAGGTACCTCAGAAGTTTGGGGAGAATCCTCATTCTTCTCCTCCAAAACAGGTTCCTGTTGTGTTTCCACCTTGCCCGAATCAGTAACTTCGGATTGCACAAGTTGTGTACCACTTCTCAACGTAATAGCATTGACACCCTCTTTTGGGTTAATAGGTTGAGAAGGGAGTTTCCCACTATTTTGTGCCTTCAATTGGTTCAACTCAATAGCCATGGAGCCCATTTGTGTCTGCAACTCCTTGATAGCACTCTTAGTTTCCTGCTGACTTTCTTTAAACATGGTGGAAATGCCTTGCATAAAAGTTTGAAGCTTTGCATCGATATCGGAACCTTGATTTTGCATTGATTGTTGTGCTTGTGGTTGCTGAAATTGTTGTGGTTGTGGTTGAAATCCACTAGGACGGTTGAAAGTAGGTTGTTGGATTGCACCTTGCTTGTTGGCATAGCTAAAATTAGGGTGATCTCTCCATCCCGGATTGTAAGTGTTAGAGTAGGGATCATACCGTCTTTGTTGATTTGGAAAGACCGCATTAGCTTGCTCGTCCTCATAAGCTTGTGAGGAACTTGGTATCACCGCGGCTGCAACTTGTTGCATCATTGCTGTCATGTTACCCATTTGTTGACGAAGTTCCTCAACCTCGCTCACTTCATTTACTTTCCTAAGAAGCACATCCGAACCACGACTCAAAAATTGTTGGGAGTTTGCTGCCATGTTTTCAATCAACTCTCTAGCTTTTGCCACCGTCTTTCTCACTAGTGCACCACCACCCGCAGCGTCAAGAAGATTCCTATCACTTGATTGGAGTCCTTCATAGAAATATTGGATGATCAAAGCGTCACTGAATTGGTGGTGAGGGCATCTTGCCACCAATCTCTTGTATCATTCCCAACATTCATATAAGGATTCTCCCACATTTTGCTTCATCCCACAAATCTCTTTGCGAATTTGAGTAGCCTTTGATGCAGGAAAATATCTCTCTAAAAAGAGTTTCTTGACCCATTCCATGTCGTGACACTTAGGAAGGTAAATAGTACAACCAATCCTTAGCACTATCCATCAAAGAGAAACGAAAAACTTTTAACATTGCACCATCCGCCTCAACATCCGCTGGAAGCATAGCCATGACAATGGTGTGGAAGTCCATAAGATGCTTGTTTGGGTCTTCATTCACCATGCCATGGAACTTTGGTAATTCTCTAAGCAACCCCGAATTGATCTCAAAAGTAGAGTTTGTTTGAATACACCCCTGTTGTGTATCAAGCCTATGAGAAGCCAAGTCCTTGAGTGTACGATTCGCATCACCCATTGTTTTTTCTTCTTCAACTTGTGGTTCGTCTACGAATGGAACCTCTTGTTCTCCTTCTAGTTGTAACTCTTCTCCCACTTCTAACTCTTGATTTTCTGTTGTGTCTTGACTTGGTTGGAGTATTGTGCCTCTTCGAGTAGCTATCCCGCACCTTGGATAGTTCCAATCTTTAGAAGCCATGGATTAGGTACCTGAAAACAATTCTCGCAAACAAGTGAGAAACAAGACAAGAAACAAAAGCAAAGATAAAAGCAGAAATAATAAAAAGAAACTAAAAACTTAATAACAAGCCGTATGCCTCCCCGGCAGCGGCGCCAAAATTTGAATAGGTTGTCGGTAGCGAGCAAAAATAATTTTACTTTCTCACTCTACTAAATATAAATGAAGTACGTGATAAGAAAGAGTTCGTATCCACAGAGAGGCAATTGTTGTTATAAAATTTCAGTTTCTATATTAACCCAGGGGAGATTTTTGTTTTATCTAAGCAATAAAAATAATTGAAAGCAATAAAATAGTTTGAATAATCAATAAGGAGAAGATATTGGTCACGGGATAGTATCATTCACAAACATGTATTTTCATTAATGATTAGAATTGATAATTTAATCTCTCATTTACTAAAAGTCCTAGGATACCTTGATCGCAAGAATATCCCGCTAATTCCCTGATTTCATCATAACTACATTAAAAGATGCATATGTGAATTCTTCCTAGGAAGCAACCTAAAGTGTAAAAGCACAATTAATTTTAACTCCCTCAAAGCACTAAGTTCTATGGAATAAGACTAATCAAGGCAATCAAACGTGTAAAAGCACTAATTCAATTTAACCAAGGTTATGATTCATATGCAATTATAAAGATGTATCACTACAAGTAATAACCACACTATGCTACTTAGAATCAGGGATAAACAACTATTTCGTATTGAAAACCCTAATCTAGCAATAGAGATGAATGTAAATCGGATTGATTAGGACTCAACCAAACAAACAATCAAATCATATGACAATATTAATAATGAATCACAAACAATAAAGTATTGAGACAAAACTAATTCATAGATTTAAATAACATGTTGAGAAATCAACTTTATCCCATAACCAATAATATGTATTTAGCTACTCATAGCTATGGAGTTCATCATAAAAATATTACTTGAATAGAAGAAGATGAACAAAAGCAAATCCTAGAAGCGTAAACAAAAGCGGCTCTCTCCAAGTTCCAAGAATAATACGTGATTCCCAAAGTTGTAGAAGTCTTTCCTTTAAATAGCTTTGCTTTCCAAAATTAGGTCAAGTCTCAAAGGTCCAATAGATAGAAGTCCACCAAGCCCATATGTGAGAAAAACCCATGTAGAAACTCTGCCCAAAAATATGTCGCCGGAAAACTGGTATTGTGGTCGGAACTTGGCTGGAAAAGTCGTCGGCAAGCATCTCGGGTGGCCAAGCAAAGTCAAACCAGGTCACCGATCAACTGGGTCAACTCGGTCAAGGTCGGACCGAGTCAAATCGGGTAGTCAACTGAGTTAGGTTCGAGTCAGGGCTGAGTCTGGTCTGAGTCACCTTGGCCTAAGTCACAGTTGCAAAGCCTTGAGCCATTTCACATGCTAGAATCTGAGATGCACCATCATTGCGCTTCACTGCCAGCCATGATGGCCCTTCATCAACCATACAACCATTTCATTCCCAGCTGCTATGACTACTCAGCCTGCAATCTTACAACTTCAACCCACTGCAATATCAACTCATTCAGCTTGACCTGCTTGCGAATGCAGCTGCAACTCACATTCATTCATCACTTCAGTTAAGCTCAATACCCATTAGCTTCAGAATTCCAACTACATTCCTTGTTGCAACCTTGCTCATCACCACTGCCTACTTCTAAGCTTCGACCACTGCAATTCAGCTACCCATAGCTCAGCCATCCACTTTCTATACCTGCGGCACAACCCAATCCTGCAGCTTCAAACACACAACACAACTTAACTCAACACCAGCCAATTCAGTCCATCGCCACCAATTAACTCATGCAGCAGTAGCAGCTCATATCCTTCCATAACTGCACCAGATTCTTCTCAGTTGCTTCAATAACAGCTGCAACTCCAACAACAACAGACTATTACCAGATTTGAGCATCACCTGAAATTCCACAATCCCGTACCAACCTCAAATAACACCCTCTCATACAAAGCTCCAACATCCATCTCCTGCAATGCTTGTTCTCCTTACACATCTCTGGCAGCAACACACACATTCATTTACCATACCTTGCTCCAATTAAGCTGTAATAACCACCATCAGCTACACCTGTATCTTCATTCAAACATCATTACACAACACCACAACCTCTGCAGCTTCGCTTCATGGCAATTACCAGATTCCATCCAATCACCAAAACTGGTTCTATGTAATTCCTTGCTGAGATACGTCTGAAATCACCTCAGGAGCTCATACAAGAAATAGCTCTTGCAACATTCTCAAACATCTCAGCCATACAATCTCCCATAAGACCCATTAGCTCAAAACCATCACACAACTCTCTGATTAACAACGACAACTCTTTCATAAACCTGTTCCAAATATTTCATCTCATAATTCAGTGTACACCCAACTTATAAGAGAAATTCATCCCAATCTTGTTCATCTTCACAAATCCAACCCCTTGGTTAGCATCTCCAACCGAGTCTTCATTTTTTAAGAACCTTTTTTTTTTTTGACCAACACAAATCAGATTCATGTCTCAGATCCACATACTGCTCCACTAACAACTCCATCAGAAAACCACCAACAGCATCTCATTTCTTCTCTGCTTCTTGTGAATTCAACTCAGCAGCAAACCAATTGAGCTCAACTGCAACTCTAGAAACCAACAAGACCTATAACCCTTCTTGCATTCATCAACTTCTCCATCTCATACCCAACAACAGTAACAATCAGTTCCTTCTCAGCACAAGCCTTAATCAAACAACCAGACCCGTCTTCTAATTCATGAACAAAAACCCTAATTTATCTCAACTGCAATCGAGCAGTTCCTCTGCCGATTTGAAATCTTCAAACCCTTGCCATCTTGTGTTCTTTATATAACTCAATCATCTTCATCTTGATTTCAATTCCGCCAATTCCTCAATCGATCATTGTCATCACCAGAAGCTTCAATCAATCACTTTCATCAACCCTAACTTCTAATTACAGCAGCAAATTCATTATCTTCTCAATTGATTTTCGTAAACCAAACAGCAGCAACACATCAAACTCTCCCTTGAAATAGCAGGAACCACGAATCCACTAACCCTTTGCAAACAATAGTTCTTCTTCACTGATTCCAGCTAATTAATGGTGCAGCCATCCCTTACTTATATCTTCTCTAAAATTCAAGTGAAATGTAATGAAGAGAGGAGTTCGATCTAGGGCTATGTAGTGAATTGGTTAGGCTATATTTACCCAACTGATCGATAAGGGCTATCCCATTACTGTTTGGCATGTCAGTCTCAGAAAACTGACAGTTCATTCTTCACTCCTTCTTGCGACCTAAGCCGGCTCCATGGATCATTCGCCTGTGAATTGACCTTTATGCGTTTTACGCTCCAAGTTGACGTTTTCTCCTTCTTTTGCTCATAGTGACTCCATTGCACCTAATAAACTCAAAATCAATCATAAGATACATATTTTACAAGAAAACTCGCAAAGAAAGCATAAATACTAGATATAAATCTAGGTGTTTTACAACACCTATCAATTTCAGACATGTTTAAAGCTCTAGCAAGGAACTTCTTATTATCATGACTCAAATTTTTACTAAAATAAACACTACATGTTTAAAGTTAAGCATTTGTCCTGAGTACTTACCAAAATTACTAATAACTTTCAAAATACTTGAGATTTTATGCATGTCAGCCTTAGCAAATAAAAGAATATCATCTGCAAAAAGTAAATGAGTGATTGCATGAGCATTTATGGAAGCTTTCACACCTGAGATGAGATGATTAGTAGTTGCAACTAGCAAAAGTATAGAAAGATATTCCATGGCTATGATGAACAGATAAGGGGATAGAGGATCCCCTTGTCTTATTCCTCTAGTAGGACTATACTCATGGGTAGGAGAACCATTTAGCAGAATAGAGATTTTGGTATTAGTAATGCATTGTTCAATATATCCACAAAATTTTTCATTAAAACCTATTTTCTTAAGCATACCCAAAAGAAAAGTCCATTCCATCCTGTCAAAGGCTTTAGAAAGATCTAATTTAAGAGCCATAGTACCATTATTTCCTTCCTTATGTTTCATGGTGTGTATCATTTCATGAGCTATAACAATGTTATCATGTATAGCTCTACCTGGCACAAAAGCAGATTGAAAAGGTGAAACAATATGCTTTAAGAAAGGCTTCATTCTATTAGCTAATATCTTAGATATGAGCTTATAAATGGTATTACAAAGACCTATGTGTCTAAAATCCACAGGCTTTTTGGCAACATCTATTTTTGGAATTAGACTTAAGTAGGTTTTGTTAAATTCTCTAGACATTAGACCAGTTTCAAAAAAAAAAAAAAAATGCACAGCACAAACCACATCATTACCAACAATCTCCCAATTAGCTTGGTAAAAACCAGCTTGAAAACCATCAGGCCCTGGATAACTCCAAGAGGCCATATCCTTTATTATTTTGTAAATTTCCTCAACTGAAGGAATATCAGTCAACCTGCCATTATCCTGATCATTTAAAACAGTAGGTATAATGTTAAAAATATCATCAGTCAAGACAATATTAGAGGAGGTACTAACAGTTCTAAAATGATCAACAAGCAAATCAGCAATATCTTTTCTTTTATCAAACCAAACACCATCATCATTACACAAACTATCTATGTTTTTCCTGAACATCCTTCTATTTGCAAGAGTATGAAAATACTTAGTATTATTATCCATTTCCATAACAAACTTATCACCAGATTTTTGTTTATAAAACTCACTTTGTATTGTAAACCAATTTTCAAGCTGACAAGTAATGTTCTTAAGTTTGTTATGCTGATTATCTGAAGGCTGCTCATTTTGGATTTCCAAGAGTTGATTTTGAAGATTATTGATATTTCTACCAATGTCTCCAAATTCCGCTTTATTCCAGTTAGAAAGTCTTTTCCTAGTTCTTTGGTGTTTCATAGAAAGATTAAAAGCAGGAGAGCCATTAAATTCATTTTTCCAAGCTAAACTTAACTGAGTTTTAAAAGAAGCATGCTTCATCCACATAACAAAAAATTTAAATGGTCTCCATATGTTTTTCCATGCAATTCTCAGTTTGAAGAAGAATAGTACAATGATCAGAACCAGCTTGCACAAGATGAAATAACTTAACATGAGGAAAATTTATGTTCCAATCTTGGTTACCTAAAGAAAGATCAATCCTAGATTTTCTAACTCCAGTGCCCATGTTATTGCTAGACCAAGTATAATCTCTACCGGTGAAACCTAAGTCCATGAGACAACAATTATTAATCTTGGATTGAACATATTTATCTTCCATAATAATATTAGATAAATTTCTTTCATCATGAAGATGAACATTAATATCTCCTATTACTAACCATGGATGACTAATGTTTTCACCTATGCTATTCATGTAATCCCATTGCTTCTTCTTAACCTCAAAGTAAGTGGAGCCATACATAAAAGATATAAGAACAGCAGGCTTAGCAGGGTGCAAAGTAGAAACAACATGAACTATGTTATCATTGACATCTTGAACTTCACAGACAATACCATCTTTCCACATTAGGATTAGCCCTCCTGCAAGACCAATTCTATCTATCAATGCAAACATGATTACAGTAATTAAGAGATCTAGCTAGCATTGACATTCTGTTAGAATCAATCTTAGTTTCAGATAGAAACAAGAAATCAGGTGACTGAGTTTTAACAAGAACACACAACTGGTCCTTAGTGAACTTTTGAGAAAGCCCTTGCACATTCCATGCAAGAATCTTCATAGCTGGCACACCACACACTTTTAAAAAGGATAAAAAAAATTTCACAAAATAAATCACAGTTAAGATTTCTAGGTAAAGAAAATTGAGGATAAAACTTTAAATTGTTTGGTGTTGTGTATACCTGAGATGGTCCTTCCTGATAATCATTCATGGGTTCTTCATAAATGGGTGCAGCTGAAATATCTGAATCCATAATTGAGGATTGATGCTGGTTCATATTAGTAGCTATCTCATTTTGCAAGGTATTTGGTGGCTGAACATGAATATCATGAGGATTCATTGCAGGAGCCTGATCAAGAGAAGAGTTTCTTGACCTTTTAACATTTCTAGGTCCATCATTATCTTTATCACCATTTAACTCTGCTTCCATAGCATTCTCCATATCTTGTTCAACATTTCCTTCAGTAACAACATCTTCTTCTTTCATTAGAGCTTCATATTCCTCAAAGGACAAACTATCCAAGTAAAGTAGATACTCAGTTTGAGCACAAGTTTCATCCACATGATTAATAACATAGCATTTAGGACATATATTCTTTGGTTGAAGATTCCAATGATAACGGACCCAAACAGCTTTACCATCAATAGTTTTCCACCATCCATCACGATGAAGAGATTTTTTGAGATCAATCTCTATTTATAGATTTCACAGTGTTTCCATACCTTGGTCTGCAATTAGCTGGCTTAGTTTCGATCTTTCTTCCCATGAAGCTTAAAGCCTCATCGATGACTGCTACATTCATGTGCTCCAACTTGAGATATTTGAATTGCAGCTGGAATTTCTGATGTGTGAAACATAATTTTGCAAAGGGATATTGGAGTAATATTTTTGCACTACACCAAATTCTAGGATTAGAAACAGAACCAGGCCGTTACAAAAATGGGTTGTAACGGCCCTCGACTGTTGCAAAAGTGGGTGTTACATTTTTTTTGTAACGGCTTTGTGGCCGTTACGAATTTTTTTTGTAACGGCCCTCGTAACAGGCTTGAGCCGTTACGAATTTTGCCACGTGGTAACAGCTCAGGGCCGTTACGAATTTTTTTTTGCAACAGGGATGTTGTAACAGCTCAGAGCCGTTACGAACTTTTTTGTAACAACAAAAAAATTACTGCCAGTCAGCCTTGACCAGGTCAAAATTGGTCAATATTGACTAATTTTGACCAGTCAAGGCAGACCGGCGATTCATTTTCTCTAGGAAATAAACTGGCATTCCAAATAACCCAGCATACACCATTTATACCATCCATCATCCACATTCAACAATCAATTGAAATCACATTCAATAACCAATCCACACATTCTTTTCAGTACCAACTTTTTTTTGTTAAGTATCAAATTCTAAGGGAAATACATAGAAACTTACTAAGTTCTGAATTCAGTTCATAGAAACTTTCTAAGTCCCTAAGTTCGAGTTCACAAATTCTTTAACAAATCACGGATACTACGGAGAAACTTACAACACTTGCATTTGCTAAGGGACCTAATGAGCCAAGCACTTCCCAAATACTAGTCGCCAAGCACAAATCAGCCCTAAGCTATCCTTGCAGCATTCTTTCATCAAGTTCTCCATAATCCCTTGAGAGGGAGAATTATGTTGAGAAGCACAAAAAACGACTTACAACATGGTATCCACCACTATAATGAGTATAAGTTCGCAAGTCGTCCACATCCAGGCCCTCAAGCGATCCAGTTAGAAGCTGCAATACAAATATTTGTGTATTTAAGCACAACAACTATATTTACACACTTGAAAAATTCATGAACTTCGCATTTTATCATTGCAAGAGAAAATAAAATTGTATCTGCGACAAAATATTTTCACTAACTTGCTGACCAAACAAATGCTGACTTCTATGCGGTTGGTTTCTTGTGATTAATAACAAACACTTCTATTCCATGCTATATTTGGAAACTATAAGCAATTCGAAAGAATAGATTGTGAACTAGAAAAATACCAATTGTGAAACACATTTCATTTGTGAAAACTAGTACGGCTACTGGGGACTGAGGGCAAAATCAGATGATGCAAATTGTAGGCAATTCAAAGTACATCTAGTGATGGAATTTTGTGAGCCAGTAATGGGCATTCATAAAAGTCGACAAAAATGAAGATTGCAATTCCAAAAAGATAAAGAATACCGGGGAATTCATAGAAAGCTCTTATCCTCGGGAGATATTACTGAAGTTCGTTCTCATTGAACATTGATATCCAATCTTTTTGTATCATTTGAAAATCCCCTCAAGAAGTGCGTACTTTGGTGGTGTATAAGGCTCTATAATCTTTGCTCGAGCGGGCCCAAAGATCACATCCATGGCGATCAACATTTTATCCTAACTTTATACATTCAATTTTAACAGTTTTAAATACGATTATAGTAGTAAAAAAAACGGCGATCTAGATGCAGTATATGATACCTGGACATCTTAGACTTCTTCTTCTTCTTCTTCTTCTTTCTTTCACTTTTGCTCTCACCAACAGGTACGGCACTTTCCTTCTTATCTGCATCGCCATTGAGCTCTTTTTTCTCTTGGGCACCTGAGATTCAAATATGAGAGACAGCGATTTTAGCGAGAACATACATCGGAAAACCTTAATCAAAAGGCACCAATAGTAAATGCATGATACGAGTATAAAATAAGGCTTCAAAGTTAACCATGTCTTTCTCTTCCATGGTAGAAGTTTCTAGTTTTCTTTGAATGAAGCGGCTCCCATCTTGATCATTATTGCTTACATGAAATGTTCAATTGAACAATTTAGTGGTTGTGTCAAATTAAGATGAAAAAAAAGGAAAACACGGGCTTTTGCAGTATTTACCTGAACTCGACAACATGACCAGCAATTTCTGTAAGTTCAAAATATCTCTTCTTGTTACTCTTAAATTCTTCCAACAGGGTGGATAAAAAACTTTCATCAATGTTACCACCATTTTTGTGAAACTGACAACCAATTTCCACCTTCAACAACACCACCAGGACAAGGCAATATCTTAACTCTCCTTCCCTGCATATCCATTCACACAGATTCATACATTCATTTATAGCTCCAACGCACAGGCTTCTCATTCAGCATCAAACAACACCAACTCATTCTCTGCTCCATCTCTTGCGCAACTCTTTCATGCAACTCAATCCGAGTTAACACTTGGTTCGACCATTATCTCATTCAGCCTTGCCTGCAACTCATGCCACACACCTGTAATTGCAAAGTATCATACTGAAAAAAAAAAAGAATGAAACCAAGAGCCTAACAAATAAAAGTGCATACTCCATAATCATCATTACGAGAAAAGGACGAGTTACTTTTACCTGTTTGATTCCCATGCTTCTACCCCATGAAAGGCGGACAATTTGTTGACCAATCATAGACCCTTGCACCATTTGAAGTGCTTCTTCAGAAGATGCTCTACATTGGAACAAACAAAGCTAAGCTGTTACATCCAAAGAAGTTTCATGCTTTGACTCCCAACGAACCTAACATAAAAGTTGAGTTGAATACCTTAATGAAACTATACGATTACATTTAGGAAAGCAAGCTAGATTATAAATGTACCTAGTCCCGAATTGTACAAAGTTACATCATTTACCGGTGGTACCTTTCTTGAGACAAGCTCAAGGGAGAGGACTGACAACATCTTGAGCTATTGAATAAAGAGCACATTTTGCAAGGCCACCAGATTTGTGGAGATGGCTTGGCACTTGAAAGAAGAGATTCTAGTAAAGCATCAAAGCTTGTGTTTCTTTGAATGGACCAAGGCAGCAAAAAAACTTTGCGGGGCTGCACTGAGAAGGAAAGTGTTTCATGAAGTGATCAACAAATGCGAGGATAAAGTAACATCATAAAGTTAAGGGAACTACCCGCAAGGCATGCCTATGCAACAATGAACTCCTGATTAAAGTTAAATCAATTACACAAGAACCACCTCAAAACCCATCTTCGACTTCATGGCATATTTCATGATTGGTGTCGACTGATGTCTCCATTACTTCCTTAAAGCTCTCAATTAACCACTGCCAACAAAACCCATTGCAATCAGCCAATGACGAGCTCGTTCTAATCGAATTTTTAGCTCAAGGATTTCATCCACTACAATCCGATTCAAGCAATCTCCATGGCAATAACAACTTAAGCATCTAAACAATCGGCATACGGATGTTCAAGATAGAGAGGAATCGCCACTTTGCAACTATCTTTTGCGACTATTACTGATCCGATTCTTCATCTCCATACGACCACCATTAACCACCTTCGTTTCTCGTCGTATTCAAACTCGAAACCCTTGGCAGATGAACACCAAAATCACCACAAATCATGACCCAAATTCCATATAAAATGGACGACAACAGCAACAGCACCACCACCTGCGATCGATCCATGCCTTTCTTTGCTCTATTAAGATCTATAAAATCTCTAAATTAAACCCGACTTCATAATCTCTGTCTCAATCGAATACCCACTGAGAATAAAACAACTTCTCAATCTTCTCTGATCGACCACCCAGAACCCATTGCGTCGTTTGCCTTGTTCTTTGTCGGAAGAAGCCCTTAAATATGTTTATTGTTGTCACAAAAGTCGTCGCCTCGACTTCTCAAAATCGGGAATCATTACAAGTATTAGAAAACATCATAGATCCATCACCGTTGTTGTGGAGCATCTTTGAAATTCATATCTCATTATGAATACCTTCAACAAATGAGATATGTATTTACACATCGAGAAAAATATCTTCATTATGAATACCTTCAAAATTCTTCTTTAAACTTAACACATACAAGATTCAATAATAAAGAATCTAACACAATACAAATTACCCAATTTCGCTATTACAACGAAATAATCAACAATGGTATTTCAACAAATACATTACCATTTCATTCACCTGAAAGTTGCATCCATTTAGTAAAATCCCAACAAAATCCCCAATAAATCCTCCAAATCAAATCCCTAATATCATTAACGGAGCAGCAGTTCGAGAAAGCTAGGGTTTTCAGTGGAGCAAGAAGGCAGATAGAGGATAAAGTTAGAAATTGAAAATCAAAACGAGTAACAATCGATTGAAAAATTGAAACCTTAAAATTTGATTAAACAAAACTGAAACCCCAAAATCGATAAACAACAATGAATCTTACAGACGATAAATACTTCACACGGATACGTGAAATCGAAACCCTATACTAAGCAATGAGATGATCGAAGATCGATTATTCAATGATAAAAAAATTAGATAAAACCCTAAAGCGATTATGATGAAACTGAAATCGAAACCTTAAACCGATGATGATGATGATTAATAGATGATTGAAGAACTGAAATCTTGATTGGAGAGTGAAGAGAGAGGCGGGAGGAGAAAAAGAGAGATTAATGGATGATTGATGAAAGCCAGAAACCTAAAATATGATTAATAAATTTAACCCAAAAATCGATTAACAAACTTACACAAGAAATCATAACAGCGATATAAGAAAAAAGATATTAAATCGAAACCCATCAGAGCACGGATGAAGATCGCAGTGGAATCTTGATGAAGAAAAAAAAAGAGGGAGAGAGGCATGAGCGGAAAAGAGAAAGAGAAGATGAGAAATAAGAAATGAAAATGAAATCATCGATTTACCAAGGCATGGGATGAAGAGAGGCACACATGGGAGGAAATATCCTCTAGTATTACTAATCTTGGGTAGAAACATAATAGCACGCGTGTGAATGGCACACGCACAAACCCCAAGTGTTACGACCCTAGTGTGACCAAGCGTGTGACTAGCACGCCTAAAAAAAAGATTCGTAACGGCTGTCCTATTCGAATTTTGGAAAATTCGTAACTTGACTAGTGGTCATTACAAAATTTTCGTAACGGCCATTTGTAACGGGAATTTTGTAACGGCTGCAAAGCCGTTACGAATTGCTGTTACTAATCCGGGAATTTGGTGTAGTGTTGTACCACAAATAAGACACCATCAATCAGCCACGGTCCTTCCGAAATAACTTCATCTCTTTCTTCTTCATTATTCAGCTTGACTAGCATAAGATTATGACCCATAATCCTTATTTCTTTGTTGTGATATTTCCTCCATAAGGAGTTAATTTCTTCTCTTATGATTCTCATTTTCATCTTTTTCTTCTCAACAAGCTTTCCTAGGATACCAAAACTCCATTCATCTGCTGCTTGAGTGATAGTTTGGGTAGAACCAACTATTCTTGATTAAATTTGGAATCCAATAATATTTGCTCTTCTTAGTTGTCTTGAGA